>VWZK01000980.1:397884-482436 GCA_013396935.1 Baryphthengus martii
GGGTGGTTGCCATGGCGGCGGGGAGGGGAAGGGAAGGGAGGGCGCCGCATCCCGCCACCCCGCCCCCGCCGGGGCCCCGGGCGGTGTCGGCTTCGCTCCGGTCAGGCTGCGGTTTCTCTGGAGCGGGCTCGGCCTTCTGCTCGCAGGGGGAAAGGGTGGGGTTTATCCCGACGAGCTTAAAACAAAGGAAAAATCCCGCTGCATCGCTGGGGATGGCGGTGGGTGCCAGCCTCCCTCCCTCCTCGTCCTCCGCCGCCGGGCCTGCGTTTGGCAGCGCTCGGAAGATGTCTGTTAAGCACCCCGGCCGAAGGCAGGCGGAGAGCCTGCCCCTGGCAGCCCTCTGCGGCAGGAGCTGAATCGGCGCGGCCCCGGGCGAGGGAGGAGGGTGAAAGCGTGAGAGCCGAGCGCCGGCCGTGACCTCGGTGTCCGGTGTTTCAGCTGCATTTGAGTTTTAGTGGATGAGCACGCTCAGAATGCAAACCTCATCTGCTTCCACTTCAGCTGAGGGAGTGTCTGGGAAAGGGAAAATAAAATGGGCATTTGTCCTGCAGGGGCAGGAAGAAAGGGAGGTGACACCATCTTTGCGAGCTGGCTTTGTTGCTTTTATGTAACGGTAAAGAAAAACATTTGGAGATTTGCATGTTTCTTGGACCAAAATGATACCTGGTGATCAGGGGCAGCCTCACAAGACGGCACCACCCAGTTTGTATGGTCTGCTGAGGCTGAATGTTACCGAGCGTTTTCGGATCACTGCAGTTACTATGCACTGTCCTGGCCCTGCGAGGGGAGCGGTGTGGTTCCGGACCTTTCTAAGAACATCGTTTCACAGTTAACGCCAGCTGGCCAGCCTGTGTCTGTAATTGCCACCAAAAGGGATGCTCCTGCTTCCCTCTCTGATCATGGCTACGCTTCGCTGTTTGTTGTCGACATGGCAGTAACACTTATATTGCCATCTGGCAAGGCAAGCCTGGGATCTGATCTGGTGGAAAGTCAGTTAGGCCTCCCCCAAAAAAATTACCAATATTCAGCTAGATCGAGTTCCTGAACTAGCTGACCCTGCAAAGCTGCTGTAGGCGCAAGAAGGCAGGCAGAGGAGGTGCGAAGGCAGGAGATCCCGGTGGATCCGAGCTCTGTTTCTGCGTGCTGCTGCGCCACTGCAGTGATTCCTTTCTGCTGGACCTGCCTTGTCTTGTGACAGCTCTGAGCGTGTCCCACTGATGATGATCTTGTGATCGCTCCTAATAATGACACGTCTTTTCACCGGAAAATGTCAATTGTAGTTACCTTAAGGTAGCAGCGTGAGGTTGTATCTCACAATAAGGCTCTCAGAAATGTTAAGTGACACAAGTGAAAGAGCAGGGATTGAAACGGAGAGCTTGGTGCCCCTTAAACAATACAGCATGTGTGAATGTGTCACTCGTATATCTACGGATCTTGCTTCCCTCAAAATCATGTGGAGATTCTTATGCCTTTGTGAGTATTTTAGAACTGGAGCCAAAATCGTGATGAATTCATACCAGCTGCAACTCTGGCTTCCCATTTTTCCAGATTTCTTCAAACTTCCCTACCCGTGACATCAATTCCTGCTGGTTTTTCACATACTCAAAATGTAGATGCTGTGCAGACCTTACAGAGCCTGACGCTTCTTGGGGAGAGCAGATCACAAGCCGCCTGCTCCTAGCACCACCATAATATCCTTTCCCACAAGACTACACTTCTTATCACATTAGGCAACACATTAACTGCTTTGTCTGAGGATCCTATCCCTCAGCTAGGAAATTGTGACACAGAGAAGGTTAGTTATTTAGTCATAATCTCTATTTGGTTTGGCATTTTTTTTTTCCAACCCCTTTTTTTAGTTATGCTTGAGATGAGCGGGGCTGGTGCCTTGTGGCACAGGGTACCCATACTAGCGCTGAGCTTCCTTTGAAAAGTAGTTGCTCAGCACCAGAGCAACACCAGTGTCACTCTAGTTGGACCCCTTGGCAGGAAAGTTTGGTAAGCATTGGTCTACAGAATTTCCCAAGGTGTGCTAAATGACTGAATCAGCAGGAAAAGAAACACATCACAGAATTACAGGCCGTTAGGGGTTGGAAGGGACCTCGAAAGCTCATCTAATCCAACCCCCCTACCAGAGCAGGATCACCTAGAGTAGGTCACAAAGGAACATCTCCATGTTCCCATCCCTACCTGCTAGGTATATGTAACGATCTTGGGATAATTCAGGTTGGAAGGGACCTCAGGGGGTCATCTAGTCCAGAAGTTCATAAACTTGTTAATAAGGCAAAAGAATGGTAGCCATGAGTGTGAAATTTCATAACCTTTCATATTGCTGCAGTCAAACTCCAGCAAATCTGGCTGGAGTGATGCAAAAAAAAAAATACTGCTTCACTGACCATCTATTCTTCCTCCTTCCTGAAGGTTCCTGCCTCCACAGCAGTCCCTGGATTGGAAAACGCTAATGTTTCTAATCCGTTTAAATAAAAAATATGACATTAAAGTCATCTCTATCAGCAGTTTAAGCTAATTTGCTGGACCTTGTGTTGAAGCACCTGGGACTAAGTGCATGTGTTTCGTTCGACTGACTCTGCTGGGAGGCAGTAATCTCTGTCAGAGAGGAGGTAAGAAATTGCTGGGAGGGGCTGTGACACTTTAAGCCACTGAAATCTGTTCTGCTATGAGTATATTTTCATGGCTTACTTTTTTTTTTTTTTTTTTTTGGTTTTTTTTTTTTTTTTTTTTTTTTTTTTTTGTGATAATGGCTATAAACCTACCCGTTCTGGATGAGACATGACGTTGGTGGGTGTCAGCGGCTGTGGTTAAGCGGGCTCCAGCTATGTTGGTGGAGGAGACCATTTCTCACAGCCAAACCCCAGAGACTTACCGTGCCCCTTTCCAGCAATCTGCAAATCTGCCAGCAGAGCTGATTGCGTGCCCTTTCTCGCTGATTTATTCTAGTCAGTTCAATCAGGAGCTGATATAAATTAAAGTAACTCTTTTGCCATGAACATTTGATGTGGTTCAGAAGTGTCTCTTCAGCTAGAGTAATTGCAGGCACCGTAAGATAAGTTTAAAGCTATCCACTCTTAGGGCCTGTGTCAGATTAACAAAACTGGTTTCTGAATTGATTTGGTTATCATTACATAAATTCTATAGACTGTGTCTAACTCAGGCAGCTGGCACAAGCTTTTAGCACAAAGTAGCAGAGAGCTTCATTTGTAACCTCCTCCCACACACAAAGTTCTGCAGGAGAAGGTTGAAAACACACAAGATGTCTATGAATTATGAACTGCCCTTTGCTTTTGTCTTCTCTTTCCTTTGCAATTATTTTTAACTAGACTACAGGAATTACTGTGCCTTCATAAGAATATTTAATGCTCACATGCAAACATAACTCTTTACCAAAGGTCTTGCAGGCTACGTTTAGAAATGCTGTAAAAATGGAAAGTGAAAAACAATAGGGATACCAGAGGGAAAAGAAGGTGCATATTACATATTCATGAGCATTACTCTTCCAAGGGAAGTTACACATAACTCGGTAAAGGCACCAGGCACTGTTAATTTTCATGTACACACGGTAATTGTTCTGCTTAGATATTTTTATATTATGATATTTATCGCTATGACACATCCACCAATTTCTTTCCTAGGAAGGAACTTCAGAGTCTGAACCTTGAGAATTTGTGATGGAATAGGCAACACAGAAGGATTTAGTCAACATCTTTCGTGCAAGGTACACCTTAAAATGCCGTGAATTGTTAATAGAGAACAATTCAAGGGAAAGCAGTTGATTTTCAGATGAGATTTCTGGTAAACCCGAAAGTTAGAGTAGGAATGGACACAAGTGTGTTTGGTCACATATAGGTATCTGTCTTGTAGGTCTTTGCCTCCGAGTTAGCTTTCCTCTTAAGTTTTTTCATGGAGGGGAGAGAGAGGTACCTCAGGGATGCAATTCCCACTTTGACCAAGGTAGACTGTGCCCTGAATGTGTTTAATTTTTTCCAGTGCTTACAGCAGACTTAGCTGATCAGCATAAATGTAAGTCTTTGCACTGTAGATGCCTAAAGGCAGATGAGAGGAGTCTCACCTAATGTGTTTGTTGCATTGTTAGAGCCATAGAGAGAGAAAGTTGCGGTGTCAGTTATGACTAGGTTGATTAAAATGAAGAACAAGCCAGTGCCAGATTCATGGAAAAGACAGGTAGAAGTGAGGACAGATCTTTGGGCTGGGTTCAGACAAGCCCCCTGTAGGTTGAAAAAAACAGTTCTTCTGCTTTGAGTCTGTGGACAGAAATTAGAATTAATAAAAACTAGGGTATTGAGGTTCTTTTCTGTATCTACTTAACATGCAGAAGCATTTTGGATATGTTGGAGCATTACTCTCTGGAGAAGGAATAAGAAAGTAGCTTACATTAGTCCAAACAGAGAGAAAGACTTGGACAGAAACCTCAGAGAAAGTAGAGTCAGGCCCAGGGAGCTGTTTGTCACCAACTGTTAAGTGAAAACCAGGAGAGGGAAAGAAAAGTTTATTCACATCATCTCAGGCCCGTGACAGACTACTACACAGTATCAAGTGGCAAGGTTCCCTTAATCAGTCTGCTAGGGTTCATAACTGAGAGGAAATCTCCCATGATGCACAATTAAGCAAAAAAAAAACCAGACCCATCTGGCAGTGTAACTTTCATGGTAAGGCGTGAATATAGACTGTTTTGATGAACATGATACTTTTGGAGTCGCACGCTGTCTGTCCCGCTGCAGTGAGTTTGATCCACCTTGGCTAATTTGAACTACATTTGCAAAGAGGTGGAGGTCTTAATGGTAGCTGAGTTCCTTTTGGTTTCATAGTAAGTAGCATGGTAGAGAAGCTGGGCTCAGCTGGTGCCACTGCCGAGCACAAGGTAGGCAGACCTGAGCTGTTAAAAGTTTTCATCTGGCGACAAGGTGCCCAGGCTGCACGCGGAAAATGACCGACAGCTCCACACTTGCAGCACCTACTTCTGGGCACAGCTGCAATGCCACGTACGACCCATAAGCAGCCGTTTTGTTGAAATGATAAGGGCTGAGTGGAAATGGATACAAAACCATAGGATACTAGGCTTCAACAGTTCAAACCAGTTACATCAGTTGAGCCTGTTAACTCGGGCACAGCCATGAATTTTAAATCCTGCTGGTGTATATTGTTCTTCTTCTCCTGCAGGTATTTCTCTGACTTAAAAGTGATCGTTTTGAATAAGGGAGCCATTGGGCAGCTTTTTGCCCACACTGTTTAGATGCCTGAACGACTAGAATAAGGAAAGCACAGTCTAATGTATGTTAACGGCTTGCCCAGCCTTTTGGATTTCTTAGGCCTGTTAGTTCCAGTTCTGCGGTATGAGATATTAGAAGACCAATTGACTTTAACAATCCACTCCTGTAAACACATCCATCCAGAAGAGAGGATAGCTACATTTAAAGAGCATTCTTTAACATAGCAGTAATCCTTTCCAGGGGTGTCTCAAACAGTCCTTTGAATAGTGCCGTGATCAATGGCAATGAAGGTTGTTACGTTAGAGAAAAGATGCACAGGAAATTTGTGTCCTGATGTGTACCTAAGTATCGAGATTCTGCAGAGCAGGAGGTAAGCACACCAGAGGCCACGCATGTGCATTGAAGAACACTTTCTGTCATTTATCCATCACCTCTTAAACTCCCACCATTGAGGGTGTAAAAAGTTCAGAGTAGGTAGGAGCACTGTAGTAACGCAAGTAAAGCAAGATGTAATTACAGATGAAAGTTTAGTGAAAGTTGCTAATTGAAAACTTTAAAAAAACATGTAAGGAGAACAAGAAAGTTAAATAAGGATATGCTGTTAAACGTTGTGAAGAATCTCTTTTCCCTTTCTGGTCCCCTAATGCAATTACTATAGGGAACATTCAGTGGTTTCCATGCGAATAACTTAATCTGGTTCATATTTTGAGAGTAAAATTGGAAATCTTTTTTTAACTTCAAAATTTGGACTGTATTTGGATGATGTGCGTTTTGTTGATGTTGTTCATTTATCTAATAAACGAGAAACATGACTGTCTGTAGAGGGTCAGTGGCACAAAGAACACTATCTCAAAAAGAACAGACATTGGTATCACAGCTTTGCTTAAACATATTTGAAATTATGATAACATCCCGTTCACATTCTCGGGGAGAATATTCACTGCCTACGCTCGAACATCTAACTTAGATGTCTAAATTAGGAGGCTTGTCTCCCTAAATGGCTTGCATAGTGGAAGGAGTGAGAGAGGCTTTGCCAGAGCGCAATTCAGACTATCTTAGTTTGGCTTCTGCGCTGAATTATCATCTGGAGGAGCCTCTTTGACTTTGAATGCTGTTCTGTGCTGTTCTTTGCATCTTTTCCTTGGCAAGAAAACTGGTCTCCACCCCTCAACACTTGTTCTTGCCCTCTGCTTTTGAGAATCACTCTCTCACTTGTGCTAGTACAGCTGTCGATGTGGTGAGACTGTCAGCTAGTTTGGTGAAATCATCTGGTTTAAAAGGAGCCCTGAATAAGAAGGTGTTGCTTTTAACCTAGATCACGTCTCTGATCTGGTTTATCACATGACCTTATAAACAAACCTGCATGCCTGAGGAAGTGATGGGCTCTAGCAAGAGACAGAAACAGAGTTGTAGAATTCAGGGATCTGTCTGCCAAGTGTGCCACTAGCAAAAAGATACATTCAGCTTCAGAATGTAAGTTAAGAAGATTAAGTCTTGTATCTAAGCATCATTCTGTTCAAATACTTATTTATACCATGACAGTTTCACAAATATCTTGGAAGCTTTATTATGATTTGCATCACTTTAAGAATGAGACAATCTAGACTTATAACTGTTATCCATGTAAAAATAGTCATAATTTAAACAAAGTAACCTCTAGTATTTACAAATATACCATGAAAAGGCATGCTAAACTTTATAAATAAGCCTAAAAGCTTAGTGTTGCTACTAACCTCAAGCAAACACAAACAAGTCTGAGTAGCTTAAGGAAGTTCCCCACCAAGAGCTGCTAAGGTTTCAACAGACACACTGGATGCAATTTACCTAACTTGAGTGGTTTACAGCACAAACAGCCACACATGAGCTGGTTGCCTTAGATTCTTTTCAAAATAATTGGAAAATCTGGCCTTTCAGATGGTGCTTCATATGAACTGTATGAGCTATTCATATTAGATATGAAATATCTGCATTTAGCCAGCTGAATCTCACCCGCAGGCTCCGCAGCTGCTCCTTGTACATAGGGAGATGCAGACTACACCAAGCTAGGTTCAGCCATGGGTACTGGCCTCTAAAACCACTCACATTCAGCTGCACGTGTGACAAATGAAAACTTTCATTTCCTGGTCATTAAAAGCCATTCCGGTTCAGGAGGTCACTAGTGACCACCACTAGGATGCTTTGCCAGTCTCTGGCAGTCAGGATTTTCACGTTGTTATAGAATTAACTATCCTGTTTTAAAACAGTAGTCTTTTAAAACAAACATGGTTTAGGAATAGTGGCCAGAAACCCAATGAGGTGAGAGAACTATTAATAGTTTTTCATAGCTATTGATTTTTACGTAGCATTTTGTGCTGCTTTTTAAAGTTGGGTAGTCATCGGGTAGGCGTCTTAATAACCTGTGAAGAGATTGTTTAATTGTATTTATCTGTGACCTTCCATAGCTCCACCTGGCTAATCGCTTCTTTTAGATGAAGTACTCACCTCTTTCTGGTCCTTCTCCATGAAAGTAACAATGACAACATTCCTAAAGAATCAAGTAAGGAAGAAGCTAAAATCCACAAGGAAGCATAACTGAAGCTAAGTTTCTATATGCTTAAGCTGAAGCTAACCCTATAGCTGCTAACTCAATAGATGCTGTTGTCTTCTTGTGTGCATTCCCTCATTCAAATAGTTTTTCATATCACCTTAAAATAAAAGAAAAAGGGAGATGGGAAGTGTTGCATTTAATTTTCATGCTCGCTGCATTTTTAAATATAATGAGGTTACAAAATGAGGCTGTCATGGTTTAACCCCAGTAAGCAGCATGGCCCCACACAGCTGCTCACTCACTCCCTGCCCAGTGGGATAGGGGGAGAGAATCAGGAGGGTAAAAATGAGAAAACTCGTGGGTTGAGATAAGGACAGTTTAATAGGTAAAGCAAAAGCTGCGCATTCAAGCAAAGCAGAACAAGGGATTAAATCACCACTTCCCATCAGCAGGCAGGTGCTCAGCCATCTCCAGGAAAGCTGGGCTCCACCACACAAACAAACGCCATCACTCTGAATATTCCCCCGTTCTCCTTCTTTCCCCAGCTATTATTTCTGACCATGACATCATATGGCATGGAATATCCCTTTGGTCAGCTGGGGTCAGGTGTCCCAGCTGTGTCCCCTCCCAACTTGTGCACCCCCGGCCTGCTCGCTGGTAGGGTGGGATGAGAAGCAGACAAGGCCTTGACTCTGTGCAAGTGCTGCTCAGCAGTAACTAAAACATTCCTGTGTTACTAACACTGTTTCCAGCACAAATGCAAAACATAGCCCCATACCAACTCCTATGAAGAAAATTAACTCTATCCCAGCCAAAACCAGTACAGAATCTTAACTCTTCATATCCTTTTTCAGTGGAGAAATATATGTATGCTGAGATTACTTGTGCATAGGAAGATATAAGATTGGGAGTTCCATAATTACAGGTTACAAAAGAAGAATAAAGTTATTTTTTAAAAATTGTTCCAAAAGCACAGTAGAATAATATTCTACAATTTTCTCAATAGGAAGAAGGTGACCCTGCACCGTTTCTCCTGGCCACCTCTGCAGTTTGTGTTCTGGGTTTCTGTTTTGCTACGATACCAAAAAAATTCCCTCTCCTACTGACACAGTCCTTGCAACATTACAAAAGCAGCCTCCAGCGCCACTGTTCACTGCAGTGCTGGCTGATCTCAGCAGTCTCCCTGTGCCATCATTTGCAAGTGGCTCCAAAGTGTGTATTCACAGAAGAGAGGAAGCAGTTTTCCATCCCAAGGCTCAGTGGTGCACGCCGACCCACACTCAGGTGCTTAGGGCTTCTACGGACTGTTCTGTCTATGCCACGTAGCCCTGCACTCTGGATCTCATTTGTGCACCTCGTGGTGTTCCTCCTCTTCACTTTCAAGAGTGCAGAGCCTGTGGAGATAGTGTTGAACGACAGTGTGGGTTTGAGGGAGCCAAAGAGAAGTTCTTGGTCTTACTGCCATTTGGGCTGAATCCTGAAAGTGAACTCCCCAAGATCTGTGCCTTATCTTGAATGCATGGGATGTACCTAAACAGGTCCCCAAGGGGACAGCTAACAGTCAAGCAGAGGGCTCAGTTTAGTGGTTAGGGTTCTTCCCTTGACCTCAGCATAGGAGATGGTGTAGACATGTCTTTAAGTGCCCGGTTTTAGTCCTGTGGTGGGATGAGTACAATATAAACACATAGGTTCATACAGATTAGCTGAGTACGTACATTAATTGTGTTTAATGCCATATATCAGAGGCACTTTAGTGTTTGATACATACTGCTGAAATAAAGCCGCTTACATTCCTAGTTTTTAGCTTCACCTGCAACTCAGCAGAGCTTTGGCTGGCTCTTAGATCTAAAAATAAAAATTTTCCTTCCTAAGCTAACGTACACTTCAGTGTATTCTCAGTAGGAATGGAATGCAAAAGTGGAATAGATTTTATTGTTGTCAAAAAGCTTTCTGTCCACTGCATAGGAAACCTTCACTACATTCTCCGTCACGCCATATGGCATCTAAGTATAATGTGATAAAATTACTAATGCAGGACAATAAATAACATTATGATTATGTGTTATGGGTGCCACCTCATACGTGCACAACAAGTAATTATGACTGGAATGAATAATGGAGATTTGTTATATTTAGCAATATATTAGAAAGGACACAATATGTTGTTAAGGATGGCAATTGTCTCATCTGACTTTACGGATTCAGTAAGTAGGTGTCCACAGTAGGCCAGTAATCAGTGACTACTACTATGATCAGCGGAGGGGAACAGGCACTTCAGAAGATAAATGGGCCCTCCAGTCCTAGACAAATATTTTCAGAGGAATGCATCTCAAAATCTCACACAAACCGAAAATCTTTAACATCTTCCAGAGGGGAAAAAGAGAACACATCCAGGGAAACCTGGTTACAGATTGTAACCTTTCTCAGATTAATATCCAAGTCTGTTCTCTGCTTCAGTGGATGATCATCAATAGTGAAACTTTTGATGATGTTTATTTAAGCTATTTTTAACATGTTCCAGTAATAAAAGTTTCACCATTTATCTAGGCAGTCTATACCAATGCTTAATTTTCCTTTATCCTGGACGGTTTTCTAGTGGTGTAATGTAAATCTCCTTTTCTGCAATTTATTCCCATTGCTTGTTGTTCTAATAGACACAAACAACAGTTTATTTCATCCTTTGCAAATACTTCTTTACATATTTAAAGATTCTCCCGCTTCTCAGTTTTCTCTGTTTTTGACATCATTTGTGCCTTGACACTGAATGAAAGTACTAGTAAACCAATCCTAGTAGGATTTATGTACAGATAAACCCTCACCTACCCCTTCACGGCTCCCTGTAACCTTGGTGGTCCACTGACTTCATGATGGCACTGACATATTTGCTGCCCTCAACAGTTGCAAACCATAGTTCTGTTAGTCTGTCACCCCTGGCTAACTTCAAGTGAGCACTCCCGGTTTGTTCTGTGCTTCCTGGTAAATCGAGGAGAGAAGGAGGTTAAGCATTTGTTGTTTCTGTCACTCTTTTATGGACACTAACTGGTTCACAGCTTTGGAAGGCATGATGCACACACTTATTAGTGAAAATCTGGAGGCTTGTTAGGCAGTGTTTACAAGCATAATGTAGTTTTTGCCTCATTATCTGCCTTTTCCTTTTTCACTTGTGGTTTTCACAGAGCTTCCATGCTTTCTAATTTCTTTACAGGGATACCTTCATAATTTCCATAATGCATTGATCAAAAATCCAGCCATTTTGTTTCCGTGTACTGAAATATGCTTAAGGATCTTACGAGTTCCCCTTAACACAGAACATTTCACAGGACTATACAGTGTACCACAAAATTATTATTAACATGTTAATTTAAAACATGTTTTTCTTCAGATTAGTTCATAAAGAGAGAGGAAGGAAGATATTTAGCTCCAGACAGCACTTGCAATAGAGATCAGTTATTTCTGTACAGCATCCTTCCTTTGAAATATCACTAAATGATTTCCAGAGAGAGGAAGAATGTAATTTAATGATCCCTTGCACAGCTCGAACACCTTTCATCAGAGCATCTCAAAGCATTTCAGACAAGCCTGAAAGCTTGTCTGTTTTTCCCCAACTATTTCAGTCGGCCTAATAAAAGATATTATGTCTTCCTACACGCCTTGTATTGTTTAGCACTCAAAGCATTATCCTGCTTGTTTTACAGATAACTAGAAAGAGCACAAAGAATCCACGTAGTTTTATTTCAAACAATGAATCTAAGATGAACTCTGTGGGGTCCCGTTTTCACTGAGTCTCCAGGACTTGCCGAATACATGCGCTCAGATTACAGGCAGACGTGTGGAGCAAAGTCTTCGTCCCACTGACATCAGTGGCAAAATTCCCATTGATCTGAATAAGGCTGAAATTGCATCCTCGCTTTTCTAACTGCTGCCTGCCAAAATCAACTTCAGACCTGTGCATCCTTCCTGCCTTATGCATCACCGTGAGTAACGAGGGTCCTGCAGTCCACGCCATGTCTGCCGTGACGTTCTCAAGAAGTGATCGAGACAAAGCTAAATGAGGAATAAGAGACCCCGGCGACAGGAGGGGGGCTCTGCATAGCGAGCGTATGGTGTGTGGTTAACAGTCTCCTTGCAGTGACTTGCAGATGGATCCATCTGCCCGTTCTGCACGCACTCGGTGCTGACGAAAGGAGACGTATGAAGAGCCATTTGAATCGCCCTGCGCTGACGTGGATGTGTGCTGAGCTCACTCGCGAGTGTTCCGGGTTGCAAGTGTGATGCCAACACCATCGCAACGGCTGTGTCGGGTCTCTGCCATCGTGTCTGATCTTTTTTAATTAAAGGACAGTCTAAGCAGTTTTGAGAAAAACTAGGGGTCTCTTCCAGCTTCCTTTTTTGCCTCATTAAGGGTGTAGATTTGGGCACACAGCACCAAATGCACCCAAAGCAAGTGTTGTTTTGCAGTCTTAAAAAATTATTAATAAATCTTTCTGCTATAATGTCCATGGACTATGCACTATCGTCAGAAGCCATATTTTACAACAGAAATATAATAACTTTAAAATACAGATTGAAAAACGGCACATGAAGGGAGAGACTGCCTGTGTATGCAGTGTAGGGGTGTCATCTTCTGCAGCTGAGGATGGCTGAATATGGTCCTGGTGAGAAAAAGGATTTGTTCATTCTCACTCTGTATTGTCCATTTGTCTCTTGCTGCAGGGGGCTTCTTAGGCTTTATGGAGGTTCAGCCACCCAGTCTTAGTATATTCTTGATGATTTTCTACCAAAATTCTCACTGAATCCTCTGGCTATTGTGCTAGACTGAAAACAGAAAGCTCATGCTCATCTGGCATTTGTTATCTACAGCTGCTTTTCCTCTTTCATAGGTATTTCAGGTTATGGATAAGCTAGAGGAAAAAAGATTGTCCTTCATGCTGCCAGTTTCAATTTGAAGCTAAAGAACACCAAACAGATGAGGTCTGAGAGTAATTCCTAGGCTCACAGAAACATTCTCATGTCTTTTTGGCTGAATTAAATGTTGGTCTTTCTATTACATCTTGTTTTAGGAGCTTCTTGCAAATCTTTATATCTGAATCATTCTCTCATCGCGTTGGAAAACAATGTGTGGGAGTTTCTTTCCATACTAGATCTTTGTGGGTTACTTGCTAGTAAACTAATTTTACATGACTCAGATTTAAATAATAAAAAGGCTTAACTCCAGTCTGAGAAGAGTTTATTGTCCACAACTGTAGCCTAAAGACAAACTCCAGCACCTTTGGGACTCAGCTGAGGCAGCAATTAGGCAGCACTTTATTGTGATGCAGT
Source organism: Baryphthengus martii (assembly GCA_013396935.1). NCBI lineage: Eukaryota > Metazoa > Chordata > Aves > Coraciiformes > Momotidae > Baryphthengus > Baryphthengus martii. Next base: position 410,977 of record VWZK01000980.1, read on the forward strand.
GAGTGCGCAAAAGATGAAGCTGGACTACTCTCAAGAGCTTAGAAACAAAATTGGCTTCCTGGAGAGAGAACATAAGAAATCTGGCAACCTAAAAATATTTAAAGAGCTTAGGGCTCCCAGGGGAGAATTTCAAGCTATTGAAGTAGAAAAGACTGAGCATTTGCTAAGATTGGAAAAAAAAAAAAAAAAAAAAGGAGGAGGGGGTTACATGAAAAATGACAAAGTGTACAGATTTTTTTTTTGTTTTTGTACTGTAGCACGTTTCAAAGGGGAAAATATAATAAACCTGAAATCAATCAGTAGCACAGACTTCAATGCAGTGCTCCTAATCAAACAGCCCTGGCTTGAAAACAGGAGTCAAAAGAGATATATTTTTTTTCATTTCAGAATTATAAGGGATTGAGGCCAAGAAACCATTAAATGAGGTGAAAGGTCTAGGCTAGAGGGCATCTTGAGCAAGTCTAATGAAGTCATGGTTGCTACAGCGGCCACGTTCCCAAAGGGCTGTGCTGTGTCTGTCACTGCATCTCTCTGCTCTTCCTCAGCTTCTGTCTCCCTGGCCTCTGCGCTCTGTGCCAGAGCATGCCCCACCAGGCACTTTATGAAGCCCCCTCCTAGGAGCTTCATAGTGTGTAGCATCCCTGTGTGAAAACAAAGCCCTACGAAATGAGATTTATCTTGCCTGTCATTTGACGTGTGCCGTACAGTCGTTTTCACCTGTGACTCCCTGTGTTGTCAGCGGGGAGCAGCAGGAGCTTACAACGCACAATTTCACTCAACCAAGTGTAAATTTCTACTGGATGCCAAAAGTGCCTATTTCTCCCTGACTTAAAACTGCATCCTAAGGTGACTAACTCACAAATGGACACCTACAGTTTAAACATCTACATTTGCTCAGTGAACTCTACCCCCACAACTAGCATTGTGCCAAAGGTTTCTCTGCTGTGTTCGGGCTGTGCCTTCACGCACACAGTATCTAGGATGAAGACGAATGAGCAGAAACAATTTAGCGATAGCCCAACAGTACCGAGAGGGCCAGAGGGTACAGAGTATTTACCTTATTGTAGCCTCTTCCCTTGCTTGCTGCCGTTCCTCCGCATTACGCTGGCAGCCCTGTCCACGTCACCGCTTCAGCCAGGTTTGGCTGAGAGGTGGTTGCTTGTAAGGAGGGAGGGATGAGGGACACCTCAAAATGGCAGCAGAGCAGGCTGGTGGAGGGATGGATGTAGTACAATCCAGGATGCTTCATGTGCTATGGTAATAGCAGCTCAGTCTGTATCTTGAGCATCCACAGGGCAGTGCAGTTCACAGTCCTGAGTTCTGTGTGTGTAATGCAGCTGAGGGATAGATCATCTGGGTTCTCCAACCTGGGTCCTCGAGCAAGAGCACCTCAGCTGCGCTGCCAGGTGCCAGGTAGGGAGCACGCCACGTGTTATGACTCTGGCATGAAATAAACCCTACCATGCACATCCTAACTACACCTTGCCTTAGTTGTACAGCTCCACTCACATGATTTCCTATGTTGGAGGCAAGCCCATCAAATCATAAATGAAATCCCAAAAGATGTCTGAAGGTTTCCTGAACCAAGGGGCAGAGCCAGGCAACTGATCAAAGCGGAAAGTCACACTTTGCTCTTCTGTACCTGAGTAAACTTCATCTGCACAAACTTTTGACATCTCTGTTGACTTCGACAGAGCTACACTAGTAGGCAAAACTAGTCAATGATTTTTAAATAGTCCTGAGGAGTACCCGTTCTGTGCTGAACGTGCTCGATTACTTCTCATAGTCCCAAGGCTTCCCTTTCAGGTATTTAATACCATAGACTTACCATTTGTTTTTTCTGTTGCTCGTTTGGAGGTTTCTATGCTCTCTGACTGCGATTTGCAGGGCAGACAAAGTTGGTTGCTGTTATCATTAATGCGGCAGTGCAAGGGCCTGGCGTCAGCAAGCTGCCCATCATTGCAGGCCTTTGTTGAGCCCTGCACACAGCGCTGTACGTATTGTAAAGCCATCCTGCTCATGCCGCTCTTGATTATTCCGAAATCGCACAGAATCCGTCTGCTTTTGTTTGTCAGAAATTAGGCACCTCTGATAAACAATAAACAGCGGGGGAAAGGACAGCATTATCCTCTCTGAAGCATACCAGCATAGCAGCCAATTTCTGGATACACCATTCACAGACCAGAAAGCAAAGCGCTGGCTGGTGCGTAAGTGTAACAGCAAACACAGCGTTCCCTGGAGAGGCTGAGCTGTAGTGTGCGCAGACAATGTGGAGCAGTTCTGGATGAGCAGAGCACACGCGTATCTCGGCGTGCTGCAGACCGCTGTGCCTCTGGTATCGCACCGTGCGAGGCCAGATAGATATTTAAGGCATTTCCTGCTTCAGCAGCGTCTGCTAGGAACATTTTCTATGCGTCCAAAAGACCTGGTGTACATGCAGTCATGTCTGTGGGAGAGGGAGAATCAGAGTCTCTGCCCAGGATCAGTGCAGAAGCACTCCCCGGGCCACTGCCGTGTCAGTCATGAGGAGCCACGCACGCTGCATGGCACCCTGTGATGCTGAAGTGGAGACAGTGCTGAGGACCTGCTCAAATACACCCATCCCAGACTTGACCAGTTAACCTGGTTTGTGCTGGAGATCCTGTTCCTTTGCTGAAGTGATGCAGAGGAGAAAGAGTGTGGTGGAGATCGGGTTCAGCGATACACGGGAATGCACAGCCTGGGCTGTGAAGGGAGATGGGTATACCTTAAGTGAGTTTTGTTGCTTACAGTGGCAATCTGCAGCCTCAGAGCCAGGGCCTTACTGTAGGAATCCAGAGCCCTTCTACAGTATACCTTTTGTTGCTGGAAGAAATCCGCAGACAAAGCACATTTTGCAGCAAGACTTGAAAGAAGCAGTTATAATCCACTGTCACATTGCTAGGTGACAAGAAAATAAATGTTTTTATGTCTACCAAGATGTGACTAGCTCATCAGTTATGTAACCCACTCGCTCATGCTGTTGTCATGATCTACGAGTAGTTTTTCTGACAAAGACCTTACACAGCTTCTTAGCCTTTTGGGAACACTAAGGATTTGGACTCTATTGCACTAAACATGATGCATACCTATAGAAAGGTTGGAGAATCTTCCATGAACTCTGCTTGTGACAATATATTTGGTGTTCTCAGGAGATTAGCCCAAATCTACAATATGCAGCAATTTAAAAACAAGCAGGATCTTTTGAAAGTATGTTTTTTATTTTAAAGGTGTGTATTCAATTAATATTTCACCCAAAATACAGCTTATTTTATAGTAGAGACGTGATAGGGGACCAGATGTGCAAAATGCCAGGTCAGAAAGGGTTAGCTTAGGGCACACATCACACACTTTAGAAAGACCAGTAACATTCTGTACTTTTGTTGAGATGTGCATTGACCATCTCAAAGTGTTCTACAAACTGAAGTAGCAGTCATGCCTCTGTCATAAGAGATATCGGTATTACTCCCATTACAGATAGGAAAATGAAAAACAAAAGGGGCAAGGATTTGTCTCTTGTCAGTGCCAGAGCTGGGATTGGATTCATTTGTTCTGATTTTTTGCTGTAAACACTCGTGTTGTTTCCCAGGTGTTATCTCAGCCAACCCTTAGCTGATGAACAGCAGGGCAGGAAGCAAAGCCTAATGAGGACAATGTTCATCTCAGAGTGGATCAATACTAATGGAACTCAAGCAGCTGCTTTGAAATTACTACAGGTTGACATCTCAGTAAGATCAAGACCTGTGCATTTTCAGGAGGAAACAGATTCTATGGGCAAAACTCACACAAACTAAAACCAGGCTGTAGCTGGAGTACTAGTTTCTGACTATAGTATCTGTTTACCTGCTCTTCATAACTCAGTTTGATAAATGGCATTAGTTTCCTTGTTTCACAGTTATAATATTTTGCACCTGGAAACCCCAGCTAAAATGAACCTATTTTGCACTAGGTGCTCTGAATGTCCCAGGCCCTGTGACATTCCTAAGAGGCTGATACAATAAACATACGCAAGGAGATGGCCAAGGCAAGGGGATTTGCCTCAAGATGTAGAAATGAGATGGCATCACATGAAACACGTCCCAGATCTGTGGATCCCCAGACACCACCTGCCTCTCTGCAGACATCTATCTACATGGACAGACTCGCTTTCAGAATTACAGGTTCTGGGACATGGATTAGAGGGAGAAGAAAGCAAGTAAGATCCCTTACCAGGAATGGAGGAGCCCCAACAAAGTCCTTTGAGTGACATTTTGATGAGAAACACTTTTTTAGTTTCTGTCATGTGATGCTCTTGCAGGAGCGACTTCCTTGAAGTGTCCCCCTCAGCTTCCTCTCTGCCAGTCTGCTTGTCCTCTGCTCCCCCAGCAGCTAGTCAAAGGCTGATACCATCTGGACATTGCTTGTGGAAAAGAGCTTCTCTCTGTGACTCAGGGCTGCACACTCGCTTTGGAGAAAGAGAGGGCAGCCATTATTGCTCCCAGAAGAACTGGAATAGCTATTGACCCACAGCAAGAAAATGTTATTTTGGGGCAAAAGGGAGCTGTAATGTTTTCCTGTTACAGTAGTTGGCAGCATTTCTCTATAGCCCAAACAGTTTTCTTAATGGAATCTTTACTCATTGTTTACTAAAGGGAGAGAAGTATATGAACAATTTGGAATTCAAACAAAATAATACTGACAGTAAGATAGGTTTAAACTCTGGGAACCCAATAGTGACCAAGTGGTAGAACAGCAGAATGAGACCCAGAACCAGGAGCCTGGGCTGAAGGGAAACCAGCATCTAGGTGCAGAGAAGTGTTGTATGTACGGCGATTGTCAAAGCACAGGCTGTTTGAAATAGATACAGTAAGGACATCATTTGCAGCTTTTTCTGGGTTCATCCAGATGTTTCAACTTACTAAATTTGAGAGATGGCAAGGGGAAATAGGAACCAAATGAGTTAGCTGAGACAACTGCACTCGGAGGCCAAGGTAGCTGAGTGAACTACCAGACATGAAGGTGCATTTCATGGAAATACATAATAAGAAAGTTAGGTAGTGACCTGCCTCTTCTACAGAACTGATTATAAGCCATCCTATGACCCTGGTTTTCCTCTCCTATTAACATCTTGTCTCTAATCCTCCTTTACTGTAGGGGAAGGTTAGTGGAGAGGCTGCTATGGGTTAACCCTGGCAGAACTTGTCTTGCCATGTAGCTTCATCTTACAGTGGCCACACAAACCTGATGCACAAGGGAGGAATGAGCTTTCTCTTCAGGCAACACTGGAGGGCCTCTTGTTCAGCCAGTTGCCAGTGTTTGCCCCTGTTTTCCTTTATCACAGTGTGCACCCTAGGTCCTCTTCTCCACAGCTCCCTATGCAGCTGCAGCGCTGGTACTTCACCAGGTGCCCTTCCCCAAGCCAGGCACCCACCACAAATACACTTTGCCATCAGGAACAGTCATCCGCCTTAAACAACAAGGAAAGCTACTTGATTTTGGGCACCATTTTGTTCCTTGGAGAGAATGTTGCCCATGGTGTGGCACTGGGGTGTGATACAGCTGGGGTATAATCCAGAGATCCTGCTCTGGCAAGGTGGTTGGACTGGATCCAACCAGGTCCTTTCCAACCCCTAACATTCTATGATTCTATGATAAGCTGCTGTTGTAGCTATAATTATGGTGTGGCAGGTGTTAAATCCAGTGTATGTGTTGCATTGAACACACTTCAAGGTTGGATGCATAGCTGGATGGTAAAATAGCAAACACCTTAGGCCTAAATACCACAGGAAACCCCCTCATTTATGCATGCATATTAGATGTGTTTTCCTTGTGGCACCATTCTTCAACAGGTGGTTGTTAAACCCCTTTTCTCTTGTTCAAAGGAGCAGAGGAATGTTTACATCCCATCCCATGACAGCTGCTTGCCCTGACCCCCCACGGCATTTGGGGAGTTTTGCAGGGTACCACAGAAGCCCACTGTGGGTGCACAGCCCTCATTGCCTCCTGCCAACTGGAGTCCACACTGCTGTCAGAAAGGCCAGTCTTGCACTTTCCATCTCACCACTCCCCTCACCATCTCCTAGTGGCAGCCCCAGCATCCACCCAGCCACTTGGCCAGACGGTTCAGCAAACTGAGCCAATTGAAAATTATCCCTACCGAAAGTGGAAAAAAAAAAAAAATGACAACAAACAGGAGGGGAGGATTGTACCGAGACCAATCATGCCCTGGCGCCGCTGACCCTATAGCCAAAGGAGCACAAGGGTCAGCAGAGGGGAGAGAGCTGCCTTTTTGGCAGGAGCCCAGGTGTAGGTCAGCTTAGGCCAGTTGTGAAACTGCACATTCGCTCAGCCCCCGAGCTGCTGAGGGAGCCGGCATGCTCCCCGCCAGCTGGCTGCCCAACCCCTCCAAACCTCCTCGTGGCCAGCTTCGCTGTTGGGGTGGGTGCTGGGGAACTATTAACATCTTTAATAGATCCAAGTACTTCTGCAATTTACGTCTGAGACCTTGAAGAGTTAACGCCTTTTTTTCCCAAGCAAGAAAGGAGCAGATTCGTACTGCACACGCACTGCGAACGCCCTGCGAGGGTGATTTAATGTTCTCCTATGAGAGTGAGTGCCTCGGGGCAGAGCTGGGTCTTGTACTCCTCCGAAGCAGGAGGCATAAATAGTTAATAGAAGAACAAAAGAGGACAGCTCTGCCACAGTTTACACCAGGGAAAGTGAGAATGCCAAATTAACCTTATGTCTTGCCTTTTGGAGAACGACACAAAGTTTTGGATGTTGTTTCAGTAGTGTTGCAGCGGTGATGATGTCAGACTGTATAAGCAAGGCAGAATTTATAGGAAAAGATAAGGTCTTTTACTAGACCAGCTGACCACATTGTAGAAAGCAGACACCCTTGCAGACACATAAGCCCTTCAAGCATGTTTCAGATTTAAGGAGCTTGCGTTTCTGAAAGCATGTTTTGCCTAGGAAATAGGTTGGTCTAATAAACCCCTTTTCCACCCGTCTTGCCCCGCTGCTGATTGAAAGGTACTCTTCAGGCAAAAGTTTCAGCGTGTTGAAAATGAAACTGTTTTCATCTGGGCATCCTGTTCCTGATTCTGGAAATTCAGTTCTCACCCCTGGAACGTTAACTCGTCGATCCACCTCGTTAAAGGCACAGCAGAGGCAAGAGTGCTGCGCAGCCAGTCGCACGCTGAATTAATTCTTCTCCCCTCTCTCCCGCCTGCCCGGCCCGGCCTCACGCCATCTAGTGAAGTACCAAAGAACGCTGCCCGATGTATCATGTGCATGTAGGTTACATTTATCTTATTAAGCTGTGAAACGATGCCTACTGGCGAGCAGACTATTTTTTTTCAAACTCAAGTTATTTGTTTTAAGCCAGTTATCCTAAGGAAAAGGCCTTTCCCAGCCTTTGTTGTTGGGCAAACTGGGGCACTTACAGACCACTGCTGTGATGGGATAGATACAAGCAGAAGACAAATACTACAGAAAAATTGCTTACATGTATTAAGCAATAACCTTGAAGAGGCCTGTAAGGTGGCTGTTGCCTAAAATACTTCCTGACTAAAGGTAGTGGCTGTTATGAAAGTAACTTTATCACTGTGTAACCGCAGCGCAGGAGTGGACTGGACTCCTTGTACCAGATTCCTCCCATTGGTAAAAGCTGCAGCCGGTGCCGGGGAACTGAGGAATCCTTCCGAGTCCTTCCTGCTTCGGGCTGTCGCACTGTAACTGCAGCCAGTGCTACAGGAAGCAATGCCGAGCACACACCCTCCCTTTGTGCTTTATGAACCTTACAAAGGCAGCAAACACTTGTCTTTTGTCAGCGAATAAAGCAGAGAGTGTGAGACACAGAAAGATTTATAGGTATAACACCCCAGCACAGTGCACTCGGATTTACCCTCACTCGAAATCCATTTACTTTAATAGGAATGTTGCTGCTAAAGCCCCGCATGATGTTTAAAATATTTACCCCATAGGGAGCAGATAATCTGGGAAGTAACAAGGTGCCATTTCCTACCGAATGTGTTCTCTGACTATAACCACATGTTAATGGTAGAATTTAGGGCCACGCTAGAGCAAAGCATCTATTCACCACTTACTGGCACAGTTAAGCTGTGCTGCCACGTGAACTGGGAAGGTTCTGTTTGCTGTCACGCTGGTATTTGTCAGACAAGGGGAGGGGAAACAAAAAATGTCAAAAAAAAAAAAAAAAAAAAAAAAAGAGAGAGAATTAAGATACCAAAGCTAGAACATCAGGCCTCCTTGTGTGGCTTTCTTTTCTTAGTTTTGCTTTTAATCCTCAGAACAGAACAATTTTATTTTGCAGTCCAGCTCCAAAATTTATTAGATTTCTGTGAGCACTGCAATGATGTTCCTCACAGGTGACCAACACAAGTGGCATGGAGGCTCTAGAAACCCCGTTACGCGCAGCAGCAGGATGCTTCATGTCAGAAATTTTGTCTTCCCTGTCTCGAATGGCAAAATGCTGCCTAGTCCTTCATTCTGGTGCAATCATCAGCAGGTTTTTTTTCTGTCCTTTGCAAAATGAAGCAAATACAGGAGCTGAGTACTGTGTTGCCTGCCTTGCTCAGCTCTGAATGAAGGCACGTCAGCACGTCTTAAAACCTCCACAGAAGCCATAATGCCCAGTAGTCTCCATGAAGCTCATCTCAGCTGCTGTAGCTCCTCTCTTTCCCAGATTAAGTTTGTACTTGACCAACTGTCCTTGTCGGTGGACAAGTAGACACATATTGGGATGTATTAATGAGTGTGCTGGGAGGGATTAACCACAGTCTCCTCACCTTGAAATGGCTTCAGCTTGATTTCTTATGGAAATGAGGGTCTGTGATCGCATGGGCAGCTGTCTGCATATGTCTCAGTCTGTGATTTTCTGCAAATCTGCCCTTCCCCCAGTAACTCCTGAATTCACCGACCAATTTCAGCACTCCATGACAGAGGAGTAGCAGTTTTAAAGATAATTAAGTAAGTTGCTAAATGTTCATTAAAGTTAGCAGGGAACTACAGGAGAAAGAATTCATCGTCATTTAAAATAACAATGAGGCTCAACACTTACTTGCCCCAGAGAATCCCCACTGGGGAGGATAATATGCAAACCCTTTTTTTCCTTCCCACACATGTGTTTTAGCAGAGTGAGATCCAAAACTGTAGTTTCTTTCTAGACTGTTTCTAAGGTGGAGAATTCCAGATATGTTATTCCATAGATAATTAACCACGAAGCACTACTTAATTCCTTCAAACATGGTGCGAGGCTTCGCGGATAATGTGCCATAACATCCTGCCAAAGGAAGCAGTGCATTCAAAACTGTAATGGGATCCGTAGCAGTGTTACCCAAACCTCCAGAAATAATCTAGTGGGATTAGAGAAGTTCATTTTGATGTGGTGGACGTGGCAGCAACCAAACCGTTTTCATCAGGTCTTTGCATCGAACTTGGCGTACGTGTTGTCGTTCACCCATTTTGTACTCTAACCCCATCCATTTTGTGTGTGCTGGGGCGGCGGCAGCAGCACCTCTATCTCAGGCAGCAGAGGAGCAGCTGCCTTACCCCGTTGCCAGTTTGCAGGGAGGAACAGTCTCATTTGGCAGCCCTGCCCCAGAAATGCGAGAGAGCAGAGTCCCGAAACGTAGCTTGAGCAAGTGGGTGACATTGCTTCTTTAGGATCACAAATCCCCTTGTGCCGTGACACAGCGATAGGGGCGGGGGTGACAGGCGTTCCCTGCTCATCCCCGAGCCCAGCGCTACCACTTAAAACAGATGTCTGCGTAAAAAAGGCCCCACACCTGCCAAACCACCAGCCTCAAGCTTCCTTCCTTGTTTCTTCAGGCCTCAGAATAACAAGAGCATTTGTGCAATGTGCAGTGCGCCCTGTGGTTTTCTCTTCTCCCTGAAGGCGTGCTATCTAATCTCCTCAGAGCAAAAAATCAGACAGTGAGCCTTACAAGACAGGAGAAAAGAGGTGAACAGTGAAGCAATGTGCACTTTGCTCAGCTGGCTTCACTTTTCAACACCGAAAAAAAAAAAAAAAAGAAAAAAAAAAAGAGGAAAAGCATGGGGCAGTGTTGCAGACCCCGCCGGAGAGGTGTTTGAATCTGATAAAAAGCACGAGTCCCTCATTTGCACGCACTCTGCAGTGTGGCGCCCAAAGCACTAAACTAGAAAAAGTCCGTTAAAGGAAAAGTCATCTTGAATCGGAAACTTTCAAGAGTTCAGTTTTAAACTACGGCAAGAATTTAGCGTTTTACTGCTGCTTTGCTTTTGGTTCCTGTTTTTGCTAACATTGAGAAATGAGGTGCCTTAGGAAGCTGCGTGGTGTGTAACATGCAGTATCAGCCTGTATACAAAGGAAGGAAGATGATGTGGCAGAACATTGTTGAGGAAAGATCCTGTTTGTACAGGGAGCTGGAGAATAGTAAACCAGAACAGAGCGGGGATGCAGAAAGACCAGAAATGAAAGGAAATCAACCCAAAACACTTGCAAATCCTGTTTGTGTGCAAGAGCCTGCTAGAGCCACTGAAACAATTTTAAAGCCTAGTTTATTTGTCTTTTCTCAGATTCCCTATCCTGGAGGGGAGGAGAGAGAAGAGAGGGGGGATGCACTTGGTTGCATTTCCCTGCTTTCTTTTTTCTCCCATGGCAGTCTTGCAGCAGTTGCGCGTGGGACTCCAGCAACTAAATTTGCATTAAAACTGCCAGAGCCGACCAGAAGTTTCTTAACATTAGTTCCTAGCTGTGTTTTATCCTAGGGATGCTTGGTTTCAGAAACAACTTCCAAAAAGCTCCTTTCTACCTTTGTGATTTTTTTGAGATGTATAAAAAGCCATCTCTCAGTTTATTTCCATGACACGATTAACTTATTTGATGAGCTTCAGTTCCTGATAAACATTTGCCTGTTTTGCAGATGCTGTGTATGTAATGGGGGAAATTACTTTCCTGTGATATCTGCCCATTTCAGGTTCCGTGCTCTTCTGTCAGCCTTTTTAAAGCACAGCCACTTAAGGTCATTACATTCAGTCTCTAACACGATTTTCAGTAAAGCCATCTTTTCAAAGTCGTATCAAACAACTTGATAACCGAGTGTCTTGTGTCTGCAACAGGAGGATTAGCCCATGAGTAATCTGGGTGGTGCTGCTGCAAATGTGTTGGGTTTTTTTTTCTGAATCGATTCAAGTGGTTTATGGTCAAATTTAGAGACCAATACGCGTACAGTGGCAAAGCCCTGCATCCAAATACAAGCATTTGTAGTTCCTTTTTGCTTGTCTATAGCCTTCCTGTGTTGGTGTGAGCAACTTTGATCTTTGATACAGTGGCCAGCTTCCTGCAGTAGGCGGAAGAGACATTCTTAACTGTGTCAGCAAGCTGCATCAAGAATTTATCGAAGTTGCTGACTCCTAAAATTCGGGCAAGCAATGTCACGGCACATAATATAAATGACCATTTTCTCCTGGCCTGCTGCTGACTGTAAACAAGCTTGATGCAAATTTAGGCAAGGTGTTTATTGATTTCTTTGTGTTGTGACTCTGGTGGTTTGGGGGGACCCTATGGAAGCCCTCTATAAAAAGGCAGTGCACAGAAATGCCCTCCCACCTACCCACTGAAATTAGCAATAATTTTAATTGTAATGAGCCAGAGACATTCCAGCACACATCAGAGCCTTCCTGGACTCGAGCACAGAAGAACATGATTCTTATACCAAGGCACCTGAAATGAGGTCAGCCAGTGCTGAGTGGGAAGTAAATCCCAGGACTGGGAGAGGAATAACCAGTCAGGGATGTTCTTCTAAGCATTGAGACAAAGCTTGTTTCCTCAGGTCATTTCCATGGGGTACTTGCCTGTTTTGAGCTTTTTTGTGTTTGATGAATGACGTCAGTAGATAACTTTGGTCAATTTAATGGCATGTGCAATATGGAGGGAAAGTGGGGGTAAAATCCCTCCCTTGGTTTAGAGACCTCATCTCCTGCTCCTCTGCGATGTGACTGGTGCCACTTACTCACTGTGCTGATGGCGTGGGCTAAGATAACCTGCCGGAGACAACTAAAGCTCTTAAGCATAGCTACAGCGAGGTGGGACAGTGCCACAGGCTTCACCAGCATTCTGCCAGGTACATTGGATACCGTATGGCTTGGAGGTCCCCAGACACAGTTCAGTGCCATATGGCTAGGAGGTCTCAGGACTGTGAGGCATGTGGGCAGGTATGGATGGGCTCCAGGCAGCAAGTCCTGCCTTCTCATATGGTCCACAGATGAAGTGAGAGTAGATTCGTTTATCTCAGGGATGTGTTTGGTACATATCCATGTGGTCTCTCCTAGGGGTCTCATCCCCTGCTGAGGACATATGGGGACACATGCCACCCTAGCACGCACGCAGTCCCTTTCAGCAGTAAATGATCCGACTCCCTTTGAGGCAGCGGCAGTGCTGCAAGTTATAAATCAAAAAATGCCCCAGCGTGCTTCCCAGCCCCTAAGTGCTGATGTCTGGATATGTCGGAGGACATCCCAGGGGAGATGGGAGCTGTAGACATAGACTTCAGGTAGCCATCGGCACCAAGGTTTGAGTCTGCAGGATGTGGGTGCAGGCACCTGACAGGACATGGGGGAGTGCTTGCCCAGGTCTACGTCTGCTGCTTCAGCGTTCACCAGGCACTTTGAAAGCTTCACTGTGGTAAGGAATGTTCTCTTTTCTCATTGTTTTGCTAAATTTGTGCGGCCTCTCTGCGTCTGTATGATGCATGTCTGAAAAGAAAACGGGAAGGAGCTGCAAATGGAAATTTCACACCGTCAGCAACACAGCAAACCCAACCAGCTTTCCATAGCGTGGGTGAAAATCCCAGGCTGGGCACTTCAGCTTCAAGTAATAGGAGATGCTGAACTTTACACGGAGTCTTCTGAAATCAGCAAGAGCTGGAGATACTGTGAAAGAAGTAACTTTGTCCTGGCTGTGTGTACCACAGGAGTGGGAACAGCCTCAGGGTTTGTCCGTCCCCTGCCCTGGCTCTGCCTTTTTCCTCTGAGCCCTCCCTGAGACACTGTTCCTCTGTTCCTCAAAAAAATTTTTGTTTGAGAGGTGACTGTGGGAGGGGAGCTTGCCATATATAAGAGCTCTGCTGTGCCACTTGCTGACGGACAAGAGAACACACCCTGGTCTGCTTTATAAATCACAGTGTCAAATTTGTCTTTAGGTTCACTAGAGATGTGCCAGAGAGAGTTTGTGCCCATCATGGCATTATGCATGTCCAGCTGCCACGAAAACACATGTGAATAGAGCAGGGGAAAAGAGCTACGGTATGAAAGCTTAGTATCTGTATTGTCTAAATCTTCTGTGCACCATCACCCTAATCGAGAACTGGTCACCATGAGCAGATAGTGCACGGAGGAGTATTGTTACAGAATCTACACTTGTCTCTAGTTAATTAGTTTCTCACCCAAGGACTGCTGATTGTGTTATCTTGTCCCAGGAAAGAGCCACTCCCACCAGCAATATAATTTAACAACGCCGTGAACCAACTGAGTTGCCAGCCTGCAAAACCTTCATGTCTGTGGGATTCTCCTTCCTCACAAGGCGTCATCTTCAGGCGGGCGTTTTCAAATTCTCGGATTACTTTGCTAGGCTGAAGGAGTTTATGCAATACGTGTATCTGTAAATTGATATAAACCCATCTGAGATTTGCCTGAATAAAAAGTTTAGCACTGAAAATGTGCAAGTTTTTCAGCTTTGCAGTGTCCCACACCAGTGGTCCTGGTTCTGGTCTGCATTAATATGGAGCAAGGCTCCCTCCCGTGCAGGTGCCAAGAGGAGGGAAAATGTGACTGTCCCACACCACTGCAAGGTTGTAAATACAATTTTCTAGCGCTGTAAACTCCAACATTAACCTTGGTGGAAGGGAAAGAGAGAGGATAATTTCCCTTGAAAAGGCTGGAGAGATGAATAGGTATTCACTTGAATATGCTGAAAGTAAGAGAGCAGGGGATGCTGATCATCAGAGTGCTTTACAATTAGAAAAAAAGAAAGCGAGCATTTTCAGTCCATGTGGAGATGGAGAGAGAGAGAGGGCAAATGTAGAGTATGTGAAGGTTAGGAGCTTCGTACAGCCTTGCTGCCGGGCTTGTTTTCTGTGCTAGTGGCTCAGGGAACTGGTAAAACTGGACTGAGACAGTAAAGGTTGTAATCCCAATTCATCATTCATAGCCCACTCGTGTCCAGGCAGACGCATCTATCCCAGCCCTCTCAGATACAGAGAGCTGCTGCATTTCACAATCGTGGGAAGGGCCTCCCAGCTGCACGATCCAAATATTTTGAAGTGAAACATGGTGCATTATATTAACTTGGTTCAGACAATCAGCTTTAAACATCTGAATCTCATTTCTTGATGCTAATTCCTCTTGCTCAATCTTTATTTCAGCTGCGTGGAATTCTCAGACCTTTCTGACCCCAACTTATCGTTTCCTGATGTTTTATTGCTAAGTCATTGAGGTTTCAGGGAGGCTGATGTTTCTAAAATGCACACATCTTTGATAGTACGCATGGCCGGCGTGTCAGATCAAATTTTTCATATGCTCTGTATCCATCACTGTCTCCACTGCTGTGTCCTCTGCAGTTTCACCATTCAGTGCATTTATCTGCACGCCCCATTGATGCAGTCCTCCTTAAAATGTGGTTATTATTTAAGGCTTTTCAAAAGCTCAGCCTCTGCACACTACAAAACTCCATCTGAGCCTACGTCCGCTCTTGTCACTCATGTACAGGTTCCATCTGTTCCTCTTTTCCTCTCCCGTTGCTGCTTGCCACATCCAGACCACATGCTGCTTATACATTGTACAATAGACATTTCTGCACACACACTTTTGAAAATGCGGCTCTTAGTGCTTTATTGTTCACATGTGTCTTCTTGCTTCAGGCAAGTTTTATCGGTAATGATTTTGTTGTTTACTGACACGTAGAATAAAATAGGGTACTGTTAAAATGTGACTGGAGGAGCGGAGAAGGGCCTTTGATACACCAATTACACAATTTCTGCCAGCTTTCTGATCATTCCTCCCCTGCCACCACTTCCTCAAATTCTGTGGTTGCCTGAGGATAAAGCCTGATCCTAACATCACTTACAGCAATATAAGGGCTGCCTCTCTCTACATAAAGCTGCTCCATGTTAGTAAGGATTCACCAGCACTTCCTGTGCTCCTGTGTCTGGTGAAGAGAGGGGCTGGGACCTTCTGGCACTCCTTCCCAGAAAGGCGGTCTTAGCTTCTGCTTTCAGTCTCTTTTACAGGTCCCCAGTGGCACCTTTGCATAATGGCTATGTTCTTCCATTTGGGGAAAAGAAAAACAAATACAGAAAGTAGTTCTGGAATTGAAAGCAGTGCTAGGAAGGTCTATGAAGACACTTCTCGCAGGAGCCGAGCTGACCTCTAATAGCTACACCAGTGCACGGACTGGAGCAGACCCAGAAGTTTGCAATGACAAGGGAATTAACTCAGGCAGATCCCCCAGGAGCCATCTCAGGTCTTTCCCATCACAAGTTGTTCCATTCCTGTGGTGAGACCAGAGTATCTGCAAATAGATCACACTGGGTGTAACTCCCAGTAATGTTCCTGGGTGTCTGCAGCAGGGATGATACAGAGCCCATTACACTGGATTACTGTCACACAGGGATTTCCGGCACCAGGAAAATCCTCAGCCGCCCAAAACCTCTGGTTTCCCACCTGGAGAAGCCCGGAACCTGCCGATGATGATGATAATTTCTGCTACTGGGGAAAGCAAAGGCTACAGAAATCCACAAATGATAGGAACAGATCAAGTTTCTATCAGAGACTTGCTCTGAATAAAGTTTTTGCTTCCAAAGACTGTGTCTGTTTCTGACACAGAGACAGTCTGCTCTTCCCTTTCCAAGAAGAAAAGCAAGCAGCCCCAGAGCTCAGCTTGCATCAATGATGTGCAACCAGACGCTGCGTGCTTGGCACTCGGTCTCCTTGGCATAGCAGAGGGTGTACGCTGAAGTGCTGGAGAGCTGATGGCAAGAGCTTCATTTTAGAGGGCTACTGAGAAGAAGAACATGAGCACAGGAACATAAAGACTCTTCCACTTCTGTGCATGGATTATAGCCATGGCTCATTGGGTGTCTCACGGTTCCTGTTCCACTCTGTGGCTCCCATCCCACCCAATCTCCTCTGCAGGCCAACTGAAGTAACAAGGCGACCCAAGGTCTCATTCCGCTGAGAAGAGGTGGGCAAGAAGAGACAACTTATGTTTGCACCAAAGTACTGATTATTTTCAGATACAACAAGCTGAACATTTTGTGTACCACCCTGCACCAAAGTTAGCGGCCAGTGATCAGCTAGAGGGGAGGCACGAAGAATACGGAAGAAGAGAACAGAGCAGAGCTCTTGGAAAGTTGTTGTAGTTTAGAAAGAAGGCAGGTAGGAACACAGATGAAGCAAGTGCTTAAAAGAGTTATTCAAGAGAAACAACGGCTTTATGTGACATTTGAGCATTGGAATGAAATCAGTATCTGTGATTTCCATTGGTGTTTGGAGTGCTAAAAGCAGAAGTGGTTGCTGGAGTCTGAACAGAATCTGATGTTGAGCTCCCAGCTTCCTCTCAAGTTGGATGAGAAACTACTCACTTGATTTACAAGCTCACTGGTAGAAGAGGTCTTATTTCATAGAATTCTGAGGGGTTTTGAAACAAGTTACTTTGTGAGTAGTGGAATGAATGGCTCTTGGTTTTCTGTGGGTCTGTGACCCTTACTTCAGTTGCCTCCCTTCTTCCTCTTCTTCCTGAAATAAAATAGCTGCAATGAGCCTGATGCTTCCCTCCCTATATGTTCTAAGACTCCTCATTGGGCGGCAATCAGGTACATATATATTGGCTGAATAGCTAATGCATACACGGTCAGCCAACATGCACACACTCACTAGCCAGTTGGCTTCTGGCTGTATTTCTCTAATTAAGGTCTATTAAGGTGTCTCTATCCCTCCCCCAGCCATCAATTTGCACAAAATTTAGAAAGGAAATCAACAGCTTTCAAAACCTCTACCTTTGTATCCTATGTGAAACCAGGTAAAAATTACTGATGGAGCCAGACAGACAGATAGAATCTGAGCTAAAAAGTTTCTGTTGTATTGGCTTTGGATGTATATGCAGGACGTCAGTCCAGGTTCTGGAATTCATTTCTATCTCTCTCTTTTTCAGCTATTTTTAACCTGGATGTCTTCTGTGATTTGTTTCCCACACAACATTGAAACTGGCACAGCTGAGGGGTGAGTGAATGGTGGGAGTGGGGAAAGGGAAATCAGGGGATGCTTATGTTGGCGCCGCTGCTGAAAGCAGTGCTCATCAAACGATCACCTCTTGGAGCTGTATAACGTGAAGTCCCACACTGCCCCATAGAAAACTTGTGAAGATAAATATATTCACAGTCTACAAGTGCTCAGATAGAGGGCAAAAAGAGCTACCAAAATCAAGGCATCCTCTGAAAACAAAGAAACAAATAAAAACAAACAGAAAAAAAACCAAACCAAAAACAGTGGCTAGTATTAAAATGTAGTATTTTCTGTCATAGTTCAACCTCTCAATACTGCCCACATTCTTGCATGTACATCTCAAGATATCTTTTTGCATAGGGTCTCCTAAGAAAAATCCTTTTTGTGGCAGGCAGCTCAGTCACGGTACAGAGTGCACATCAGCTCACAGGATCCAAGTGACTAGCCATACAAACCTAGGGCTTGGAAGAAGAGAGGTTTTATCTGGAAAATACATAGGAAAAAGCTTCTTGAGCGTTAATTTACAAAATGAGACCTCTAATTGGGGAGCATTTATTTTCTTCAGTTAGCGATAGATGATTATAACGTGTGAGATCTGCCTTTTCCCCCTGTGTTCTGTTTAACACTGTTTGTTAGACATGAAAGGAAAGGAGGATTAAAAGGCAGAGATGGTATCGTAAACAGCCCTTCAGGGTAGGTGGGAAAACAACAGTAGCTCTCTCGAACAGAACACAGGGATGCCCTTAGGAAAAGGTTTTGAAAGTGTCCTGCATTTGAAAGTTAATGAGTAAATAGATCTCAAACGTTCCTCTAAAGACTGACAATGACAGCTTTAACGTCTCAAGCATGCACCACAACTGAGAAGAGACAAAGGGAATTTTTAATGGGCAATAAATAGACTAATATTTTTTGGATGCGGATGCAAAGCTACAAGTGGGTTAGTTCTGATGGGATGTGGGTTTGTTCTGTACTTCCTGACACAGTGGCTTTACTCTATTTGGTTTGTTTGCCTTACACTATCTTTTGATGAGGCACTACTTTTTCCTTTAAAAAGGAAAAAAAAAAAAGGTGATCTTAGTAAATAATCCTCCTTTGAGCCACAGTAAATCCATTGGGTATGGAGTTTTGGGGGTTGTGTAGGCATGTGCCAGACCATCTCACCACTATCCTACAATGCCTTACTTTACACCTAGCTCAGGTTACTCGGTCATCTTTGGCACTGCAGTGTTGCAAGATCTCCTTGTATAGACATCCCCACGGTGGTGGGAGGCTGGCAGGCAGTCAGGTGGCAACATATCTTTCCACCAGCAGATAACAACACAGACACTATTAGTTTGGCTGAATGCATGCCCCCCTGGTGTCCAGTGGATCTCCGATGAGGTCCCAGACTTGACATCTCTCTTTGGAGCAGACCTGTACTGTGCCATACTATTGCTCTTCAAATGACCAAACTCTCAGTTATTGTGTTCTCAGATATCAGGCATTGTGGAGGAAAACCGGTCTTATCTAGAGCTTTTGTACGGCTCCCATCATGGTCTCCTGACCCTCAGGGTCCTCTGCACATGGCTGTCTTGAGTATTTGATAGCTACAGTGGCTTCCCGAAGCATGACTGTGTCTTTGTGCCCACGGAAGAAGCCCCAACAGGAAATCCCAAAAGCAGGTCTCCCTTTCCTTCGTCCAGACCTGGCTCAAGGCATAGATAAAGTCACCTCTTGATATAGCAGACTTCCTATTTTGCTTATGCTCGAGGAGACCAGATTGGATGTTTTTGATGCGAACAGCTCATCTGTGCCTACTGCCCTCAACTGAAGGAAAGACGCCCAGCCCCTTGCCTATTCCCAGTAGCCCATGGAGGGCAGAAAGAACCACTTCATGAGGTGGAGAGAAAGGAAAAGGAATGATCTTGCTGGAGAAAAGAGCTGGGAAGTATGTGTAGGTTGGAACAGAAGTCTTGCGTTCATGGAATCAGCATCAAGCAAGGCTTGAGAGAGGCAGGGAAGGAGAGAAAGAATCCCTACTTCCAGCCAAGTGACAATGATTTCAAAATCGCTGTACATTTGGGAATGCCTTTACCCACCTAGAATCATTCAAAACCCCACTGATGTCATCCAGACCCTTTACCATCCAGGGTCCCCAAGACTATATCATCTGTTCCCAGCTGACTCCTGCTTATCCTCACACCTCAGAAATGCATGGGACTTCACAAACCTTCTTCCCACCCTCCCATTTTTAACAAAACTCCTCTGCCATTACCATAACGTTGACACAGGTATGCCTATACTGGTGTAATTTGCCAACCTAAAAATGAAGGGAGAATTGCCTCCCTAAGCTTTAGACACCCAGACACAAGGGAGCATGTGCCAGGCCTTGACAGAAAACATTAATAGCACTTCCACTCCCTTATCACAGCTCCTTTCTGGCTCACTTATCCTGTTCCTAAGGGTAGCTACCACCTTCCAGTGCTTTCTCAGTTGATAAAAAACACTTAGTTTAACTTTTCTGCTCAGTTATTATGTTCTACCTCTTTCAGAGCAAATAAAATCCGATTTTGCTCACACCTTCATGCCAGACCCAGCCTCTCAGAGCTGTGGGTTGTACTGCTCCTTGGAAACCTCCCATCCTTCTCCCTGCACTCAGCCTCTTGCCATGCAACATCCAAACCTAGTGCAGTGTCTGTCCTCTCCCCAGGAGAGGTGCCTGCTCTCCTGCACAGATTACTTGACTCCCTGTCCCTGCAAGCTTTCAACGCTTAGACAGAGGGACAGCCTTGGCTGCTCTGTGCCCTCTTCCTCCCTTCTCAGGGCATTTTTCAGTACATTCCCAGTCTTCTCTTTAGCTTCTGGCTTAGTCCTCCTTGAGCTTATCCTTATCTAAGTGACAGGCTGCCAAACAGGCACATAACCTTTCACTTGACTTCCACCAGAGAATGCAGCTTTGAGCTGATAAGGGTATGACTGCAGCCAGTTCTCCTGCCCTGTCAGTGATGACACCATGTGGGATCAACTCTACTGCGCCTTCTCTTTACTCTGTGGAAATTACTACCATCAAAAATGTTTACTTTATACTATCCAAAAGCAGTAACTGCCTTTAGCCTGCCTTTTGTACACAGATATGCATCTACCCATACACAGATGTGTATATTGGTTTTACTGAATCCTGTCCAATTTCTGCCATCCCAAGCAACTGGAGCATGAAAGTACAGAAGGAAGAGGATGAGCTGCTCTATGTGTTTATGAGTGAGAGAGACTGCTTGCACCACTGGCCATGTTCTTCAGTGCAGTCCCATCCCCGGGCACTCAGAGCACACAGCCAACTGGTGCAAGCTTCTTGTCACCCTCTGGAAAAACTCAGAGTTCAGCTTTCTTATGGCTGATAAAGTCGGTATTGTGAAGAAACCAGAAATACTAGTCCTGTTGAAGAACCATGCTGCGCCCCAGGCGAGAATACAAACACAAGCTTCTCCCTCCAAATAAAAGTGAAACAATCAGGTATTCTCAGTGCAGCCCCAGGTGGAAGGCCCTGCTCGCTGAGGGCACATAGAGTGCGCGGCTACAAGGGTGACAGTGGGGAAAGGTGGATCAAGGGAGTGTAAATCCATCTGGATAAAGGGTTTGCTCATGGTGCAGAACCAAAGTGGAGTTTCAGCAACGTGCATTCCCTAGGTGAAAGTCAGGGCATCGCGATGCCTCACTGGATTTGAGTCATGGAGAGCAGTATTGCATTCAGTACGAGGTGAAACACAGGGGAGAGGAACCACATGGGCAGGTATTTGCAGACAAGCAAATGGAAAAAGTAGATTCTCTAATACTGTTACTGCAAACATTGAAGGAAGAGGAAGATTTGAAAACGGCTAGAAAAACCCTCAAAATTCTCCTATCATGCATGAAGAGGGCTAAAAAAATCCCTCAAAATTATCCTACCATGCATGAGATCAGATATAGGGTAAGGGTAGGTCTGGGGATTTTCACTGGGAGGAGAAAGCCCCTCAAGCTAAAAACTGTGCTCCCGTTTCCCATCCTCATCCACTGTCCAAAAACTCATGGCAAGCAGCAGTATCTAGTGTGAAACACCAGCCTTTGTGGATATCAGTTTAGCAATCCCCAAATTCAAGCAAACACCAAATCCCATCACAGCCCAGGGGATGGCCAGCTTCCCAGCTTGTTTCCTGCTCCTTCTGTGCTTTGCCACATGCCAAACATGGATTTATTCTTCAGAAAAAGACACTTGGCCTAAACAAAACAGTCCTGTTACCACCCATGAAAAACTACACGCACACATCCCTTCCCTTCAGTCCCCTTGCTGCAGAGCAGTGCAAGGCATAAGTCTTCTGTCCAAGTGCAGGTGTCAAACTCGGATAAAAAGCTCCCAGGACTCCAATAAGTGTACTGACTGGATCTCCATTGACTGTAATGGGCAAGCTGCTCTCCAGGACTCACCGACACCTCCTAAAAACCCTGTGGATGCACAGTCAGAGACCAAAAGCCAGACCTATAACGTGCTACAGAAAAATAACAGGCGTTACAAGTGTCTCATGTCCTTCCATAGCAAGGCCTGTTTGGCAGGTATTTTAGGTTGAATACATCTAGACCCCTAGTTCTCTCTATTCCTGTCCAAAACTGGTGTGTATTTTTCCTTGGACAGTGCCCAATCTGCAGAGTGACTGCTTTCCACACAAAAATGCCTGATTGGTAAACTTCCAAGAAGTTCTATTTTTGATTCAATGAAGAATGGCAGCTTTCCATGGGGCTTAATTTTTTTTCCTTCTTTTCTCCTTTCTCCTTCATGCCCCCCCCCCCCAATAAGATTTCTAAGAAATCCATAAATTTTCATTTGGAAGTGCTACCTGGGGGCTCCATGGATGTCAGAGTTCAATTGTCCTGTTCTGCAGTAGATTAGATGGTTTCTTTAGTGGTCCTTTTTACCTTCATAAGCCAGGGGGAGGATGTGTGTGGGGGCGGTCCCCATCTTTACCATTTCATTGAATTGTTTTTCCCTCCTTTTCAAGAGAATGCAACAGAGGCTCTGCCATAGACTTCTGAAAATTCTCACATTTTTTAGACTGTGCTGCTGTTCCTGAGGCCATATGGTCACTCATGACTATGAAGGATGAGGAGAAGAGTCATAACTGTGGAGAAGCCACTGGAATCTATCACCTCATGGTTAGAATAAAGATCTGATGATGTGTGACTGCCTTGGAGTGGGAAGTACACACAGATCTTGCAGGAAGCCTCTTACTCTCCTGCATGTAGTTTCACCTACTTCTGCACACGAGTTGTCCCACAGACTGCAGATCATGTCCTAAACAGCTAAAATTTGCAGGAGCATGCCATCTCCTTATCAGCTCCCATGTTCTGATACATTTCTCTACCTTTTTTGTCCCGTTCAGTGTCTCCAGAGTCCTCAGTGAGCAAGAACTGAGCACCTTCCAAGTCATAATGATCCTCACTGGTTCACTCTCTCACAAACAGAATCACTCTGGCCAACAGCCAGGGCTGCAATAAGGGCCAGGCACATACCCGGGCAGGTTAAAAGCACCTCAGCTTTGGGAAATCCTGCTGGGCTGTAAAAACTGCCCACAAACCCAAATCATATCAAGCTAGGCCTGTCTGATAATTTTTTGGCACAATCCCCAAACTCGCTGAGCTGCTTTTCCATACAAAGTATTTCCAGGTGGGTTATTAGGTCCTGTATCCCTTCCATCTCGTATCCTCTTGTGGTTGAAAAAAAAAAGGCATTCCTTAGAATAAGCTATTTTTAAAAGGAAAACAAATATTCTCCTTTACGTTTCTGGTTCCTCTAAACCAGCGGGATACTTTGCAAGACACAAACTACTCCTGCCGAGTAGTGCAGAGGTCTTAGCTCCCCACAGTGCCTGTGCCCACACAGGGCTTTCAGCTGGAGAGATAGTTTGTATTTTCACAAGGAGATTGATGCTGGTATGACTACCAGTGTGAACAGTTACAAGCTAGTATGAAGGTGCCATACTCTGTTAAAAATCTAGTTTCTCTTCCTGTATTTTTATAGCAGCATCACTGACGCTGCATTACCGTCTGTGTTGCTTTAGTTGTACCAGAGGAGTTAAAAGGAAAGAGCTGAGCCAAGCGTGTCCCGCAGACGGCTGCTGGATGAGCTCTGTGGGTTGGGATGTGAGGAGGCAGGAGCCTGGCCCCATGCAGCTCTCCCAGGTATGCAGGCTTATGTAGTTTTACATATAGACACCCAAGATTCATCAGGAAATTTTTCATTTGCCAGGAAAAGCTGCATCTACTTGAGGACCTCATTGTGTAAGACAGCAGAGCTTCGATTGCTTTCTGCCTTGGAAGGCTGATTTGCTGCACTCCCTGTGATGCAAGAGGCAAGTGGACTGTTTGCTGACCACCTGTTATTTTTGCCCATTGCAATAATTATGTCTAATGTGAAGAGGATTACTGAAAATGGTCCCCAGCGTCAAACCTGCAGATCTATAGCTAGATACTGCATGAGAACTGGACACAGAAAAGAGAGTTTTCATTTGAAAATTACCAAAACAACAAAGTGCCTTGTTAGTTGATTTGAGTCTTTAGCGTCTCTGCCACCACAGAATATGAAGAGAGCTGGAGACAGAACAGTACAAACCCGATTGGTTTCTGTGAGTTAAAACAAACTGTTTCATTTTGAGACACTTTCAGACAAGATGAGTTTGATTGTGTCTTTGGAAAAAAATAACCAGTTGTGACCAGTAAAATCTGACCAGGCAGTTAGTCATCTAGTTTTGACACAGTGCTGCCGGTGAGATCTCCCTCTCCAGGGAGGCCTGCCTCACTGCTGGCTGCAGGGCACACACAGCAGCCAGGATCTCCTTCATGCCACAGCTGGAAAGAGGTAAGTGTTGATGGGAAGCCCTGTCATCTTCATGCCACCTCAGCAAGTCTGTGCTCCCAGCTGCAGTGGGGTTGAGAGGGCTGCACCATTGCACAGGAGCCCTGCTTTGGCATGACTCAGGTTCCTGGCTCCGCAGCCGCCCCGCACGGCTTTCCTCCCAGCGTCCCTCCCCGGGCCATGATCTTGACACCTCCCACCTCTGTTTCCCAAGGGCAGCCTTGCCCAGCACCGCTGCCTGCTGCTCAGGGTGCTGCCAGGCACTGAGCCAAAGCTCCTGCCCTCAGCCCACTCCAGCTCAGCTCAGTCAATGAGACTTGGTGAGCCAGTATCGAAGCTGGTCTGGGCTGCAGAACAACCTGGGGTCTGTAAGTCCTGGAAAAAAACATGGCATTACCAGCCCTGGCGAAGCCCAGAGAGACCTGTGCTCTTGAGGAAGAGGAAAAACAAGGCAGGAGCTGTTGGAAAGACGTTATTTTTTCTTCCAGTGAGTAGTAGAAGGCCCCACCCAAGTTTCACTCTTCGCTCCTACTTTAAATTAAAAACTAAACAAAACCAAAAAAAAAGAAAAATCAACATTTGCTACTGTGTGTTGCCCTTGCTGCCATGTGACCCAGGCATGTGATTAAGTTGTTGATACTTGTTGTTTTATAGGATCAACTTCATAGCTGCTGTAGAAGCCTGCATAACTTGTCAGAGCAATTCTGTACCCTGGCAAGTTACACAAGCTGGGGAGCTTCTCCCTGCCCCGGGGTATTCTACCGATCTCTGCCTTCTCTCTTCACGCATGGCTCCTCCTCTCCGTCCTTCTGCAAAGGCATCGGCTGTTCTCATTTTTAGGCAAACAGGCAGAATTCCTCTCAGCTGCATTGTGGATCTTAGCGAGAGGACCCCGTGATGAAGCAGTAGTTTCTTCCAGCCCATCTTCCCATTGGAAGCGTGTTGCATAAGTAAAAGGGGAGGATAAGCCTCCACTCAAAAAAAAAAAAAGGGGGGGGGGGGGAAATAGCCTGGGCTTGCCAACCTGCAGCGTGTGCTGTGTTTGATTTCCGCTCGCAGTCTGCGTGGCTCTGCCTGTGCAGATCTGTTTAGTCATGTTGCATGGTTCGACTGGATGGAGCTGTTTGCTTTGGGAATGGTGTTTGTTCCCAGCTCTCCTGAATGATTCAATGTTACGCATGCCGTGGAGCCAGCTTTTTGCGATCAGGCCGCTTACCTCCCTGGCTGGCAGGAGCTCCAGGATATAAAAGGGGCCATGTAGAGCCTTTGTAAGAAAACAGATCTTAGCAAGGGGACACCCGTTTACTGGAGGAGTAGAAATAACCGTGTGCCTAATTATGGTGTCTTTCTGTGACCAGTATACACTGCATCAGGCCAAGTCTCAGCTGCTTCTCAGGTCTCAATAGTTCCTGTGAATACTGGGGAGAGTTCCTACTTCAGTGACTGCCTTTGCTACAAGAGAAGGGGAGAGCCTTTGAGATGTATTCACAATCCCGTGCTGCTGGAGTTGGGCTGGGACTAGGCCAGCACTTGATCTCAGATGAAGTATTTATGATCCTGGAGCCCAGCCACAGGTCCATGATTACACGGCGGCATGAATGGGAACCAGTGCTGCACTGTTTGTCCTCAGCATGTTGGTGAGGAAGCTCAGGAGGTGTGAAATACCTGTGTTTACCTTGATAGTAATTACTGATCACTCTGTGGCTTATCGAGGCAGAAGACAAAAGATACAGTGTCAACACTACTGATCTCCCCAGTTTGCCCCAAAATCTATATGTGCTTCCAAGTGATGCAACACACGCCCTTCCTGGGATCTGACTTTAATTACAAACAATCTTTTTGTTCACAGTAGTAGGTGCCAACCTTTCTTACAGGCTTTAACTGTTCATGCAGTTGTTCCTAGCAGTCTGGGGTGGCCCCTCCACTCTTTCTTCAGGGGTCACTGCCATTAGCTTGCTGGTGGTCCTTGTACCTGCAGACACCACCACGCTATGGAGAAACTACATGGTTTGTGAAGTAGGAATCTGGGGTAACGGTTGTACAATGATTGTGTCTCTATTTCCCCTGTACAGGAAATGTCTCTCTGCCCATCCAGGGACAACTCTGCAGAAAGCAAATGCTCACCTTGGCCATAGAGAATCACAGAATCACAGAATTCTTGAGGCTGGAATAGACCTCTGAGATCATCAAGTCCAGCCTATGACCTAACACCACAACATCAACTAGACCATGTCACTAAGTGCCACATCCAGTCTTTCCTTAAACACCTCCAGGGATGGCTACTCCACCACTTCCCTGGGCAGTCCATTCCAGTGTTTAATCACCCTTTCCATCAGGAAGGGCTTCCTAATATCCAACCTAAACCTCCCCTGGTGCAGCTTCAGGCCATGCCCTCTCGTCCTGTCACTAGTTGCCTGGGAGAAGAGCCCGACCCCCACCTACAACTTCCCTTCAGACACTTGGAGAGAGT
Organism: Baryphthengus martii; assembly: GCA_013396935.1. Classification (NCBI taxonomy): domain Eukaryota; kingdom Metazoa; phylum Chordata; class Aves; order Coraciiformes; family Momotidae; genus Baryphthengus; species Baryphthengus martii. The sequence continues at coordinate 437,586 of VWZK01000980.1, forward strand.
GATAACGACGCCCCTGAGTCTCCTCTTCTCCAGGCTGAACAGCCCCAGCTCCCTCAGCCTCTCCTCANTTCCCCTCATCTACCAGGCGAGTCACTCAGTCATAGAAGGAGATAAGATTGCTCAGGCAGGACCTTCCTTTCCTAAACCCATATGACAAGGATACAACTGTTGTACTCTCCCACTGCCATGTGGCTTTAGCTGGGATGTTAAGCTGCATATTTCTCATGGGAAATAAGCCTACTACTTTCCTATATGTGGCTTGTTTTGTTTCTGTCAGACATAAAGCCTGGAGACAACAGTGGACACAGTGATAGCTTTTCCTCTTCCCCTGTGTTTTCCCTCTTCTGTACTTTGACACTCTATTTTTCCTCATCTTGAAAAGGTATATCTTTAATCATAACAATTTATCATCACCTTTTTTCATACTGCCTGAGTTTGAATAAGAAAGTCTAAAACTCATTGCGAACTTCTTGAGTTGCCCCACTGTTTGTAAAAAAAAAAAAGTGGCATTAGTGCTTTTCTGTTTGTTTTTTTTTTAAAAAAACAACAAAAACACCCTTCAGATACGACATTTGGAAAAGCCACACTGCTTTTCATGGTAGTTCAAACTATCAAACCAAGCAAATTTCAGGCTTCTTATCTCAGTGCTTAAGTAAGAAATCAGAGAATCATAGAATTGTTTGGACCAGAAGAGACCTTCAAAGATCAGCTAGACCACCCCTCATGCTGTGGACAGGGACTTCATTCACTGGATCATCCAATCTCACTTTTAACATTTCCAGTGATGGGGCCAGGGAGATGCCAGCCAGCATACAGCACACATCCAAAATATGTCGACTTGTAACTTGTTTAGTTCTGCTGTGTCCTGGCCCTTTTGCTCATAACCTATGTGAGAACCCAGTTGCTTCTCTGGGCTCTAGAGCTCTCTTCCACAGCACGTTAGTCTGAAATTCCTTCTTCTCTCCTGAGGGTCTAAGGCAGCTCATGTTTGGTTTTGTATCAGAGCTCTCATGTCTCTGACTCAGATAAGGGTCTCTGTGCTCCATTGGTTTCTTTTTTGCTGAACAGGAGCTTGTGATTTTTATTTATTTATTTTTTAAATCTTATTCTCATGGTTGGAGAAGGTTCTGTTTTGCCAGATCACCAAACCATCAGCATGGAGATGCCAATTATCCATATGTCCCTAAGTAATTAGCTAGAAAGAATTCAGTGTGTGATATTCAGGAGTAGTTAGTATCATACTCTGATTTTCCCAGATCAGTATAGCTTGTTGTTGCTTGTTGAAAACGACTTTCTGCTCTCAACAGTTCTCTCTCTTCTCAAAACTCTTTTTCCTCAGTGATACCACCAGGAAATGCATTTATGATGGCAGATATATATGAATAATAGACCTTCTGTTTTCCAAATTTCAACTTAAATTTTGTCTACTTTTTTTACATTTCAATAAAAAAAATAGCTAAAATAGTTTGAGAAGATCTGACATTTTCTGAGAAACTCTGTAAAAAAAAAAAGTAATTTTCAGTTCCTCCCTTTTATCCTTGCCAGTAGTCTCTGGCAGTTGGGTGTATTTTTCTGGCAGGGGGTCACATACACATCAGTTTTCTTCTTAGCCTGCAAGGCCTATAGGCCAGGAATCGCCCCTACAGCTGTACAACTATAGAGGCAGAAGGCTGCACCGCTTCATGAAAACCAGTTCAGCTGATTCCATTCTCCCAAAGGAAAGTCTGCTCACAAAAAGAAAGGAGCATTTTTGCCACTCTCAGATCTCTCCTATTTCCCCGTGAAAAGTTACTCAGAGTTCTAAGCTAGCCAAGGGAGAAGCATCGAAGACACTTCTCAGTCGTCACGATTGACCTGAAGCTGTTAGCAAGAGCTGCATTTCAGGAGCCCAAAGTTTTTCCGTGCGGGACGCTGTAGCTGCAGTGAAAGGTGCCGCTTCAGACAAGCTTCCAGACTCTAAACAGCAAGTCTGTTGCAATAACTCTGTTGATCAAATAAAATTTCTGTTCACAGGGCAGAGCCAAAAACAGTTTTTGATTGCAGCCTTGAGGGGTATTTCTTGGCTCGTGGTCGATGTTTTAAGCAATGTGCAGCTCCACAAGTCATTACTGATGTTTGAAATCTCTTCCTTCTTCTTATCCTCAGAGATGTGGAATGAAGGCTATTTACCTTCCCCTCATAGTTCCTTATGATTATTAAACCATAGGAATGAGAACATATGCATGAGAGTTGGATATAGCAGGCATGTTCTGCCTGTGTCAATGTTATTTCCTGAAGAAGAGAGTATATTCAGAAATAGGGCCAAGTCTTCCCTTTATCACTTTCTTCTAACTGTATTTGTGTACAAAGATTTCAGGATTTCACAATGCCGTGTTATGTATGCACTATTTGCTGAAGCAGTAAAATGAGGTTTCTCATTGCCACATTACCAAGACACTTAAACAAGTCCTTTCATTAATGATCTGTTGCCTTATACCTTGTCATGCTTGTCATCTCAGCTGCCTCCCCACCCTCACTGGATTTAAAGCTATATTGTTTGTCCCACCTGCCCCCTCAGGCCCTAGCGGCTCCTTGAAAATGAATCCGCAGCCATCTCTGTGAAGTAAGGCCCCAGCACAGATGGTGTGGTGTAAGCACTTGCAGATATGTCCATACTGCACCTGGCTGCAGCTGTTTCCACCTGGTATCACCATGTGCTGCCGTGCAGTGCTGTGCTGAGATGCTGATGAGGGGAGGAAGGGGAGTATATTTGTGCTAAGACTGGGTTATGTGGCAGCAAAAGAACAAAGCTTCTTCAGCCAGTCTTTGACCTAGCTACACTGATCCTAGTGCTGGGAACTGCTGAGGCTCTGCAGGCCACCTTCATTTGGTGTCGTGTACGTACCTCCTGAAGTCCCTCATGGCTCTCTAGCGACATAGTCGGGCCTTTTTTCAAAACAGACTCATTTATTTGAGACTTTGACACATTTACAGTGACATTCAGGCTTCTCCATGTCTAAATCTATTTGGAAAATGTAAATCACCAGAAGCAGTGGGGGGTTTATTGCCACTTCCAAGGTCTGCAAGTTTTAAGTTCTTTTAGTCCCATTTTCAGAGGATGAGGAGATTGCGGTCATGAAGCTGTTGCTGTTGATGGCAGTTGGAACAGAAAGCTCAAGCCAGAATGAGTGCACAGCCTGAACTGTCCTCTCCTTCCCAGTTCCTTTTAAATTTAGGCTTGGCAGGTCACTGTGGAAGAACATGGGCACCTGATATATTTGTTCTCTAGCTAGAGAAGACTGAAATTTCTTAGGCTATTTATCTGTCTCATTTCATAAGCACTACATCCACCTTTAAATATGAGATGTCTGCATAGGCCATGTGCACTTTCGTACCATACAAGTTTTCTCCTGAAAAGCAAGACTTTTTGTACTCTGAAGAATGTGCTTTTTTGATGGACACATCAATTTGCACCTTCTCCCCATTGTCCATATCCTTCATCCTCTGCTTCCAGGTCACTGTAACACTACATTGGAGTCTGCAGGAGCAGGGATTGTCTCATGTAGCACCTACAAAAATGAGTTTTTAATCTAAACACACATCCCTAGTACAAAACATGCAATAAATTGGCATAATGAAAATGGATAAACTGGGAACGCAGTTCATTGTGGAAATAGTACCTAATATGGGAATAATTCCTAACTCCTCAGGATTCCAGTGCTCCTTTCTGTTTTGCTCTGAGTGTTAAAAAGCATGCTCACTGCAACATGGTTTGTGTTAGGAATGATGACATTTGCTTAATTAAATTTCAAAAATATCTAAGTGACAGCCCTACTGGGCCAGAGTCAAGAACTTTTCTGTGTTTTCTGGTGCTTAGACAATGTTGTTGGTTGGTAGCTAGTGAGTTTTCAGTTCATGCATTTAACATCACATTTTAATGACAAACATAATTTAACTCTTCTGTCTAGAAGCCTTATTAAATCAAATCTATCATTATCATCTGTCCTAGCTATACTGCACTAGCTAAAGAGAGAAGAATTAACTAATAATTCTACAGATATGTGGATGGCTTTTATTAATAGTATAACCAGATACATTGTCATAGGAATTCTACTAACTTCATTAACATTGCTGCCACAGTCCCCAAGAGCCAATACTCACAACCAGGATCATGCTGCATTGAACTCTGAACAAGGAACAAAACACACATGCTTCAGAGGAGTTAACTGTAAGAAAAAAAACCAGGATGGCTATGGGCAGGATCGTGGCAGCAGGAGCAGATAGAGCCAAATAAGATATATAGTGTTCGCTTGGGCTTTTTCCTAGTAGCATTGCATTCTGTCCTATCAACTGCTTTAAAAAACAATATATAGGTTCTTCTCCATAGGTGGGTCAGGACTGAGCTGTGTTTTAAGCATGTTTTAAGATGTTCAGGTACCAGTAAGACCCTATAAAGCTGTGTGTATATATAAAATGTTGTCAGTTCCCAGCACTGACTGGGTACTCCTCCAGCTCCAAAGCATACATACAACCCAGCACATGTCGCAAATCCCCCCAGCCCTCATGTCAGTCTCCTTGGCAGCTGAAAATGTGGCACATGCAGGTGGGTTTTGTAATTGTTGTACATTCCAGCAAGGTGGCGTATCTGGTGCTGGTGCAACCCTGAGGGAACTGTATATGCTCCGTGTCATCCTTCCATGATGCCATCTTTGCCATCCCTTTTGTCTTCATTCAGTCTATTCTAATTAGAACTATCATAGCTGCCACAACACCGCTGCTGCAAAGAGCTCCCCGGAATCGCTGGCCCTGTCAGTGTACCTGGGACAGTGAGCAGAGGTTGTGGGGCTCCTGTCTGCCAGGTGAGGAGAACAAATACAGCTGACAGGAGCGAGCCATCATAGGCTGAATATAATTTGGGATGAGAAAGTGAGCATAGGCAGACAGGCTGCTGGCATGCTCTTGGGTGGAGAGAAGCCCTGAGGCAGCACTTTTTTGTGATGACTTTGCTTTGAGGTTTGGGTCTGGCCTTGAGGGCATCTCAGAGCCCGGGGAGGCATTGAGGGTGGTATTGGGGCTGTGTATGCATGTGCTGTCAGTTCAATATGGATTTCAGAAGGGAAAGGTAAAGCTTTGAGTCAAGGAAATAGCAATTAGTGTGGAAGTGCTTAAAACTGGAGAGAACAGACAGACAGAACAAGTAACCCAGATTCATCCAGCTGGACAAAACAAGTTGTGTGTAAACAGTCTTTAAAAATGTTTACAAAGTCCAAAGGAAAGAGAAAATACAAAAGATTTTTTTTCTTTTCTGCCTGAAAGCAAAGGGCACAGACACTCATTCTTTATCCCTTCCACCAGTGCTGGGCAGCTTGCTGCTGGTGGTGACACAGTCCGTGCCTCCAGTGCTTTGGGGTGTGGGGCTCTCTCGTAGTATGCAAGCACTTGCATTAGTCATCTAGCCATTTCTGTAGCCCCTGACAGATGCATCAAGAGAAGTGTAACAACTACAGGCACCTACTCATTTGACTTCTTTCTCTTCTGCCGTTCTCTCTGTATCAGAAGCACCAAATCGTCCACTGCCCTGGAGCAATCAGTCATTAAAAACAGCCTTGCTACTGCCAGGGTGCTTCTCAAGCCACTGCGGTGAAGGATACTTCTGGGAAAGACAGAGAAGAAGTCAGATTTTCAGCATCTGAAAAAAGGAAGAATAATCATTTAAAACCCCTGCGTATTTGTCTTTACCCACTACCCACCCAGGGCAGCAGCACTGTAGGGCTGCAGCGCTGCAGGGGAATGGCTTGTCAGAAGCTCTAGCCAGTGCTGCCATGATAAGTTTACTTGGCAAATAGGTCCCCTTTACCCAAGAGCGGAGAACGTGGTAGAGGACATCCAGAGGATGCAAGGAGCTAACAAACATTACAAAGACGGGGGCCTGGAATTGCTGATCTCTGTGTTAGAGAGAGCAATTGCTTCAGACAGCCAGAGAATGCCTCATGGTCCCTCTATCAGCAGAAAAGGAACCTGCTGAAGTGCCTGTGTAGTGGTGTGCATGAGTGGAAGCAATAATAAATTCACTATAGTCAGGAACCTAAAGTGAACAGAAGATGCTGCAAGGACATATGATCTGGCTTAGTTGACAACCAACAGAAATCCCTGCAGGAATTGCCTCCTGCCCTAGGATATCTCTTCTTCTACCATTTACCTCCAAGTGAAGCAACAGGACTGTTAACACTCATGACTAGACCATGTTCACAGGACCACAAGCCACATTTCTAAGGCAAAGGGTGTGTTGGAGGAGAGCACAACACGCTGCTTCTGGATGTGTGTTGGGGGGGAGGCAACAAGCAGAAGGCCTTGGCTTGGATTTCTTAACCTTGACTGTTAGTTTCTTGGAAGCTGTCAGCTTATTAAACCAGCTTATTAAACCAGCAGAGGAAACCTTGCTTGCTTTTTTTCCCCTCTATGTATGGATAATGACACCCATATTTTAAACTACATTCCTTATAAAGGTAGAGGAGTATGCCAAGAAAAGAAAAATGTGGTGGAAGAGCAGGAGGCAAAGGATGCAGCACTTAGCAGAGCTGCTTTGGCTTTCCTTGCTGCTCCTAATTCACTAGAACCAGCCTCAGGTTTGGTTTCCCAGTTTGGAAAGGCAGCTTTTCTGAGCTCCCTAGTTTTCCAAGGCAGGTGTTGGGCTAGCAGTCTTCTTTGTACTTCTCACTTGTGTCCCAGCACGCTCCTCAGCGTGGAGCTAAGAGATGCTGTTTTGTGGATTCCATGACATATCTTGTAAGGAGTCCATGACTTATCTTGCAAGGAGTCCATGATGGGATGAGTGGTTGTTCCTGCCTCTTATAGCACATTCTGTCCTACAGGAGGGACAGAAGATGGTGGAGAATATTTGTGCCATGGAACAATGCAGTGATACAGCTGTCAGAGCTCCCTTGCTTGACATGGTGCTGCTTTTCACCCAGCTTGTACACTTTAGCTTTTGTTACAACCTGGCCCTCACACAGCTGGGCATACAGTCAGTGCTCTCCTTGAGGTTAAGAGATGCTCGTGCTCTAAGTGTATGCATGAGACTTCAGCTTGTGCCCATGCATATCTCCCGTGTAACTATGTTTGTCTTTCTGGAGCCCAGACTGACCTGGAGGAGTTCAAAATCGTGGCCACCATGGCACCACACAAGATGTGGGATCGCTCTGAGAACAGGTACTGCCCCAAATGAGTGGGATTTTGCAGACCTGGGTGACTGTGAGGTTGCATACCCCAAGGAGCTGGTGGATCATGGCTGAGAAAAATCCCACACTTTATTTTGTTTTTTTGTGAAGCCAGATATTTGAGACAATTTCTGTTTCCAGAGCTTTCTGTTGTAGACCATGGCTGAATGCATGAGCAGAAGAAAGAAGATTTCCAAACCAACATTCTGAAATGTTTTCTAAACACTGTTACAGGACTTTCAGACTGCAGTGCTAGATTCTTAGCTAGTATAAAAGGACATGGATCCCCAAAGCTGAACAGCATTTGGCTCCTTCACTAAGAAAAGCACAGAAACACAGAAATGTTGTTTGGAAGGTTGGTTGGACCTCTGAAGGCCTACACTTGTTCAGGCTTCCACTTAACACAGGACTATTGCACTGAATCAAGGCAGTCTTGGCATTGTCTAGCCAAGTTTTGAAAGCCCCCAAGGATGGAAAGTCTCCCTCTCTGGGAGATGTTTTCCCTAATGTCCATTTTCATCTCCCAAGCTCCAGCTTGGGCTTATTGCCCCTCATTATTTTCATCTGAGACTCGCAAGAGGCACTGGGCTCTGTCACTCCTGTAACTCCCATCAAGGCAGGTGTGATTTGTGAGGGAGGCTTCACTCCTCCACCTCCCCATCTCTGGACTAAACCCACCCAACTCCCTCAACCTTTGCTCCTAGCTCGTGCACTCCGTCCAACCATCTCAGTATCCTTCTTGCTGGGCCTGCTTGGGTCGAGGGGTACAAAACAACATGATACATCACCAGTGGCCTCTGAGGAACAACAGCTTCTCTTGCCTTGCTGTCTATGTGCCTTCTCCTGCAGCTTGCCAGGTGTTTTGTCCCATTGGTAATGCCAACACATGCTGGGCTTAAACAAGGTGTGACCCATAATTTGTAGCAACATGAATAGGAGTAGAGGTTTCATTCACTGTACTGGAGATAGTACAGTGAGCAAGCAGTTTCAAAATCCAATTTCATAGGTACAGAGATTACATTAATCTCTTTTAATAGCTAAACAATTCCGTTTTCAAGATAGGACAAAGCATGGGATATTCTTGACAGAACTGGTGCTTCAAAGCTTCCTACATCAGATTTTAAATCCTAACTCCTAAGCTCCTAATGATAGAACTGATTGTATCTTTGCAGACAGTAGCACTGCAAAACTTGCATTTAATCTCCTCTTTTTATAATACCCTGTAGCTGCCTGGGCTTGCCTGTTGGGAAGCAAATGGAGATTGACTTTGCCTTCAAATATCATATAAGGAAACTCACTCAGCCCTCATCAACAGATCTCAGGGGCCTGTGGAATGATAAAAGCTGAAGTTATCAAAGTATCTGTAAACTGCCTTCTGATTTCTAGCTGGAGCACCTCCCTGAATCTGGACCCTTTGATTTAAGATGCTGCTTTCTTTCACCATGTCTCAACAGGCAGAAAAGGGCATAGCTTTAATTCCTGTTGGCTCAGTTGAGTTAATGCGTTAGTTCAACATGACTAAAAAGCCCTCTTCACCTCCAGAAACACAGAAGTGAATGCACATCTATCTACACTGGAAGTTTCTGCCCCTGTAGTAAGTACCCTGTAATATACAGGGATGTTTCCATACCACCACCAAAAACATTGATGTAAAAGTGCTTTTCTTGTTGACACTTTTTTGCTTGCAGAACCAAAATTATCTCGCCTGGGGAAAGTGCTATTTATTGGGCTCGGCTGCCCGTTCTCAGGAAATCTGTAGGTTTTGTGGTTTAGGCATATCCATTTCAGATAGATTGATTTTTAATGTTTGTGCTGTGATTTAAGAGGTCTGACAAATAAGCTCTAGCAAGCAATGGTGAGGTCAGTGAAGAGGTGACCCACCCAGCTGTTTACTAATGCTCTGCTGGCAAAGATTACTGTCCCTGCAGCAGAGTTGGCAGAAGACAACATATGTCCAGGACAGAGCTGCTCCAAATGGCATTTGAGTTGAAATCTCCAAGGAGGTGGGATTAGACTAGGCAGAAGACTGTGAACTAGAGGTACTGAGATGTTATCCATAACAGTGTATGCCCATCAAGACCAGCACTGCTGTCATGCCTCATGTTCTTATGATTTATGCTCTGTGTTTCTGTCTCCTCTTTGCACAAGAACTGGCAGTTGTCTGATCCTAAAAGGAGATGATTCAGGGATTCAACTAATCGAAGGATCTCCTCATTCACCTAGAAAGAGTGGGGGGGACTAAACCACCACCAACTTCTATCAGCTTAATCATGACACCATTCTCTTGGACAACAGTACAAGTGTCCTTCTAGTGTCTCAGCTCTGCTGTAGCCTTTGGTGGTAGAGCGCTATCAGCTAACAGCAGGTGATAATGTCTTGATCTGCTCAAGTGTTGTCCAACCAAATGGTATTTTGAGGCCAGAGACTCCCCCTGATATTGCTGTATGGCCAACTAGCGAAACCCTTTACCCTTCAGCTGTAATCTCCATTCTACTATGAGAGTAACCTGATGTAGTAGGTGGCACTGCTGTCAGAAATGGAACTGCCATTAGTGGTTGTCTCCTTCCTCTCCCAAACCAGAGGGTGGCTGACCAGAGGCTGCCCTTGCACCCTGATGCTGCAGCGAGCAGGAGCCAGTCGGGACTGACTGCTCCAAGCAGTATTGCCAGGGTAGAAAGACACGAGAGTTTTCCTCTCCCTGGCCCGTTACTGACACAGAAAAAATCAGTGGGAAAAAGAAGATGCCTTAAATATACAATGAGCCTTTCCCCACCCATTACCCCATCTTAACCGATAAGCTACTCCAGGCTATATTGTTTATGTTTATGAGCGTTTAATATCTGTTAGCATTTGTGTTTGCCTTAAAGCTACAGGCAGCTATGTGCTGTAGTGTGCTAAATATTTGTGCCATAAGTACAAACAGATGTTTGAAGATCTCCTTTGAAGCAAGTCTTTACTCTCTAGATTCTCTCCCAAGACTCCTCAGGGACAATATACATCACGGTATTCAGAGCAAAGCCTTGAAGAGATACATAGAGAGAAGAGATACGTAGACATAGTAGTGCAGCAGGAACACGTACATCTCTGTTGCATAAATCCTTTACAGCCGCAGTTTGGGTATCAGGCTTTTCATAAACAATTAATTGGCCGGACCTCATTTCTACAAAACAGTCTCTGTTGTGTGCAGATCTCTTTTAGTCTTGTTTTGACTCATTAGCCAGATTCTTGTCACCCTTAAGAGCTATTGCCTGCAACCTAAATAATCCTCCTAATGTCAAAAGTCTGAATGAGCAGAGATGGTAAAACCTGAGCGGCGTGCACGGATGGCTCTTGCTCGCATCTATTGCGTCTCTTACCTTCTCACAGAGGTGGGAAGGCTTCATAAGGCAGACACAAGCGGCATTAAATAATTTGACTCTCAGAGTGAAAAACTCAATTCAGAGTCCGAACCTGTGAGATACCCCACGATACTGCATGCCACATGCAAAGTAATGGGGAAGGTTAAACAGCCTCTGCCTCGGGCAGCTCCCAGTTTATGTCAAGGTGCAACAGAAAACCTGAGAAGAGAAAGGTAAGATGGTAGTGGTGAAACCAGCCAGGAGTGTGTGGTGATCGCTGTGTGGGAGGTTTGCAGCCAGAACTCTCAAACAATTTAAACCACTATGGTATGGCTTTGGTTTTGTTTCTGCTTTTCTCACGTTTTGGGGGAGAAGAGGGTGTGTCTGGAAGCTCAGGTGCTAGCTTGGGACTTACATGATCTACATCCAGGTTTCTGCCTTGCCAGTGACTCCTTTGGGTAAGCTGCTCCCATCCCCGCTGTTTTTTACCCCTCATTCTCCAAGGGAAAGCAGCACTTCCATACCCTCAAGGCATACAAGATTAACACTTCAAAGCCTGTGAGGCATTCAGGTATGGTATGAGAGAGAGCCCTATCAGGCCATGAAGAAATTCGCTCTGCCTTACCTTTTGACTCTACCCCTCTGACAGCAAAGGGGATTCTTCAGAGCACTCAGCATAGCTGACTTTCAAACGCAAAGCACAGTTTGACCTGAGCTATGCAGGGAACTAATATTCTGCTGTAAATCTCTCTGATTCACTCTGCAGAATGCTTTCCCTCCACTTTGCCTCATTTCACCTGTCTCTTGCCTTTCTTGCTTAAAACTTGAAAACTATTCCTATCTTTTGATATAATTCATTTTCTTTTCCTTGTAACCACTCTTTCACCTTGCCAAATTCCACTTAATCTGAAACTGTTGTTCCTCCCTTCCTTCTCCTCCTCATCCAGAAGCTCAAGCAGAAGTCCCTCATTGTTGGGACACCTTCTGTGACCATGCAGGCAGGTAAATTCCAGTATTTACAGACCCTTTGCAGCAAGGAGTGGCTAGCTAGGGCTGGCCACAAGGTATATTGCAAAAGGGAAGTCCTTCCCAGTTCCTGTATCCCTGTTGTTGCCCAGGTGAAGCTGAGGTGAGTTGTTATTCCTTCCATCTGTGCTGAGCTTGGTGTGTGCAGGAGCGGCCAGTATCTGCTGAATGAGGAGCTAGGGAGCAGCTTGGCTCCTCAATGGACTAGGCCTCTGAGAAGCACTGCAGTGTGGAACAGGAGCTTGCTGGAGAGAGAAGGAGGGGTGGGAAAGAGTATGGGATTGCTGTGGGTTCAGGCCTTTAAAGGTGCTGTCTCTGACCTCTCCTTACCTTTTTTCTTTTCCCTGCTTGCAAGAAAGGAGGTCTAGCAGCTAAGATATTAGCATGGTACTCAAGAGACTTACGTGGTCTACGGTGTTAGTTTTCTTTGGCTTAGATCCCGGCACGGTGCCCTTAGGGTGGGAGTGGCAAAGTGGCAAAGGCAGAAGTGGGAGCATGGGATCAGAGCCAGAGTGGAGCCCGTCCTCGTCTGCAGCAAGAAGCTGTTAGACTGACTCGGCTGTAACGTGTAACAGAATCTGCCAGCTGTTGGGGCCAGCCGCTTTGTCATCCTGTGCCCCTGTGCCCTCTTGTTAAGAGAGAAGAGGGTTTTTCTTCCCTTGTAGGCATGAAACCTGGGACAATGAAAGAGTCTAGTAAGGACTGTAGTGATGATCACAAAAGTGCCTGGCTAGGAGCCTGGCAGCTGCTTGCTATACCCCTCTTTACTTAACACCCCCCAAAGTGGTCTGAGTGGAACAAAAGGTGTGGTTTTGGGGGACAGTCGACTGCTGTGCCTTCCCGTGATGATTAGGGTACTTACATTGATGGTATAGGTAACAAATCTTTTCAGAGGTGATGGATGCTGCAAATCATTTGCAGTAGATTCCCTTGAGGTAGCGATTAAGTCTGTGATGGTTTTGGTTGACATCTGCAGCCCCAGTTGAAAGAAAACAGTGTGAGTCTTGCCTTGCGTTTGCAGCTGAAGTCTTACCAAGGACAGAAAAGAAGATGCACCTCTATTTTTTTTTTTTATCATCTGCAGGTACAAACAGTGTTTCTCTGGTGTAAATTGAGAGGCACAGGGCTCTGTGGGAGTGACCTGCTTCCAGAAATTTATTTCGCATGGCTGTGAGTGGCTCAGCAAGTTAGGGTGGGAAAAAAAGAAACAAGCCCAAGCCTCCAAATAATTCTAAAAGAGTGAAAGAGCTCCGTGAATGAGTCCTCACATCTCCTGCTTCCCCAAGAGAACGGAAACCTTTCCCCAAGGGAGCTGATATACCTACTGCTGGTGTTAAATATTTTGTGTTTTTTGGTTTTTTTTTTTAAAGAAAAGCCAAGTTACACTAGGAAGTATCACCTACCTTATTTTAAGTCAAAAATAATCTTGGGCTTTGCCTTTCATTTCCGTTCAGTGCCAGTTTTCCTGGGAATGACATGGGTCTTCTGTGAAATGGTCTGAGAATTTCGGGGCTGGGAAGGCAGCTCCCTGTCCCCGTCACCTTCACAGCAGCTGACGAAACACAGAAGAGCTCCAGCAGCGGACAAGCTCGCATCCCAGCAGGTTGGCTCTCCCTTTTTGCCCTCACCGGCTGCTGTCAGCGCAGGGTTTCCTGCTCAGTTTCACCTTTCAAGGAGGGACTGTGTCCACTTCCCTTTTAGAAAACACAATTTTTTAAATTGTCCTTGTTTGAAAGCAAATCCTGTGTTCGGCAGGAGTGAAAACAGAGGGCCAAGTGCTCTCTGGCGTGTGCTGCATTCATGGGAAGAGGCTGAGCCATGAGACCAGCAAGTTTTGCTCATTTTTGTACTGTGTAGCAGTAAAGCTGGTGTGTAGGGTATTTTTCCTTTATCCTAGAGCTTCCTCCCAGAACCCTGCCAGTAATTTGATCCTGCTTTGATAAACCATCACGCAGATACAGCATTGAATTGTAGTCCTAACGACCTGTGTTAATTAAAAATCAAATGACACTTTCTCAGGAGAAGGTTCTTTAGTTCCAGTGTTTTCCTAAGATAATTATGCCAAGCCAGTCTGTTACCCGCCCCTGTGGTTTCATTTATTGTTCACTGTGTCTAAACTCCTGCATGCCATTGCACTGCATTATTTTGTCACGTTCCACTCCATCGTTTCAAAATAGGTTGCCTATTTGTTTAGAAGTACAGCAAAAGCGTTAAAGTTTTGGGGAGAGAGATGCCGTATCTTTACTGCTGTGATGCACAGCCTGCCGGTTTGATTTCGCTGCCTTGTAGCACCAATTGAGAGACCCTTTGACTCTTCATCTGCCTTGGCTTCTAAAATAGCAAGAGATAAACAGGAAAAAGGGGAGACACTCTCTGTTTGATATAATTTGACTCTCAAGTCAGTCTGGGCTCTGATATTAATAACTTCCTGTTTTGTTGTAAGTCTTCTGACAAGTGAAGAGCCTTCGTCTGCGTTCGTTGGCACTTCAGCCTGAACTTAGGCAACTACATGACTAGTGAATTCCCAGGCACTGGGCTGCAAATTCTAGTTTTCTGCTTACCTTCAGGCCAAAATTTTAGCACTGGAAGTCAAATTGCTGAAAATCAGCTGCCTAAATCCACAGTTAGTTGCCAAAATAAAAATGACCTGACTCGCAACAGTTGAACACCTGCAGACTCTGTAAGTATCCTGGGACTTGAGAAGGCAGAATCTGTACAAATCAGATTAATTTTATGTAGGAACTAAAATAAAGATTATAATTTGAAACTCTGGACTGCTGTTCCTTGCTAAGGATGTGCTCAGAAGCTAGAAACAGAAAAGAGGATCTACAAAAATGTGGAGAAAGTTGCATTTGTGTAGTAACACTTGTGCAGGATGCTTGTGAAATGTGGTGCATGTTGCATTGCATCATTTTTCACATACACTTAAATTAGTAGGACGTTTTCTTTTCCATCTATCCAAATAACTTTCCCTTGTGAACTGAAGTACTTCCTCTGGATAATACGCTGTTTTGCTACCTGCTGGAGAGGCGGAGACCCCTCAAATGACTAATGCCTGTCTACAGCCCATGGCTGATGCTCTGCGTAACCAGGAACCACGTCCTAGTCATGGTGTGCAACAGGACAGCTTGGACTTAGCAGTTCTATGAGATTTCAAAATCAAATCAGCTAATCAAGATTTAAATCAGTGCCAGATTGAAAAGACTAGCGAGTGGTCCAGCTGTGAGTTAATTCATTTGTTGCAGTATATATCACCAGGAGAGCTTGTCCAAAGGAAATGTGAAGCAGCTGAGAAGAAATGTACTTAAAATGAATGTCAAAGGCTTTTGCAGCTGTCATCCAGTGGACTGGGAGACTTGAGGCTTTGGAGCGAAAACCAGGGTGAAAGAAATAAAAATTTGAGTACCGAGGATAAAGTACCAGTTCCCACTGAGTGATTATAAAGGAAACAATCTTATGACTACAGGGACCTAATTAAAGACTGAATCTCACAACTGGCTAAAGTCTCCTCCAGGACACTGAGAAACCCAAAATAGCTAAAGCAGTCTGTTCAGAGCAGCAGCAGGAGGAGACTCTGCTGCTTCAGGGCTACACTGAAATGCTAGGGTTTTATAGCTGTGGTCATTTCCAGTGGTCTTGAATCCTGCAGTCTGTTCAGTGCTCACTTAGGACCAGGGGCAGTCACTTCATTTTCTTGCCTAGCCAGCACAGCATCATCCTGGTCCTACAAAAGGGAGCAACAGGCACCCATGGCTATGTACCTGAGTGTCCTGGAGGTGAAGCATCAGGATCCATTTTCCCAGGCAAATATATGAATTAATTGTCAACATTAATGGGAGAGAATTTCATATTTCTATGACTGATCTGATGAATCCCTGGTTTTGTTGGTCTCTGAAACAAACAGATCAGGTCTGGGTCCTCAGGCCTTCCTTGAGACATCAGTTCTGTCAGTCAGTGGTTGCATGCATTGGTTTGCATGTCTTGGTGCAGGACTCAGCTCTCCCACCTCACTCCAGCTACTGTCCACCTGAGACACCGTCACCCTTTTCGCCTTTCTTTTGGAAATGTGGAAACACTGCCATAGTTTGAAGCTAACCTTTGGTAGCAATGTCCATCCCTGCTCTAGTTGCTCCCTCCCACCTCTGAGCTGCAGTGCGTCACCTCTTCATCGGTATGCGAAGCACAGAACTCCCCGAGTTAGGTTTTTACATTTTTGGGTGTTTTTTTCTAAGAAGCAACAAGTTTTAGCTGAATTTTCTTTAAGACTAAGCAGTTTTGGGCCCTGGTCCTCAGCACTCCCCTCCTGCTGCCAGGAAGGGCTCCACCGACAGGAGCCATGCTCCGGGGTGAGCGAGCAGCAGGGTCAGCAGGAAGGAATTATTTTAGTTGGTATTGCTATTAAAGGCACTTACTTTCTATCAATGTCAAAGGCTTTTTGTGGGATTCTGTGCATGTGAGGCTTCAGGGAAGCGCAGGGATCTCTTCCAGTGTTGTTACTACTACCAGACACATATTTCTGCAGCAGGATTTTCCAGATATAGGGAGAGCTCTGCCTTCTGGCGCTGCTTGGGGAGCTCAGACCTCCTGGGAAGAGCAGGGATCACTGCTTGGGATGGGCAGATGCATTGCTCACTGGGGAGCAGAGGTTTACTGATCTCGTCTGGAGCTAGGATGTAAGCTGGTATGGTAAGTTAGCTGCCCAGAGAGAGCTCAGCACAGCTAACGTCTGACAAGGACATTTTCATAACCGAAATAAATAAACAGATGCCTTTCCTGCTCTAGGGAGATAATTTCTTCTGTCCTACTAGTATGAGACTGCTTGCTTGGCTTAGCCTGTATTTTTACCATATGTGACAAGCCTTAACCACTTCATTTGAGGCTGTTATTCATGTGAGACCAACATGAAACATTCCTGGAGATATTCAAGGTGAGGCTCAACAAGACTCTGACAACCTGATCTAGTTGAGGATGTCCCTGCTCACTGCAGGGAGGTTGGGCTAGATGACCTTTAGAGGTCCCTTCCAACTCAAACCATTCTATGATTCTACAATTCTATGATTCTACGATTCTATGATTCTATGATTCTACAATTCTACGATTCTATGATTCTATGATTCTATGATTCTATGATTCTTTTCCATTTTTTCTGGCCCCTTCATGTTGCCAGTGTCTCCACTTCTCTATATATGTTTTCTTCTCTAACATCTTGGTTCTCACTTGGCCCTGGTGAGACCACACCTGGAATACTGTGTCCAGTTTTGGGCTCCCAATTCAAGAGACACAGGGACCTACTGGAAAGAGTCCAACGGAGAGCTATGAGGACGATTAACGTACTAGAACATCTCTCCTGTGAAGAGAGATTGAGTGAACTAGGGCTGTTTAGCCTTGAAAGGAGACAGCTGAGAGGGGATCTTATTAATGTCTATAAATATCTGAGGGGTGGGTGTCAAGAGGAAGGGAATAATCTCTTTTCAGTGGTGTCCAGCAACAGAACAAGAAATAATGGATTTAAGTTAGAACGTAAGAAGTTCCACCTCAGCATGAGGAGAAACTTCTTTACTGTAAGGGTGACAGAGCGCTAGAACAAGCTACCCAGAGAGACTGTGGAGTCTCCTTCTCTGGAGACTTTCAAAACCCGCCTGGATGCATTCCTGTGTGTCCTGCCCTGGGTGATCCTGCTCTGGCAGGGGGGGTGGACTAGATGATCTTTAGAGTTCCCTTCCAACCCCCAACATTCTACGATTCTATGATTCCTCTCTTGTAGTATTTTAAATCCTTAATTGCCCGATGCTGTAGATGTAGAGTGTTGGTTACCTTCCATCACTACCCTGGCCACAATGACTTCCTTTGCTTGACAAGCCGATTACTTTGTCAAGGTGAATGTTAATTCTGTCTGGAGTATCTCTGTGTGCCTTGTGCCAGATTGAGATCACAAGCTGCTTCTTATTCGACATGCTGTTTCTCCTGACACAGAACACCAGGAGTAAAACTGAGATTTTGAGGAGCTTTTTTCCCCACTTCCTTACTGAGATTGATGTTGTTCCAGTTTATACCAATAGGATTCAGAAGGTGCTGTCTCTAAATGTGACAAACTAATGCACAGCAAGCAAACCTAGCTGATGAAATTCCACTGATAAAGAAAACTCCAATCCTGGCAACCATCCAGCAAAGTCCACAAGTAGCAATTAGAAGTTAATAATAACTGCACCAAGTCTGCCAGAGCTGCTGGAGATGTGACTAGCAGACACCTCCATGGAGCCAGAGAATTGTCGCAGTGCCTGCTCCCTGCTGCACTGCATCAGCAGGTCCAAAAGGACAACATCCTGAGTGAGCTGTTGGGCTGCTGGGCTCCCCAGAATGCCAGTTACAGGCATCAGGGACCAGAAAAGACCATTTGTGAAAGTATTGCAAAAGTGACAACACTATGTAGGCTCGATAAGGTGAGAAAGAACCTTCTTCTCCATTGCATAGTAGGGTATCACTAGTGTTGGTGTCTCAGATCTTGCCATCAAAACGTGACTCCATAGCTCCCTCTTATAGATCTAATGCACAGTTATGCCTCTGCTTGTCAAAGTGGCTGTACACGGCACCACACCTCACCTCCTTACGTCAGGCACCTGCCTTTTAGGCCTCCAGAGACCTTCAAATGGTCGTATTCTGCATGACCCCTAAAAAAAGATAAAGAGCGGTTGCAGCACAGAAGCTGTAGCGTTAACAGTACTTTCAGATTGTGCAGTGGATATAACTGAGACAAACCAGCAAAACCCAAGTAAATGAAATGCATTTCATAGCAGTTCCTGGGGGGTAACAGATCACGTTATTTGTCAACTGCAAGCCAGGACAAGAGAGCTGGATCTTGCACAAGAGAAACAGCTGACATTGGCCCCAAAGTGTCATTGCTAAGGTAAGAAAAACATCCACATTTCTCTTATTTTTTTTCTGATTGATATGTTATTAGAAAGCGGCATCCAGAGCACTACAGATATTAAGAATTTGGAAAAAAAACCACTAAGCAACACAAAGAACAAAAAACAATGGGTGCTTTCTGAGAAGACAGGGAAACTGAGTCCTATGTCACTGAATGCGTCAGGAGAATATGTCCTAATAGCTACAGTAGGGAAATGTCACCTGGGACCAGAGCGTGAACAACTCTTTTGTAATATTACTTAGTAAATGGCTCAACTTTTTGAACATGTTGCAAAAGATAAAAGATTGGTGAGCATTATTATCCGGTGATACTGGAACATTCATTTCTCTAACCACATGTGGTAGTATCTGACCGTTCTGGATATCTAAACAGACAGGTCAAAGGCAAGTAGACTTGGTTTTCAAAGGCCCCTATTTCCAGTAGGTGTGAGCTTAGTTTTCTTTTAGGAATTCATTTTTTCCTGGCATATTGTCACAGAAATAATAAAATAAACAAAAGCATGGTAGACTTGTAAGGTGAGTCTTGGGACCATACCACATACAGCCAAACCAGCTCTGGGTGCAGTGTGATCACTGAGGGCAGATATACTGTGAGGCTGCTGAGACACTGGAACAGCTTGCCCAGAGAGGCTGTTGATGCCCCCTCCCTGGAAGTGTTCAAGGCCAAGTTGGATGGGACTTTGAGCAACCTGCCCTAGTGGGAGATGTCCCTGCCAATGGCAGAGGGGTTCAAACTAGATAATTTTTCAAGGTCCCTTCCAATCCAAACCATTCTATGATTCTATATTGGGCCACTCTTTTCTCTGGCAGATGTGGTCCTTGTGTTGCCCTGCTAACAGAATCCCATAGTGAGACTTTTGTGGCAAGCATTGTGTCATACCATACATGACAATGCAAGGGTGTCTGTGGAATGGAAGACCAACATGCATCCAGTCCTCCTTTTTTTTTTCTTCCCTGGTGTTTGTGGAAAGGAGGAAAAGCACCTTTACTGTCTGAGTTTATGACAATCCTGCTCCCCCTGGGTAGAAAGGAAGAGACCTCTTCTCGTTCTCTGGCTGTGAGAGAAGCACTCACTAGTGGTGTGAGTGATGAGCAAGAAGCTTCCTCAGGGTAGCCCTTGTTCTCCCCAGGGACCTGCACCGCAGCCACTCCCTGTCCTGGGCTGGTGTGCCGGGACCCCTTTGTCTGTCCCCTCCTGGGCTTCCCCCACCTGTGTCACTCCAAGTCCTGCCACTTTCTCTCTTTGGAAAGGCATAAGTGGGGGAGCAGGCTCCCAGGGGATCCAGAGGAGCAGAGAGTCTCCATCAGGGATATTTCTTTACATGCGATGAAGAAGGTGTCTCTGCTGTGGGAGCTGCAGGCAGGAGCAGTCATGAGCTTCCCTCTGCAGCACGCAACACTCTGCTTTTTCATGTCATTTAGTACCTGATGACTGGTTTTGTGTGTTTCTCTCGTGGCTGGGAGCCAGGAGGGCTGGTGCTTGGGACACCTCCACCTGGTGCACTGCCAAGGACGGCGACAAAGTCCTCCCACCAAGGGCGGTGGCCACCAGCCCCAGGCACACAGCATCCGTCCCGCTGCTGGCCCAACCCTCCCCTTGAGACCTACTTTTGCTAGGAGAGGCAAGGTAACCTCGCCACTGAAAATAGCTGGGACGGCAGCCAACGGAGATTAATGGCATCATTAACGTCCCCAGTTTATTTATAGGCTTAAAAATGCCCCGGACCTGCAAACTGAGCAGAGTTGCTCTGTGTAACACAGGGACTCCCAGGTCTCCTTCTTCTGCCTTTCCCCATCCTACTATTTCATCCTAACCGTTGAGGCTATACAACCTCTAGAACAGGGACTGTCTCTCTGTAAACCTATGTTGTAAAACTTCCTAACTAGGTAGATACATGTGGATAATATCTTTCATGAATGCTTTATTTCTCCTGTCTCCTTCCTCCACCCAAGTCTTTCTGTGCTCACTGTGTCCTGTGGCCCCCCTTTGGGAAAATTCTCTTTAGGATGTATTTCTGAGGCACGGGCTGAGCAGTCATCACAGGAATTAGTGACTTTCCACCTTGGGTTTTAAACTGTGAGCTCTGTGGGAGGAAGACTGGGAATCTCATAGCTGTGGAATGCACCTAGGACATGTAGGGCCCTAGTGAGACATGCAGATGTAATTAGTGACTATGGAGGTCTTCCTATAGGAGCCAGCAGAGCCAGCCCAGCTCCTAGGTCCTCCAGGAATCTCACAGGACCAGCAAGGAAAGAAAAAGCACTCTGAGTGTGTTGGCTGCAGAAGAGGAGTTTTCAGCACATGACTTGCGGGCGCACTGCCTGGCCTGTTGCCCAGCGCTCAATGAAAGGTAAGTGAGAAAGGAAGCTCGTTGTTAGCAGGCACAAATCCAGGGGATTGGCTCTGTGACTGGGAGATGGCTCCATGGTTGGGAGAAAAGAAATAAAAATGCCGGTAAGGGACCCCTCCCGCCCAGAAACACAGGTAACCAGTGTGGGACTTCATGGAGGTTGCTTCAAAGAGCAATCACCCTCCACTTTGCTGTTGTTTTTTTTGTTGTATCCGTGTGAGGTAAACTCCTGTGTTAGTCTGTCCTTGGCCTGCTGTCTACTAGGAGCTGAAATAAAGAATCAGCAGAGAACTACATAGATCACTGTTGTCTTTTTTTCATCTGGGCAATGAGACTACTTCAGGGCAAACTAAAGGAGCATAAAATGCTAGAACGATTTCTCTGCCATAGTCACTACAGGTGAAACCACAACCCTAGTGTCCCCTTACTCCTTCAATATGTGGTGGTCTTAAGGCATCTCAGGGCCTTGCTTTCCCTTTCTGCTCTTTCCCACTTGGGTTCTGGGCTCTGGGTCCCTTCCATCCCCACCTGGCCAGGACCCAGTTCTTCAGTGCAATGAAGAGGACAGTTCCTACTCAGCACCTCACTTTTTCCATGTCTGTTAAATGGAACCATGACACCTAACAGGATTTATATAGTCTTTTGAATGACAGAAGCCTAAGTGCAATTATTCAGTCATCCAAAGATCATAACTGGGAGAGTATTTATTTCCATGTCTGATACAAATGAGAGCCTGTGTAATTTAAAAGGCTTCAAGGTAAGGCAGGCCATAGGCAGCATGTGAGATAGATAAACAGGGGAAAAGGTAATGTTTTAACTGTATTCTACTTATCTTAGAAAGAAGACACCTCTTGTTGAGTTGTTTCTCATCTAAATTCCTGAACATCTAACTGGACAAGTCAGCACAACTTTCCTTCTAGACTGAAGTCATATTAGGGGAGTAAGTCTTGTGACAAAAGAGGCCATCTACATCTCAAACTCGTTACCTGCTTTGAAAAGTGAACATAAATGGTGATATTTTTTTTAACATGATGGCTAAGCTGCATTTCAGCTGTGGGACAAGTATCTCTCGGACCTCAGTGCTGCACAGCTTCTGTGGAATTACTTCCTCCGATACAGAAAGCAACAGCAGGGATGTTTTTATCACTGTTTCACTAGGCTACACTCAGTTGTAACCATATTTAACCTTCCTTTTTCTAGCTGCCAACACTGGGTGGCACTAAGTAACTCCTGACATTTTACAAAATTGACTCTAAAAACTTGAATCACACGGACTTGGCTCCACTCTGTCCTGACAGCAGATAGTTTTGTTTGAGAAACTTTTGATCATATGGTTGTTGCAGTAGAAACATCTGACTTGCATGGCACATCTTGTACTTTATTGGTTTTTTAGATTGTTGAAGCTGTCCTATAACTCTGGCCTTACAGGTTTGGTAAAGATTCTATGTGCTGTTGAGCTTGAAAGCAAATTTTCCTGTACTGAGGTGAGAATTGATGGAATATTTTAAAATAACTGTGCTTTACACAGGAGATTTAAACAAATCTCACAGAATCACAGCATGGTTGAGGTTGGAAGAGACCTCTGGAGATTGCCTAGGCCAAGCCGTCTGCTTGAGCAGGGTCAGCCAAAGCAGGATGACCAGGACTGCGTCTAGTCAGCTTTTGAGCATCTCCAAGAACAGAGACTTCACAACTTCTTTGGACAACCTCTTCTGTTGTTCAACCACCCTCAGAGTAAAAGAGTATTTCAGTTCGTACTCATTGCCTCTTATTATGTCATTGGGGACCACTGAGAAGAGCCTGGCTCCATCTTCTTTACTCTCTTCCAACACTAGTTATTTAAACACACTGATAAGATCCTCCCTGAGCCTTCTTTTCTCAAGGGTCAACAACCCCAGCTCTCTGAGCCTTCCTTCATGTGTCAGCTGCCCCAATCACTTAATCGTCTTCGAGGGATTCACTCCAGTATGTCTATGTCTTTCTTGGTCTGGGGAGCCCAGAACTAGACACAGCACACCAGATGCATCTCACCAGTGCTGAGCAGATGGGAAGGATCACCTCCCTTGACCTGCTAGTGACACTCTTCCTAATGCAGCCAAGGAGGCGTTGGCCTGCTTTACCACTAAGGCATATTGCTGGCTCTTGATCAGCTTGTCCACACGAAGCCCCAGGTCCTCTCTGCAAAGCTGCTTGTCAGCCCAGTCACTCCCAGTGTGTACTAGTACATTGGGTTATTCTTTCCAAGGGGCAGGAATTTTCCTTTAACTGAACTTGATGAGATCACAGATATCCCCTTTCTCCAGCCAGCTGAGGTCCTTCTGAATGGTGGCACAGGCAACTGGTGCGTCAAGCCCTCCTTCCTTCTTCTGCCAACTTGCTGAAGGTGCAGCCTGTCCCATCATCCAGGTCATTAATGAAGACATTAAACAGTACTGGACCCATTATTAACCCCAGGGTACTTCACTACTGCCTGGACTCCAACTGGACTTTGTGCCGCTGATTATCACCCTTTGAGTCTGGCAGTTCAGCCAGTTTTCCACCCTCTTCTCTTTCCACATATCTACCCATACTTCACCATTTTGCTTATGCAGATGTCCTCCTGCAAAGGGTGGGATGGATCTGAGGTTGGTGAGGTGCTGCTCCAGCTTAGTGGTGCACGAGTGAAATCTGCTGGCTAGAGCAGAGGGCATGGTGCCTCTCTCCTCACCTCCACTGAGGTGGTGATGGGGCTGCATCGTGCCTCTTGAAGCCCAGACATCAGAACTCATCCAGGGAATCCAAGCAGCAAAAAAAAATCGGCACCTACAAGAACAAAGTCAGAAAGCGCTGATGAAACTATGACTGAGGAACAGGCATGATTTTGTCCCCCATTCTTTGAGAAGTCAAATGAAAAAGGGGTTCTTCCTGTCATGGGAGAGAGAACCCTTGCGTACCCTCTCTTGTTTACTGATCTTCTTCTGCAGGGTGCTCATCCACTCCTTGTAGAGCTCTACCTCAAGGAGTTTGGAGGGAATCTTACAGAGGAAGCCTTGAAATGCCAAGGGCTCCAGGTGAGGCTTTGACCACTTCCACCAGGAGCACAGGCAGTATCCCTGGCATGCTGGCTCACGAGCAGGCAGCTGGGTTTTAGATCCTGCTCCCACATGTGCCCATCAGCAGTGACAGAGCTGGGAACTGCAGGGCTCCAGATCAGCAGGGATCATCTTCAAGATGATGGCCAGCAGGTGTGAAGGCTGGCTTTTGAGGCAGACCTCCACCCCACTGTTAAGGGCCTGCTGGAGCTCCCGGGAGGTGCACTCACTGGCTGCTAGCTAGAATATCTGCTCCGTGCATGGCCCGTGATCATGCAGGAGAGCCAGCAGGTTCTGCAGGGGACAGAGGAGAACAGTTCCTTCCTGGAGATAGGCCCTGGGACAGGTGAACATTTCTCAGGGGCAGGAATGAGTGTGGACAGCTCTGCTTTCACTAGGACAGGAGGTGGGAGTTTGGGTCAAAGCCAGCTTTGTCCCCAAGCAGGGGTCCCTCTGCTGGGGACACCACCTCATCAGAGGAGCTAGTGGGACGGGGACCCCCTGGCCAGGCTTGTTTACCTCATTGGGCTGGGGCAGTGCGCAATCCTGGCTGCAGAGAGTTGCCAGGGGCCAGCTGAAGAGAGCCCCCCTGCCACCAGAGCCCAACATCCCTGGTGCCTCTATAGTGGCTGAGGTCCCTCTCCAGGCAAAGGGCCAGGGCAGCCTCCTCCTGTGGGTCCCACCTGCTGCTAAAGAAAACAGAGCAAAGGGTTGTGGAGGAGAACTGCCAGGCAAGCGCTCCCAAAGCTTCTTAGTGCTGTCCTGTAATTGCTAAGTGCTTGGGAGAGGGGTCATTTGGGGATGAGGGGCCCCAGGGGCTCAGCCTTCTCCTGCTTCAGAGTGATAGGGATGGATGTACCCCATGGGAAGGGCAGCAGCAGCTCCAGTGCAGAACCAGTGCCTGCCTGAAAGAAGAGAGAAGAGTCATCCTGCCCCTGTCTTCTTCAAACTCACCAGCCAAGTGGCCAAGTCCATCTTTGCTACCAACAGGGATGGGATTTGGCAGCTGCTCTGCACTCGCCTTTGAGAAATGTGCTGTGCTCACCAAGCAACCCCGCAGCAGAAAGGGTCCCTGGTGAGCTGCATCAGCCCCTGGCCATGTGTGAGAGGTGGGGATGGCTGAGACTGCATCCCAAGTGACCCTCATCTTTGCCTGACCCTTGACCAGCCTCTTCATGCTGCTGGCGGATAGTGTTCTCTTGGGCAAGGGGGAAAGAGCAGAAGGTGAGAAGCGATGTAGCTGATGCTGGGCTGAGGCAGCTTTTGGGGGCAGAGTGGATACAGGAGGGACACACAGCATTGCAGCTTAGCAGGAGCTTGATAGAGGGCAGATGGGTCACCTGGACTCTCTCCACTCCTTTTGGTGGCCTGTGTGTGCATAAGTTGCAGAGAAAGAGCTGTGTGAGACCCAAGTTGCCATTTCCCTCTCCTGCCAGCCCAAGGAGCACTTCCAAGCTGCCCGAAAACAGTCGAGTACTGCCCAACAGTCGAGCAGAGAGCAGCAGAAGTGGTGAGGATGGGACTGGGCAAGTGTTGGCTGGACATAGCTAGGTGAAGCCGCTCCATCAGCTCTGCCCACTCAAGAGCTGCCCACAGCTGCAAGGGCACCTCTCCCAAGCTCAGGAGCAGCATTTCTGCATCATATGGCTACTCCTTTAGCCTCCTCCCATGATGTGACCACAGGTTCCTCAGGCTGCACTGCCAGGCAGGGCTTACTCAAGGAAGGTGTTGACAGAGACCCTTCAGCACCTGGGAGCTGCAGAAGCAGAGAAGAAAGAGCCTGAGTGCTCCCCAGCCTGCAGGCGATCATGTGGCTTTCACACCCTGCAGGCAGTGCTTGCTCTGCAAGTGCCAAGGCTGCTATTTTTACCGGCTGTAATGGCTCCACTGGACTTTGGGGAACCCTGCTGACTGATGCTGGTGCATATGGTGATGGAGGCAGCAAAATATCAGGGCCAAGTAGTGTATCCTCAGAGAACATGTAACCATTCTCAGCTAAGCCACCTGTGGAGATCCATTGCCGCGTCCTGATAACAAAAAATAGCATTGCTGTGTTTGTAGCTGTCCCTAAGAAGGTGTTTAAATTATAACAGACAATAGATGGTACAACGTGATGGGATCATAAGGACTGGTGTCCTAAAAGCAAGGACTTAGATGCAACAATGATCGTAGCTAAAAATCCTCAGTATGGAAATTAAGTTCAGTAAACAAATCTTTACATGGCCATTCTGATGGCAGTGGTAGAGGTGTGGCTGAGGAATAAGCTGCCCACAGTGAGAGACAAAGACTACTGAAGATCCTCAGTGTGTTCAAGCAGAAGAGCTGGCAGAGGTGGTTACATTAGAGCCAGAGCAGTGCTGATAACGTGCGCTGAGCATTATCTACAACGTCCCTGCCCTCTCCTGTGGCAGTATGAAGAGGAGTCCAAGTAGAGCAAATGATTTCTGAAGAACAGATTATTCATTGAAAAGCACAATTTCTGGTTGACTAAAACTATCTGCCAATTGGTTTGCAATCCAATCATCAGATCTAAGCCGTAAAATTAGAAACATCAAAACAGCTTGCTTGGATATTTCTAAAGAGAAGTCTTTTGACTATTTTTGAAGCTAATCTTGCAAGAAAGACCAGACAAGTCACACTGGGAAGAGAGATTTGAACACTCTCTCTGCCTCAGCCAGAGTAAGGCTTTAACTGATGTGTGCTACACCTTCAGACAGTGGCCAAACAACAGGCTGTGGGACAGCCTGCGACAGGGCTCTCCTAATCTTCCTGCTCGGGATATGATGTTGTATAAATTATTCACATTATTTATTGGACCAGATAGAGAAGGAATATCTACAAGGCCAAACTGCCTACCTGAGAGAGTTGGACTAGGAGCCAGAAGGTAGTGGTTGAGAACCATTGTGTTCACACTGCTCAAGGCCAGCTCGCTAAAGTAGGTTGGCCATGGCTGCATGACATGGCACTCAACTCCAGCTCAGCCTGGACCTATGTGTTGTGCCTATGGACCTAAAAGACAACTAGGATTTTTGTAGGATGTTGTTTTGTTTGTTTTTTTTTTTTTTAATCCCAGCTCAAAATTCCTGGAATAATGAAGATGATACTGTACTCACCAGTGTTGGGCTTCCATGGTGTAAAACAATCAGGGTGTGTTGCGTGCCCTAGACTGAGGCATTTAGGAGAGCTAGAGAATGGAAAGGCTGGTGGGACCATGTCAGAGAAACATCACGAGGCAAGTGAAACAGACCTTGCCCATGCCACTCTTGAAAGCTTTCCCAGGAGCAGCTATGGCCTGAGCAGTACTGCTTGGCAGTTGGAGGGAGCTGCTTGTCCAAGTCCAGAGGAAAGCATAGGCATGTGCTAACTGACACAATTGGGACAATTGAGGATAAGGATCCATGAGTCAGCTGGGGAGTTGCTTCTGATGGCGTAGGCACATCTGACGGGCATGTCTACATTGCCAGCAAAGACGAGATGGACTCCAGCCCTGAACTTCTGCTTATTTTCCACCGGACTCTCTGCTAACTCCGAGGCTCAGAGTTGAATCACTCCAAGTAGCTGTTTTCAAGACGAAAACAGCTCCCTCAGGGAGCAAGCTGTAGGTGCAGTGCCTACAAGCCCAGCACTGCCACTCTGCCCTGCTCTACTTTTATTGAGCAGTGTAGGCACAGCATGGCTAAAGCCAGTCTCCTGCCTTGCTGTGCTCCAGTCCTAGCGTGCCTCTGGTGCTGCCTGGCATGCTGGGTGTGATACTGCTTCTACCTATTTTCTTTTTTAAAAAATATTTTTCTGTATGAAAGACAGGAGGGTTTTGAACTTACATCTCATGTGCTTTGAGCCTATGTTGTGGGCAGTGGATTATAGTAGATGATAGCTTTTCTTCGTAAGCCTTGCAGCTGAAGACAAGGTCTCCTTGGGAATCTATCATTTCATTCCTGTGAGGGTTTTGGTGTTGACCCATATCATGTTTGTTGAGATTTTCGTTTGACTACTGAACAGAAAAATCAGCTATTGGCAGATCTGCCTTGTCAAATAGACAAAGACCCAGAAGAGTCAGGAGCTCTTTGGAGAGAAGCCCTGGCTTTGGAGGGATCACGGGCTTTTGAGCAGAATTCAGGCAGAGGATAAGCTCCACAGTCCAAAAGGGTAACTTGTGGAAAGGGAGTTGCATGGGATTTTTCCACTGCTTGTAGGAACCTCTACTATAATTCAGCTCATGTTGATTAACCCTGAATGCTAAATTCTTAAAAAGTGATTAGTGAGATCATACTGGAAATAGAAACAGATGTACCATCTGTTACGCAGTGTATGGAGTTTAGAGGGAGGTATTGCTGAAAAACAATTGTTCTTGACACTGACATGAGACTTCACTGATGTCACCTGCCCATTGCCTCCCCAGAAGCTGAATACCCCTTTGAAAATACAAAGCAAAGTAGTGGGTTTTGCTGTCAGTGGACTGGTGGTGTAATCCTGGCCAGTGACTAGGTTAAGAGATGAACTATGGTGGCATCTCCATGTTTAGGGTAAACCAAGGTATAGGACTTTGCCTCAGGGAAGCTTGCCAAGTGCCTGAAATCCCAGAGTGGGAAAATCTGGGCTTCAGTCTGAACTTGTGCTTGTGCCTCAGAGTGTCTTTTCCTTCAGTGAAATGTGAACACTGGAAGGTTAGAGGTGGGTTTCTTCAGTCCTTCTGCAGGGTTGTTCATATATTCTATCTGTGCCCCAAAACACTCTCCGTCTGCACTGTAGTCGCTCGCCGCCAGTCTCAAGGACTATCAGACGCACTAAGCAGCTCTCAGATAGCAACCGCAATCACGCTTCTGCAGCTGTGATTGTCCACAGCCGTGCTGCCTGTCTTCATCCCAAGCAACAGAGGATTTTAAGGAATGGTGCAAGGCCAGAGAAGGCAGCACATCCATATGTGCTTTCCTAAATCTAATCTGACATCCTTCTGGCTTTCATAGCATCTGAAGAGCAAAGTGCACATTTGTGCTGTTTGTAGCTTTGCAGCCTGATAACTAATATCTGGTCTAATAGGCGAAGCGTTGGGGCACCTGGGGAGAACAAGAGCGGGTTCCCTTTGATCCGCGGGGCACTTTTCTTCAGTGCAGCTGCACAGCCAGGTAGAAAGCCATCAGGATTCTTGCTTTCTTCTTCCTTCTTTTCAGAAGTGAGTAAATCTCACGTCTCAAAGTCTCTGGCAGGCCTCCATTTACAAATAGAACTCCTATTTATTATTTATATAGAAACAGAGAAGGGCCATTGCTTTATGACCGTGTAATAAAACAGGTCACTGCTCCCTGCGTGCTTTGAAGCCCAGGATCTGATCTAGTGGAGGTAGAAGACGGGACCCCGGGCAAGAGAAGGGGGTTGCTATAGTGGATCTCTTTACCAAGACCAGACTTAAATACATAGCATACCTACAAAGCAGAGGCACAGCTTTACAGGGAGAAGTGAGCCGAGCAGCTGGCTGCTCTCCCTCATACAGGGGTGTTGCTGAGCACTGTGGTCCAGAAATACCCTTGAGGATCTTCTGAATGTAGGACCTGCTGGCATTGGGTAAAACCATCTGCCCCTTAGAAGAAATTATTTATCTGCCTCCCTGTTGCTACTCTTGCCTCACCACTACCCCCTATTAGCTGTCATTGTCCCTGGGGTCTCCAATGGGACCAAGACGAGGGCAGAAGGTGATGTGACATGAGAAGAAGTATGGCCAGATGGATTCAGCATGTGGTTGTGCTTTATACTTCCAGAATGTCATCTCAACTCCTACTGCCACCCCCAGCTCCTACTGTTTGTTGCCATTCTCAAGGTTTGCTCCCCAGGGTGCTGGAAGGAGCTCGCTTTGGGATGCCAAAGGGGTAGAGGTGACAGCCTCGAGAAGGTGACTTAGTAACTCACCTCCTCGAAGTCAGAGCACATCCAGAGGAAGGTAGAGACTTCGACAGCTGAGCAACCATTTCATCCCAATACTGCCTGTGTGGCGAGGGACCTGTGTGCACCTCACCAGCTCCATCCACTCCAAAAGGGTTTGGGGAACCTAAGCATGCATGGTGAGCAAGGAGAGTTCAGTTTTTGTCCTTCGTTTCCTACAGAGGCATTTTGATGCCTCGCAGAGGGATGAGGGGACAGACAAGCACAGGGCAGGGGGAAAGCGAGGTGCCAGCGAAGCCTGTGGAGGAGCCTGCAGCCCCACCACTGACACCTTCCTTCCCTGGCAGTGGCCGCAGCCCTCCGTCCCCTAACCCACACTGACCCCAGTGAATCCAACTCTCCCGCAAGGGTGACACGGCTCTCCCAAGCTTTTGCTGGTCACGCAGGGCTGATTCAAAAAAGATGTCAGCAGAAGATGTTGCGGATCTTTCAAAACCTCTCTTCATACACTGGCACTTCTTTCTCTCCATCCTTGGGCAGGAATCACAGAGGTGTGGACAGCATCCCCCAGCCCCAGAGCCCCAGCAAGCACGAGCCAGTGCCCAGCAGCAAGTCCTCCCAATTCTTTTAAAAACAGTTTGACTAAATAGTTGATTAATCCTACAATTCACTAAATAGTTGATTAATCCTACAGAGTGCTCTCCCCAGGCGCTGTGGGCGGTGCTCAAGGACCATGCGCCCACCACCCAGGAAGAGAAACTGATCTGGGCTCCTCATACAAGCCCTGACAGCTGAAGGGAGAAGGGATGTTCTCAGGAAGGCCACATGCAGTGATCATCCTGGGGGAAAAAAGGTCACGTAATACAAAATTTTCTTCCCTTCAGATTCCTCATATACAAGCCATGGAAACAAAAAGCCATTCTTACTCTTTTTCCACGT
This sequence comes from Baryphthengus martii, assembly GCA_013396935.1. Lineage (NCBI taxonomy): Eukaryota > Metazoa > Chordata > Aves > Coraciiformes > Momotidae > Baryphthengus > Baryphthengus martii. The sequence goes on from VWZK01000980.1 coordinate 468,308, forward strand.
AATTTTTCACAGAAAAAAGGAAAGCATGGTTGAAGAAAAAAAAAAAAAAAAGAAAGATGTGGGGAATCTTACTGAAATTGTCTAAAATCTCTGAGCATGCCTACCCGGATGTGTTATCACTGCTGGGCTGCCTGAGCTCGGCCCCCAGGGACCTCGCACAGCAGAGCTCAGCGATGCTCAGGGGCTGAGATGGCTGCGCCCCAGGGGGTTTTTCATCTGGCTGGTGCTCACACAGCTCCAGCGAGCACATACAAGAAAGTGCTGGTGGTCTTCAAACACTGCCTGAGCAGCTGAAAGAGATGTTTTCTCCTGCAGTTTGTTGAGAAAAGCATCAGAGCAGTGCGGCTGCCAAGACTCGCTGATGACAGTCTGCATCCGAAGGCGTGATGGGGCATATTCTGACATGGGAGCCCAAACTTCTCAGGGACAAAAATCACTTGATGCTGGACCTGCAAAAACTCACACAACCTTGACTTTGCCTCTAGGGCCTTCTTGCCCAAATAGTTCAGTTATAACCTATCTCCTCACCCACTCAATTATAACCACTTATTTTTCACAAGTGTTTAGCAAATGTAACCTCTGTGTTTTATACCTTTCAGTCATTGATCAAGCTGATGTGTTTCTCCTTTGGACAAATAGTCATTACATCTGAAAGTTTACAGCTGGGCTTTGAAGTTAATGTTCTCTGAGATGAAGGAGAAAGTTCACACTTCTTCTATTGCTTCCAGTCCCTCTGGCTGCAGACCAGATAAGACAGCAGTGCCTTCAATTTACAAGTGATGACTATTTTTGCAGGCAGAAAAGCCCCCCAAAAATATAATAATGGCTTGAATCCTGTAGTGCTCAGCAAAATGCTGGGAAAGGAGGGAAATGAATCCAGGAAACCTATGGACATCTCAGAACAGTTATTTCTCTGTTTATTGTCTCAGCTTCATCTGAGGCTGCATCTCCCTTCCTCCGCTTTTGCTGCTGTTACAGCCACATTGCCTTAGGTTGCCCATAAGCTGCAGTTTTCCACCAGCAACCCGTGGGAAGAACAGCCACTGCAGGCAAAAAGGGTTTTCCCCAGTTATTATTCCCGCTCTCCTCTAAGCCTCTTCACTTGAAAATGGCTTTTCCATTTGACCCCATCAGCCATGGGACTGGCCAGGAAAAAAAGAGATGCCAGAAAGATCCAGGTGTACCCTCCAGCTGGGGTTATCTGAACTCATGCTTGGGGGATGTTAAATGTAGTTATGTCAGGAACTCCTGCAGAGTGTGCACAGGTACCTTTAGCATTTTCATAGAGCTAATGAGAGGATTCTTGTACAAACAAAATACCTCCTGAAATGTGATTTACAAAACGGCAAGATTTCCAATATATGCTAATTTACAACTGAATTACTTTCCTGTTGTAGTACATTAAAGGAAGGATCACTGTGCTGCAGCTCACAGCTGGGCAGCGTGTCAGCTAAACTCGCTTCTCCCTTTCATTTAACTGTCTTCAATTATTTCTTCTCCTAAATATTTAGATGAAATTCAGTTGAAAGGCATCACCCAAGCTCAGACCAGTAGGGTATCATCAGATAAATGCTGGTGCTCCTTGTAAAGTAAAATTTGGTATCTAACTGGAGGGGGGATGGCCAGGGGCTGCTGCAGCACAAGGTGGCAGGGATCCAGAGGCAGCAAACCCCAGTTGCCTCCCTTATCACAGGGCACAAGTGCCACTGAGGACTGACAGCTGAGCAGCATAAGGCTCCTGAGCTGCCCTGGCATGATCACAAGAAGCAGTTGGAAAATCCCTCCTGGGAGGTCACCGCAAACCCCAGTGTACCACCAGCATCCCTCGCACCAGCGGAGAGAGTCCCTCCGTCACTATAGACCTGCAGCGGCCTTTGCCAAAAACAGCGGTTCCCTTTCATTCACACCTGGGCTGCTAGTTTTTCTCTGTCAGGGCAACCAAGTGACTTGTCAGGCTCCGGGAGATTTCAGCTGATTCTCCTCCATGTCTTGGCAACAGACCTGCCTCACTGAACACTTGGGAAACTCCCACCATCCTTTATTTTACTCCATATAATCCTTTGCTGCAATGCTAAATAAAATTTGCTCATTATTACCCGCCCCCTGCCCCTGCAACAGTACCAGTTATGTTTGCTGCTGGTTTAGCTTCCAGGTAATTTAAATGAACAACTGAACCATAAGGAGAAACTATTAAACATCCTCTTCCACTGGACATCAAGATGCACCAGGCCATTAATATTTCTTTACTGCTGCAAATTTAGATACTTAAAATCCACTGCTCAGTTTGTCAAATGGGAGAGGATCTTTCTTAAATGTTTTCAATTATCCAGCTAATTAGCACTAAATCCTGCGTTGCGGTGAACGTTATGTTATGCAATGTTTCTCACACTAATTTCTTCAGAAGTTAGGGCCCATAATTTGGCACAGCCCTCACAGCAGGGAGGTTATTTCGTCTTCTAGGGCAACATCATCCAATTTTGCCCTGGCTTTAAAAGGCAGCCAGTATCCCTTCCAGCTTTCCCAGGCAATCAGCAGCCAGAAAATCAGTGTTGCGCTTGGGAACTTCAGTGTCAGGAGGTGCGAAGGTGGTTGTTCTCTCACTGGTCTTGGGAGGACCTTTTGGGAATAAGTACCAATGTAAAACACCCCATCTATTTGGTGAATGCCTGGTCTTTCTTTCAGGAGCACCTACAAGCGCTCGACGGTGTGGTGCAACACTGAGGACACGATGGATTCATTTTCCCCCCAGGTACTTGGGGGCTGAAAGCCATTTTAGGGGCTTTGATGCTTTTCTCCCCACTCCCCATGGGAAGATAGGGCCAGTGGGAGGGGAGTCTGGGTACCAGTGGAACAGGGGCGTCCCTTGGGATACTGGCAACACAAGAGCATCCCTTGCTGTGGCTTCTGCTCTGCTTTTCCCATGTTGCCCACTCACTCCCATTTTCAGAGGGTGGCATAGCTGAAAGCAAAGCTCTGTACCCCTTAAGAAGACACTCTGGAAAACACCAGCTTGTTCCCCAACTCCATTGTAGAGTAATTTCATTTCACCACAAAATGATCTTTCTGCCCACCGCAGCATAGGTCTGGAGCAGACCCTCGGAGGTGCAGGGCTCTGCATCCTATTAAGGCTGCCCGGAGAAAATCGGACAGAGTTTTTATTAAATCAAGCTCAGAGTCAATGCTTAAAGAAGAGCTTTTTTGAACTAGGAGCTGAACCTCATGTTTGGTGCCCTGCCAAGCTCAGAGTAGTGTGAGGAGGAAAAGGAGATGTATTTTTGGACTGCATGTCTGCGAACAGGCTGTTAGATAAAATTAAAGAGGCTGTTTATAAAGAATCCTCTGATGGTGAAACAGATGTGGAGACCCGAGTTTATGACAAGATATATTTCTGGTGTTCACATGAATAATCATTTTCATTCAGGACTTCCCTCATGCTGTAATAATTTGTTAGTTTGGGTTTGTTTTGGTTTTTCGTTTGGTTGGGGTTTTTTTTGTATTTTATTATTTTAACTGAAACTGGCATGATGCCCTCATCACTTGTGATAAGCTTGTTTGTTGACGTATGTCGTGGTAACTAGAGAACCGGACTCAGGCTCTGCTTCCTCAGATGCTGGTCATTTCCTACCAGAGCACTCAGGGCTGTGTCCTGGTTTCGTTAAACCACGACAGGCTGTGTGACACAGTGAAGCAGAAAAACAGCATTTCTTTATTTTCTTGGCATACTGCTTGTGGATGATGAACATTTCAGCCTCTGCAGGCCACTAAACAGGCACCCATGAGACCTTCTCTTACTCAGACCCCATGGCACAAGAACCCCCATCTCTGCTTGCGCCTGAGCCTGACACGCAGGGAAAATAACATTGCAGGAGGTGATGGAGTTACTTCATAGAATCACAGAACAGTTTGGACTGGAGGGGACCTTTAAAGGTCATCTACTCCACCCCCGCTACAATGAGCAGTGACATCTTCAGCTAGATCAGGTTGATCAGAGGCCTGTCCGGCCTGACCTTGAATGTTGCCAGGGATGGGGCATCTACCACCTCTCTGGTGCTCAGATCCCCTGAGCAGACTTCAGGCTTCCTCTGGTACAGAATGGGAATGGAGTTTTCTTCTGAACTGATGCTACTCTTTGCTGAGATACGCTTAGCATCCAAGAAAATACTTTGGTTTATACTTAACGTTATATAAATACAGGGAATGTGTTTAATAGACACTCCTGTAGCTCTAAATGTATTTTTAAAATACACTGCTTTCCTGAGCATTTTAGGCAGCAGAGACATTGCTGTGCTTTTACAAGAGAAATCCAGAGTGCAAGTGCATGTTTTAAAATGAAGACATATTATCATTAATTATACATGGTTTGGGTTTGGGCTGACTTTGCTGCTCCTCCTTGGATCCTGTACCAAGTCCTGGCTTTCTTATGGCACAGAAAATGACTTTAAAGAAAGCAGCCAAGCACAATTGCCACGATCTATATCTACAGCCGGGCATCACATATGGAAGACATAACATTTGATGGTAAATTTTTGCTTTGACATTATAGTAGAAGTTAAGCACGAAGGTGTCAGCCTTGGCCTACAGTTTCATGAGTGCCAAAGGCGGAACATGCTTCTTTGGGCTCTTTTAAGCCTTCTCCTCCTCTTCCAAAAGGAGAAACTCACAATCTGGACTCAATTGAACCTTAAAGCCGTAAAATTCCAGGTTCCAATAAATCTTCATTTTATAGAAACACATCCAGCATATATCAAAACAGAGACTGTAAAAGAAATTAAACATGTGTGGGTCACATACTCTGCTGGATGCTCTTTAACAGTATTGCAAAATGAGTGGAATAACGAGGTGCAGTTTTGATATGAAGTTTTGATACCTCCTTGTAGCTGCCTGGGGCGCCCACCCAGAACATGAGCAAACAGACAGGGAAGGGGCTGGTGGCTCTTTTCCCATGTCCCCACCATCCCTTCTTGCTGTGGGCAAGCCAGGCTCCAGCCAGCACCCCCATGGGCCCGAAGCCTGCACTTGGCCGGGGTGTTCAGGTGCTGAAGTGATGAGATGTCCCAGCCGCAGGATGCGGCCCACAGGCATCCCACACATCTTCCCTTTGGGAGAGGCCCAGCAAAGTGGGGACTCATTCCTCCCCACAGTGAGTGCCAAGGCCATGGCAAGCAAAAGCGCTGTAAATCAAAGAGAGAGAAAAGTAAAGCGATATCTGGGGGGAGGATTTGCCTGCCCATTCCCGTAAAGTTGAAACGCGAAGCAAAAACGAAAGCAGCTGGGATCACGCTGCAGAGAGATGGGATTTAACAAGCTCTTTTTCAGGGCTTTAAAAAAACTCTGCCTGTGATGTAATCTTGACATTTCCTGGCTCACTGGTGATTTCCTCGGATCAAACACCCGGAATGCTGGGGAGTCATCACCGCCGCATGCAGCTCGTATTAGATGCATCGTCCCAGAGGACACGAGAGGAGAGAGGTGTGGGGTGCTGGGCAGCTGAGACAGGGGGGCAACAACCTGCATCACTCTCCCCATGTTCCTCCTCGACCTGTCTGGGCAAGCCAATGATCACACCCCTTCCCTTTTAGAAATTCTGCTTAATGTTGAGAGGTGAGGTAGCCTTGGCAGAGAGACTAAAGCCTGTGAGGATGCCAGCAGGGACAGACCCTCAGACTTTATAACAAGATATAATCTATTTTTTAAGATCTACTGTATGATGGTGATTATATTAACTTCCAGGTGACTTGCTGTAGCAGTGATGACCGAGTCCAACAGCAGGAAAATCCCTGTACACTTTAGGTATCTTCTTATCGTGAGGATTTACTGAGTATCTGCTAGTAATGTGCTGAAAAAAAAGAAAGCAAGAGGAGGAGGGTGAAAAAAAATCCAGCACACTTTATTTTTTAACATTTTATGGACGCACTTCAGTCCATATGCAGAGCTCATTTAATATCTCCTGATTCTCCTGAATTCACGCAGCCCCAGGGAAAACGCCTGCAAGATCACTGGGTTGTCTGTCCTGGAGCTCCAGAACCATTTGGAGCAGCAGGAGGATACAAAACATCTGTCACAAAATCCCAACACTGAGATGAGCAGTGGATGGGCAGGAAACCCATCCTGGGTTTCCAAAAAGAGCCCCATGGATGCCAAGATCCCACCTGCCACCCACGGGGGCCGTGGGGAGGATGGGGCTGTGAGGATGGCAGGGATGCAGAGGACCCAGGCCCAGGGGCCAGGTCATCTCACACATAGTCATCTCTTTGCAACTGCCTCAGCACCCAGCACCGCAAACATCCCTGCAGTTCCCATCCATCAACCCCTGGAGATGGAATAGGTTAAATCTGGCAGCTCAGTTACTGCAACAAAAAATGAAACCAAGGGACTTTCACCACACTTTTAGTGAAAAAACTCCATGCAGTCCTACGGCCCACTGCTACCTGCCCCAGCATGTGACTGGTTTAAGTGATATTTTGCAGCTCCCTGTCCCAGAGCATCCACTTCCAGGTAGCTCCATCACAATCGCAGCTCCTCCTGAACACAGTGATTTCACCAGCATGTGATGAAAATAACTTTTGTTGGATGCAAGTCTTCTTAAAGGAATGGAGGTTTTTGATTTTTATCAGGATAAACTATTCCGTCAGCCTAAGTATTGCACTGCCTCAAAGGAGTGTAGCTTTTGGGAAAAACATCCTTTTAACACCCACCATGTTGGCAGCACATGCCTCATCCAGCTGGCCAGTGCTGGGGAGCTTCCGTGACCTCCTGAGGCCATCAGCGTGTGTTTCCTTGTGGGATAACACTGGGACAGGACCAGACTCCCCAGCACAGGGGATGCTGCAGCTATGTGGCCAGAGAGGTGACCCAGTAGGGCACAGCAGCAAACCACTGTCTTGACCTGAGATCCTCTACCATCTGCTATCATGGGAGGAATGAGAAAAAAAAACCAAAATAGACTTCCCAAAATCTCTTATCTGGATCTCCAAAAACTATCAACATTTGGGTTGCTCAGAAGCTCTCTATTACTAATCACCCTAAAATAAAGCAGGCAATGAAGGACCTGTCTGGGAGGCATTCACACCATGACCAAAGACCTCAGGCAGCTCTTCCTCACCTCCTCTTCCTCATCAGGGAATCACCAGCAAACTGAGCTTCTGGAAATGAGTCACCTGGAGGCTTCGAGCGCTGAGGGCTTGGGGTGGTGGGACTTGCAGAGTCACCCTTCCCCTCCCAGCTGGGGGCACCCGGCTGGCTCAGGCTGCCCTCACCTTTGCCATGTTTAAACACAGGAGCTGCAGCTGAGAGGTTAATGCATGTGCCTCTTTTCCCTCCTAAAATTTAGAAAGGGCATTTAAAAGGATATCACCCACTAATTCAATGCCCCACCAACACAGGTTTAGGAGTAGTATTAAAAACCAAAATTCTTCTAATATGAAAAAGATTATATATATTTTTATTATTTCCACGCAAACAACATGAGTAATTGATGGAGGTAGCTACAACTCTGTCCTGCACAGCAGAAAGAGAAAGTGAAACAAATCCAGCCGAGCAAGCTGTAAAACCCCAGGGCCAGGCAGGGAAAAGGCAAGTCCAGGAGGAGCCTTCAGCAGGGCTGCTGCCTCCTTGCTCTGGGGTCCCAGACCTGGGCAAAGCCTCGGTCGCAGGGTTATAGTGGGGATTAGTTAAGCAGCACCGCAGCTTTGGCTATCAAGACTTTTATTCATATAATCTTCCAAGTCTTGTATTAACACAGACAGGTTAGGTTTGGGTTTTTGCTTAGTTGTATCACGTGCTCTGGATTTTTATATTCATTTACAGGCATATCGTGGTGTTTTCATGCTCAGGTGACTTCAATTTTATTATTGTAAATGGCCAAAATAAATTTTCATTAATTTTTTTCATGTAATTTTTCCAAAGAAAACTGTAAAAGGAACAGCTTAGAGGTTTTTTTTTTTTACTTTTTGAATAAGGATCAGAGCAACTTCCCCAGCAGTTGTACAATTACGTTCTCCATTTTGCCTCAACTCTCACATTAAATGAGGCATCCAAGAGAGGCCAGAAAAATCAACAGTACTCACCTGACAGGCGCAGATATTTAGATACGTAAACCAATTTTTTATTAAAAGACATTTCACTTTGAGTTGTCTTACATATATCTGTTTTTACTTTTCTTTTCTATGTTTGGCTTCACTGAAGACCTTCACAAAGCTGTATGCATATAATCTGCATCAGACAAACAGCTCTGTCATGGCTTCTCCCAAGGTTAATTTATTACCAATTAACTTGGGTGCTCAACACCTTTGCAAAGTCTGGTGTGAATACTCTAAATCTACAGCTGGAAATAAAATACAGGTAAATATCTGATTTAAAAAATAAAAATAAATAAGGAACATGTTTAGTAATCAACCAACCCAAAAGCAAGAGAAAAAAGGAGCAAGCCTAATGCCCACAGCCCCTTTCAGGAGCAAAGCTACACACCGTATAGAGCAATAATTTCTCTCTGAAGCATTTTCAAAAGTCTTCTGCAGGAGAGTGAAGTAGTCCTGAACTTTTATTGGTTTAAAATCATTGTGGAAAAATGGGGGAAAAGGGAGTTTCCTCTGCAAAAGTCACAGGCTGATGATTAAGCACTAGAAATATCAATTTGAACTCGTTTGAGAGTGCTGAACAGATAAATGTCCACGTAAAATTCACATTTTGCATGTTTGCCATCGAAAACCTGCCTGTTGAGCCTCCTCGGCCTTTTGCCCTTTCCCATTAAGCCCAGGAGGTGCTGTGAGGTTCTTGCATGTCATGGGTACGAGTCATCGCTCAGAGCAGTGCTGTGGGACTTGCAGTCTCTGTGTTTATATTTCAGCGCTACGCGTGATTAATCCTCCATTTCATTCATTGTCTTCTTACTTCTCTGCTACTGGGAACAGTAAATAAGAGGGAAGTTGTAACAAGAGCCTCCTTTTTATTCAGAGACCTTCTGTTTCCTGCAGGCTGGCGGCTTCGAAAAAAATCACAGCTCCATTGTGCTCCAAAGTCATATTAAATGATGCAGATGGAAAGAAAAACCCACGTCAGTAGGAACAAGGGACTCAAATAGGAGCGTCAAGGCCGGTGGACCAGGACAGCGATCTCGGGCCGCAGCACATCCTGAGGATGCTGCACCTGGTGGCAGCACCAACATAATGTTTTTTCCCCCCATTTTGTAGGTCTGTGGAAGACAGGAGCTGCTCCCAGCATTAGGGTTGCTTTGGTGGGTGTTCCCGAACACATCTGGCACCACAGGAACAGCACCAATTGCCACCGATGGGAGATGTGGGGCAGTAGGACAACCATTCTGTCCAATTCCCAGTAGCTATGGGGGAGAAGGACTCACTCCTACACCCTGGAGTGGGGCTGGCAGCGGTGGATGCTGGGCAGGGCAGGAAGAAGAGGCAGTGTCACTGCTGGGTGAGCCCCCGGGAGAGGCAGGGAGGCAGATCCTGGTTGCTTCTGAGCGAAGGCAGAGTATACAGGGCTTGAAATGGTGTTCCAGTCACTGATCACCTGGTACGAATGCTCCCCGAAAAGAAATCATTTCCTTCTTCCATCTCAAAGGAATTGGAAGCAGGCTCAGTTGCAGCCAGGCCAGTCGGTGCAAGGTAAGGTCCCTATCACAGGCAGGTTCACTGGCAGCCTCCTGCTGAGAGCCAGTTACACTCCCCTCCCCTCCTCCAAGTATGAATCTGGGACAAACCATCAGTCCCAGGCAGGACCCAAGCGCCCAGGCGGGTGCTGCGCCTGCCAGCCCCCCACCAGCCAAAGCGCACCAACACGTTGCTGCCGGTGGCTGGTATTGCAAAACTGAAGCCTCTCGTCCCCAAACCTGCCCTTAAAGCTGCTCCCATGCTGAGAGGCTCAGGCTGTGATCAACCCTCACCTGCATTTTCCAGTATCGATTTTACAAATACAATGCTTGTTCAGGACATCTTCCTCATTGGAAGGTATCGGTAGAAACGTGTGTCAACAAAACTATAATGAGCATAAGCGCCGCTGCAGTCAAGTCTGATAATAAAACATGAGTCACTGTTATTCAATCATTTACTAAGGCACATTTTGCAAGAAAGTTATCTCTTCTAGGAATCATCACCGCACAAATTTGAGAGGTTTTTCTTCTATATAAAGAGTGCCATGGTTTTGGGTTGGTTTTTTTTTAATTGCATAGCTGAGTCTTAATGAGGCCGGTGCCGGTGATCCCTGTCTGCATCCTGACGTTCCGCTCCCTTTGCACCTCTGTTTCAGACGCGGGCACAAGTCCCTCGCCCTGGAGTGACCTACCGCTTACGTTCTGCGTGGTGTGACCACGGGCAGGAGCCTGCCAGCCTTTCAACGCTGTCCTTCCTCCCAGCAGTTTTTTCACACCCAACGTCTTGCGGGTACCAGAAATAAGTCAACAGCAAGGAGGGGGCTGCCAGGGCCCCCCCCACTGCCATCGGTACCCCTATGCTGCTGCATCATCTGTAGTTCTGCTGGCTGGGGTTAGTTCAGGGGATAGGTGCTTTCCCCATGGGCTGAGTCGAGGAAGAGCGTGGTCAATCCTAGCGCTTCGGCAAGGGAGATTTTTCCCTCACAAAGCTATTATCTGAGTTGCTTTCTTACATTTCAGGTTGGAAAGGAGCAGGAGGTGTCAGGCACGTTGCACCTTAGGTGGAATTTCTTCTGAGGCCTTTCTCTGAAACATTTTTCTCGATAACAAATGCACTCACCAAACGTCGCAGCACGTGTCCTTGGTCAGCCTAGTGTTTTGAACGGCATCTGGCAAAGAGCATTTGAATGGTGACCTCTTGCTGCTGTAAGGTGTGCAGGGAGCTGGGTGCTTTCCAGGCATTCAGGCTGTAGCATTTGGTCTTTCCTGGTTTTATTGAAGAACTTTTGAGAGGTCAGAAACGTGTGATTTGAGCTTCTGCTGCCTTAATATGATGAATGGCTGCTGGAAGCATTAGGATGAACTTCCTTTGTACCAAATGCCCGTCATTTAAGTCAAACCTGTTTTAATAATATAAGCGAGGTTTTAAAAGGTGTAGCTAAAAAACCCCACACTTGCCCATCTCGCTCGCTCTTCGCTGTTCCGTCGTCTCACCGCTTAGCTTGATCTTGCGTGCTCCTGCTGCAGGGAAGGCTTGAGCTTCTGATGTAGCAAACAGGTAGACAAAGCTAATTTATAGCTGAAGCCTTTTATTCCATCATAAAGTGGCAAAAGGGAAGGCTTGTCTCTCTTGCAGGTCACCTCTAATAGCAATTGCTTCAGCAAGATGGATTTCAAAATTAGGTGCTCTCGAAGAAGAAGCCACGCTGTATTTTTCAACAGCACGAAGCAGCTGAAAAGCAATCTGACCTTCGTTCTTAATAAATCCATTGGGGAAAAAAATTCATCTTTGTTTTGCTGTTTGATGTACTGTCAAAAGAAAAGGCAGGGCACAACATACACAAAATAAAAATACAAAGACAACTTCTGCAAAATGATACAAAACTCTGAGAGATTTATTTTCCTATTTTTTTTACTCAAACATTGGAATAAAGTCCGACAGCTTGTCTACAAGTACATTATTTTGGAATAAAGGCTGGTGCTTATTTAAAGTGAACCTATTCTAGACTAAATGAATCCCATCTCAAAGTGTTTTTTGGATGTAGGGTACAATCCAGTAGCAAAGTCTGGGGAAACATTTCTTGATAAACACTCACATTTAGGCGCTCCATCGGACTAGCTCATTTGTAAAACGTCCCATGATGTATTTCAGGGGCTAAAACGTCTGTCGCAGTCTGCCAAAGGAAAATGTCACACGTGGTTATTTCCTTCTATCACAGCCCCAAAAAGATGCTATCTCTAGTCTGTAGCCAAGTACAGAGCAATGGTAAGAATATAACGAAGGAACGTTGTTTGAAAATACTTGGCATTTTACTGTTACTTATAAAACTGTATCTGTATGTTTGTGCCCTGCAGCTGGTCAGCTACTACTTGCAGAGTCTGGAAATGGTGAAAACGAATCGTTTCTTGTATTAAATACCATCTTTGTATTTTGCCACGTCTCTGTTACAGGCTCGGTATTCAATAAGGTATTACAACCCGACGCGGCCCAGCAGCTTTATTCCTTTAATCTTGTCAGGCATAGCTGGGAATGCAGAACGGGAATGTTTATTCTAACTAGCAGGTTTAACCCTTAGGTTAGCAAGAATTAGGAATGGTTTTTTGTGGTTTTTTAAGCTCAGCTTGCCACCCATCTAGAGAACGTAATGCTGTGGCTGCAGACTGCCCGGCTCCTCTTCAGACAGAGTTACTCAAATACATCTTCCTGCTTTCTAGCAAGTGTAAGCCCAGCTCTTACTCAGCCTCTTCTTCACAATAGGCTTGTTAAATGGATAAAAGGAGCTGTAAAGGGGCTCAGTGTCAGCAGTGCCAGCATCACCCTAATTAAGCTGCTGAAATCTTTTCAGACACCTTGATACCTGTTACTTTGGGTTTCTAGGGGCCCGTCTGCTGATACAGAAACATTTTAAGTAAGATCAACTTTTTGCTAGAGCTGGTGTGGTCCCTGAAAGCACAGCAGAAGGGATGAATGCTGTCCATATATCCAGTGAAACCAGTTTAAAATGACAGAAATACCTAGAAAGCAGGTGGCTGCAAGTGCAGCTCCTTTCAGGACCAACCTGAGATAAACCATAAAATCGTTATGGCTTCACTTGACATTCAAGATAGCGTTAACTACCACTTATTAACATTCAAGTTCTCTCCAAAACAATCTCGGGGTTTTTTTGTTTGTTCACAAAAGGAAAAGCCTTTTTTTCCTCTACCTCAAGCATTTACGCAAAGCCCTAGGAAAGGTTTTTCATTTTGACAGCGATGCCAGCGCTGTCCAGTTCCCTCGCAGGGAACCACTGCCTGAACAGTTGCAATTTCACCGCTCATTATCCCTCAGCAAGCACCAACTTTTAAAGATCATAGGGAGTTAAGATTCAAGCAAAAGTGTTGGCAATAACTTGACCCCAGGATCAAGTAATCGTGGAGTAGTCAAGCCTGACCCATCAGTGCCAAGAATCAGGTGGAGTTTCAACCAAGAGGATTATTTAACTGCTTGAGCTCACAGGGAACCCATAGCTGGGAAACAGGGACGTCCTTTCCAGCAACAACTCTCTGAAGCTCTTAACTTTATTTCAAAACAATCTACCCAACTATAGATGTTTCAAAACAGTTTTCTAGAAGACACACGCGAAGTCTTCAGCCTGATGCAAGTGTGCAAGCCCAGCTGATATACAGACACGTACCAACCGCTCACGAAAAAACCATGGCAGTCCTGGAGAGCTCTGGAGGCTTTGGAAGACATCCCCACCATCACCAGCCTCTGCAGTGTAGTACCAGAGGTCCTTTTCTTCAGAAAGTAGCATTTACTATTATTGTATCACCTACCCTCCTCAGCCTTGAGCGTACTCGTTTAGTTATCAACGTGCTAACCCCAAAGGCAAACGCCAAGGCCTGGCTGTGGGGCGAGCGCCCGCTACTCAGCTTTTCAGATGGGCCGAATCCTCTACGTTACCTTTGCCAACAGCAAGCACCGAGAACAAAGGCACAACATTACAGGGATCTCATTAAGTACGTTTGTTCCAAGAACAAGTAATGAGTCTACTTTCCTCTGATGACCTGGGGGAAACAAAAAAACCCTTCAGCACAGAAAATTTATTTGTAATCGGTTACGAGCATTTGAATGGGCAATATCCAGTTTAAGAAGGAAAAAAAAAAGTCATTAAAATTTGTCCTAAACTTCCTCTATCAAGACCTTGTGAACAGCATCATTCTTCTGTCTGAAACAGAGCAGCAAATTGTACATAGCTGAAAACACCAACACACACGCGCACAAAAAAATAAATCCCTTAGGATATTAACTGAGCCATTTAACTAAGTATTTAAAACCTCTGCAATTATTAGTTTATTAGTATCATCCAGGATTCAGATGTTCAATATTTCTCCTGAAGTTATACATAAATGCAAATTGAAATAAGAATCTGAAAGTCAAAATTGTATAACAAAACAATACTCCATCACAAAAGCGTGTAAAATTACAAGAATGCTTTTTTTTTCCTTTTTTTTTTTTTTTTTTTTTTTTTAAAACATCTTCCTT
>VWZK01000980.1:490534-507814 GCA_013396935.1 Baryphthengus martii
GGCCCCCCCGCCCCGCTCCGTGCGGCGCCTCCCCCGCCGGCCGCACCGCCCCATTGCACAGACGCGGAAACCGAAGCGCGGGGCTCGGAGCGCAGCGGGGCTCCGAGAGCCCGCGTTTTTCTGCTCCTCTTGCTCGGCTCCAGCCAGCACGGCCGCTGCTTTCCGCTACTGCTGCGGCAGGGTCCGCGGTTCTCCGTTCACGCACTGTGTGTCACGTGGTTGTTCTTTGGTTTTTTTTTTTCTTCCAGAAATGGGTAAATGATCTAAGAACAAGAATCAGAAGTCTTGGCTTTCTTCATAACCCCATGCGTGACGAACAGCAGGCTGAGGTGGCCTGGCAGTCCCTCCAGTACTCAGCGCTTCTGGAATGATGCTCCAAGCGCCAGTCCCCGGGCACCCCAGTGCAGAAGCAGGTTGGGCTGGTGGAAAAGTTAGCAAACTGGACCATATCTTGCCCGCCCTTCATTGCCACTCCTCTCGCTCCTTTTTTATAGTCGCTTGCACTGTACCAATCATCTATAGAGGACTATCAAACAGAAGGAATGCCCCTCTACACCTACTTGGCTGTTGATATCTACTTTACTGATACACGCAACGCTGGGAGGAGCAATGCTGTGATAAATCCAAACTCACTGACCTTCCCCAAAAGCCATTGTCAGTGCGCTTACTGAAGTAACAGAAACTCAAATAAAGAGAGCTAGATACAGGAGTACATCCTGAAAACCATTCTTACCTTGTAACTTGTTATGCTGGCCATATGAGTAGCAGGTAACATTAAGAGATTGTCTGAATGATCCTTAGAAGTTTAGTAGGCCGCCTAAATGTGAAAATAGGACAAATCCTTGTGTGCCAGACCACAAACGCTTCAAAACTTCACAGATAGAAGATTTTAAGAGAACATAAATAAATTGCCGAAACCAACTATTAACATATGAACATTGGTGACCAATAACAAAATGTAAAGTATTATCTGACAAAATAAAAAACTTTATCAAGTCTCTTTTGTTGGTGGGACCATGGCTAATGGCATTCAGTAGCAGGAGTTAACCACAGTGAAAAGTGAATCCTAGGAAGTCGTGCTTCAGGTTCCAAGCAAAACCATCTTCCAGATGCCACATACCTTTTCATTTAGACCAACACTGCTTGATTAGTTCTTAGTAAGAGAGAAAATGAGAGAATACTAGTCTATTAACTTTACACCTATGCAAATGGAAAGCTGTACAAATACCGAGAATTTTTAAAAAGCCCCAAACCCACATCTTAAAGTCATAACTGGACCGATTTCCAGAGCAACAGGACTAAGTTCAATAAACTAACTTCCTCTTTCTTTAGATATGTGATTTAAAAAGAAACCAATATAGCTATACTAGTACTAGCTCACTGCGGACACTTTTATGCTGGCATGGCTCAATTCTCTACTTGCTTGCATCCATGTTAGGTAGATCAAGCCATTTTAACTGTATCAGTAGAAAAGTTGTGATAAATTCCTGCAAAGATGCACCCAAGTGGTCACTTTGCATGGTTCAACTGTAGGAATTAAGCCGCAGAAGAGGCTGCAAGAGATTGACTTTGCCACAGGCTCACTGTTTGATGGTCCTTGGACATATCTTTGTGCTCGTTTTTCCTTCTTTAAGCAGCGTGGTATTTCTAAAATGTTTATAAGGCACGATTACAAAGCAAGTTTCAAATGAACAAACCCCCTAGCAGAGGCTGCAAGAAGGAGTTAACTGTTGTGGATGGAGTGCAGGAACACTCCTTACGCTAAGTCTCAGCCCAGAGAGCTACCCATCGATGACTGGTCTCAGTATCACGTTGACCTTTGTGTCATATTGGATGATACGCAACAAAAACTGCATTTTTTTTTCCTCACTGGCTTACTTCTTTCAATATGCTTTTGCACACAGTACCATTAAGTCCCATGGAAGTAGTATACAGGTTCTGTATAGCATACAATAGGTTCCCGTTTAGGAAGCTAGCAGCACACATTAAGATACATTAAGCTGAGAGCTGTTCAGCCTCACAAGATGTAAACCATCTCACAATAAGCATCTGAATATGCAGCAGGGCAACTTCATCATTGAAGAAGTTCATACCAGGGCTGCTTCTGAGCATCATTCACACTTTGTGTCCTTGTCCTGCAGTGAATCTCCCATCCAAGAAAACACCAACCTCCCCTCAAATCTAAGTTAACTGGGCTCACCACAGCCAAGGAAAAGGATCCACGAATCATACAGATTTTTTTACACATCTGCTGACAGAATATTTGTATTGGTATTCATCTGATCCTGGTAGTTGGATACCAGAGTCTGGTAACTTCTATTCCAGATCCAATGCCTGAGCCAGTTGCTGCTGCTTTGTTGTGATTGTTGCCTTCTAAAATTTCTCCTCAAGTTGTTGCTTCTTTCAGGATACTGCTGGTAAGAAAGCAAACAAATTCTAAATCTTATATTGCAATTATCAATAATTTGGCAAGGCAGGGTGCTTGATGGAAGTCAAAGATCCTTCTAAGTAGTGACCCTAATTCTAAAACTGCCTCATTTGTGAATAAGTGCAGATGGACACAGGAAGACAGTGGTTCTGCCATCTGAAATCATGTGAAAATACATGAAAGGTAAGGAACACTAATGTTTCTGTCTCAAAGAAAGTCTTTATTTTGTCTGGCTTGCTTGTGTCTTAAAGTTTAAACCTTTACACAGAATATGGAGGGGAGGAAAACTGTAAAAAGTGCAAGTGTTTATGTGGCCGAGTGTGCAGGAGCTGATAGCTTTGGACATCCTGAAATCCTTTAAAGCTTCTTCTGTGAAAACCAGACCAGAAGGGAAGGAAAAGGAAGGCATTTATTCCCAGCTGTTGTCTAGAGCCAACAATTTAGTAAAAGGTGAGCGGTGAGAAGGTTCTGATTACATGACACATTCCTGTAAAGGTTTTCCTTCACCTCTGCTAGTTACATGCTAAGGCCTGTGCAGGTTTCCATATTCCAGTGGGTTTCTTCTGCAGCCCTTGACAACAGAAATAAAAAGAATTTACTCATCGATTGCAGACAGTAGCATTTTTTACGGAAGCAGTATATGTTTCTTCTCTTGTTCTTGCTGTGCCACATCCCTTCCGATACTTTACAAACATGCTGCCTTCCGCAAACCTTATTGAAGTCCAAATCTGTTTTAAATTACACTCCACATGACAGGTGCAGTCACTGAGATCACTTGGATAACACAAGCCACCTTCGACTTCACGCACAGAGGCTTTGCCCACAGAATATTTGGGTTCTAACAGCTCAATATGACTGCTCTGGGGGGAAAAAAAAAAAGTATGTAGCTGCACAGGAAATTTCAAAACTCCTATTTAGTAATTTTGCTGTTTTGCAAACGAGAGCATACTTTGGGAAAAGTCACACAGATTGGATGGTGTATTTCAAAGCAAAAGTAAGACTACGATCTCCATTAAATACGTGTTTTAAAACACTTCAATTTTTACAATAACTTTTTTATCCACTTACTTGAAAGCTAGTAGAAATGTCTGTAAGGAGCCAAGCTGAACATGGATGAAAACATCAGCTGTATATTCTTACCTTTTTTTAAAAACATCCTTTTGTTTTCCATTTTCTTTAGAAATAATGGAGAAAGGCCCCTCAAAAGACAGAACTGTTCTTCTAAAAAAATGTATCGCTGATTAGGAGCAGAAAAGTTCCAACTGAATGATGAAAACAGAGTTTTATTTTATTTATTTAAAATTATCCTTTCACTTCACCCCATGTAGCTCCCAGCTGAAGATTTCTACAGCAAAGACAAACAAGGATGGAGAATCCCAAGAAGTACAGACCACCTGGTCAGCAATGAAGCCTGAGCAAGAGATAGATGCAGAGTGGGGATCTCATTCTCCTCAGCTCCCAAAATAACACTGTGAAACACCTTGGTGAGACTCCTCCAGCAGAATTGTCAAGGCAGTCACAGTGTATAAAGAATTTAGAAAGTCTCTGCCCACTTGAGCACTGTGGTTGCTGACAGAGGTGAGAAAAGGAACTTGCATCAACTCCACGAGATTCAGGAGACACAGGATTTGGGGCAGCACACCTCCCCTGAGGCAAAAAGGTTGCTGTTCCATGCCACCACCTTCTCCTGCAAATTATACTTTCTGTGGAGGACACTGCTTACTTGCCAGTGGTTTTGACTGGAAGGCAGATGATTTCATAGCACGCGTTGACAATGAAGAGATTCAGTGTCACCACTGGACCTTCAGATTTTGTCACTCTATCCTCCTTCTCAAGGGATGAGATCATTCCTGCTTCAAGTCAAAATCAAGAGGATATTACAGTGAAAATGGCACAATAAAAACCAGCTTGTCAGTCAAATCAAAAGCTACTACTAGGCTATTTTTATCAAGGTCTGAAAGCTCTTCTCAACAAAAATGTTACATTTTCAGCTCAAAACAAGAGCAAAGCATCTGCAGAGACAGAGCACCTGGATGCATGTACTTTATGATGAAGCTGCTGGTAATTTAGATTGTCATTATTGCTTTCAAACACATACAGCGGGTAGGTCGTTCAGAGCGCACTTGGAAAAAGCACTGGTCTTATTTGCCCTTTTCCTAAGGCTGCAGTGCCAGCCTCTACACAGTCCAGATGAACACAATTCCCGGTTGCTTATTAGATGCAGGCTTACAACCATTTTTTTTCCCTCCAGTGTGGTCTTACTTGAAATCTTCAGGAGATACTTCAAATATTTTCTTAAAATAATTTCTGGAAGAGAAAGACTCCATTCAAAGAAATGTCACTTAGCATGGCTGCAGACAGTAACAATGCATGGAATGTGCTATGCTTTACCTTTCCCGCTGGATTTGCTCCGATTGCGTCAAGTAATCTGCCTGTATTGCCGGCTCTCCTCTATTAGTCATCGTTATCTAGAGAACAGGGTTTCAGAAGGCCACTTGTCCTTTCAGTGTGGCTGGCTACTCTAGATCTGCGAATAGGTGGTAAGTGAGGAGAAGTAGCAGCCAGACAAGGTAACCTTGGCTGGCTAAACGAAGAGGTCTGGGAGAGGCAGGCAGGGAGCAGGGATGGCACCAGTGCCGCTGCAGTAATTTCCTTGCCAGGCTTCATGCACGCACCAGCTGATTTTTGTTGACAAGAGAGCCCTGCAGACAATTCCATCGTTTCTAGAGCTGATACATTCTTAAATCAGGGTCAGTGCTTACATAGTGATTTTATCCTATGGAAACCGGTTAACAGTCTATGAATGGGTAACATTAAAATTTGTAAGCTTTTTGAGGAATTAACAGAGATACATTGAAGTATCCAAGAAAATATGTTTCATAGCAAAAGTGTATACACACACTGCTCAGCTCACAAAGTGGGCAAAACTGATGAAGATACATCAGTATGGACTTTTCTTCTGATTATCATTGCACCATGAACATTTTTTCACAGTGAAAATGTGTATAGAAAGTAACCATTTCATGGTAATGTAAAATATTTACTATTATGACCCTTTAATGTCTTATTCCTTATAATTACGTAATCTCTTTAAGTGCCTCTGTGAAGCTTTCGATGCAGAGTTTCAGGCAGATGGAAACTGTGTCCAGCAAAAAGCAGTTCAAGAAGTGTTGTCCTAGAACTGCATTATTTCTGAAATCACTGGCCCGTTGAGATGTTTGCTTTGCTGAGAGCATAATATGCAGTGCAACATCCACTTATCTCTTCAACTTTCTGGAAACATTGCATCAAAAACTCAATTCCTCTCCAAAATCTCGACACCATTTATGTGATTGTACACTCAAGTCCAGCACCAGGCTAAGAGTTATCAGTTGCTTCATAATAAACCCAAAATGCTACTGTCCACCTTTGCAGACACTCTCCTCTAAAGGTATTAGTAATTAGCCTCCCTCACTCCAGTCCAGAGGCAGGTAAGCCTCTGACGCTGACACCACTATTACACTTCTACACCTGAACAGGCAGAATCCAACCAGGCCTAAAGTGATGAAAAATACCTGAAGATTCCCTTCCTTCCTATAGATTCAACAAGATTTGCTCCCTCATATCTGGGAATCTTTTAGAGAGCCCTCAATGCAACATGTTACATTGGATGGATTTCTTGAGCCAGGTATAGTGTCGGGACAGAGCTACTATTCCCTTACCTGTATGTTTTCTGAAAATACACAGTATACAAGTATCACTCTGACCTGTACTCTGATCCTTCATACAGGACTCTATCCGTATCTGCAACACAGGCTGAACCATCTGCTTCTGAATATGTAGAAGATACCCTAACACCAACACAGTCGGTGATATTAGAAATCCTAGTACAGTATTATTTCCACAGAACAGGAATACAATGTGAATTTACAGGATGCTGATATCCAAAGAAATAGAAGATGCAGCAGACATCACTATCTGGTGACTACACAGGATCTACCTTGCTGTCTACACTGTGTTCAAGCAGTTGCAGGAACTGCTGGAGGAAATAACCATTAGCTTACGGCTTCAAAAGGGAACCTGCATAGTTTGACAGGACAGTCTTGCCTTTTTGCTAAATACAGCCAAGTGTATATGGCTGTCACTGAACAGTGTCTATCTCACCCCTGACGAGGCAATGGTAGATAATGGAGTGTTTCTCATTCATCTGGTGAATTGTCCACAAATTCAGCAGCTTCACTGACTTGCTAACTTTGCAATGAGGTACGGTGCTCAAGGAAGATTACAATTACTACAAGTTATCAGAGTGAATCACTTAAGGAGGGCAGAGGCCATATTCTGGAAGAGCAGAAGCAGTCTCAAAAAACTGTTATCCTTTCTCTACCTCTCTCCTTTCTGTCCCCTTTCTCTCCTGTCCAAAGATAAGATGGAAAATGCACTATGGAAGCTCCACCTGCTCACCAAATATTCATCAGTAGCATTAACTAATGGGAAGGTAATTTTCTAGCCACTATACCCCTCTCCCTCCACCCTCAGAAGGGCTATCCAGTATATAACATACTCCAGTGGGTGCTGCGTTGGTCAAACACCTACCGTTACATGCAGCCATCCCAATTTATTACTGGTTGAGGAAGGAGGATGACCTCCAAAACTCTTGTTCAGAGAAATGAAGTCATGCTAGTATTCTTACAGACGTTGTCTCCAGCTTCTACCATAACCATCCTGTTCCTTCTACCATCTTCTTTCCCAGTGCTGTCATCTCCCTTTACTTAAGAGTTCTATTCCAGGACTTGGGAGACTCAGGAGAAGAAAATGAAGCAACCTAGGATGTAAGAAATTACATACTTTATATTGACTAAGCCTGTGATACAGAAAGGGATTCAAGGGAATGCCTGATTCTCTCCTCTCCTTCCAACAAGAGAGCAGTTCTGAAAGGGGATCTGCAGCCTCATCATCACAGGGGGACAACTTTAACCCCAAGTCACCCAGTGCTACCAAAATACTAGCATTATATTTTTCATTAACATACTTCTACCCTATACCTATTTAGATTAGTACTTTCTTAACTAGAGGCCATTTAGCTTTCTATTCTGTCCTTAGTCATCTTTACTCCTTTTTCAGGAGTTTTAACAGATTTTAAGTCTTTTACATGATTGTACTTCCTTTTTTTTTTTTTTTCCTCATTTACCATGTTCCCATGAACTTTAATTTTGCTGAAACAAATTAAGTTGCTTATTGAATATGCCCCACGTCTCACAGAGGGAATGCTGCCACATTGGAAAGGCGTACTCTTTTCAAAGTCAAAAAGCAAGACAGTTCAGACAGAAAGTCAATGTGGTGACCTCTAATTTCTGTAAGACACAACAATGGACAAACTTGCATTAAACTGATCTGCAGCACTGAGAGTTTAAACAGTCTGTAGTTCAATATAATGGAAATCTGATGTTTTTCATGAGGGTTAAGCGTAGATCTGGGAGTGCAGACTCAATTCAGATGCTGAGATGCATGATACGCGTAAGTGTAGTTGGATCTGACGAGGTGCTTTGTCCAGGTAGGCATCTGATTTGTCTCCTTAGGGTAAAACTTTGCCCTAAAGTGTAGATGAAAATCAAAATGAATAGCCTTTCTTTGGTAAGAAATACTGAAGCAGTAAAACTTGCAAGAGCCTCTTGAAGCTGTGGATTTTAATAGTTTGAACTCTTATATGACTTAATGGAGACAGCTTTTATAACAAAAGAAATTCTTAATATGATACTATTTCTTTTATTCCAGCATAACAGATCACATAACTGTTCTAGGGTTTTCAAATATAAGCAAGTAGCTACTCGTGGGATTAATCAGATGTAAAGGTTACATATATTCATGTTCATTCACCATTGCTATTTCCAGTGGCACAAATAGTCCGTTACTAACAAAGGTTTTGCATTCAATCCTACAAATTTCTGGCAAGTATGCATTGCTATGCTATTCATAGCACCTAAGGTTTTGATGTCCTATTGTTGCTTTACAGTTAAAATTATTTTTATTTCACTTCTATCTCCTTAAAAACCTCAACACAAATACAAATACTTTTGCAACCCCTTCTGCACACCCACTCTTGCTGGTTTGATTGCCCTTTTGAAGTTTATGAAGCATTTAAATGTTTTTAAAATGATCCATCCTTTTCTGTCCTCTAATAATTACATACTCAGATGTGCTGAAGTCATATTAAATGGTTGTTTATTTTATCTGACCTTGCAAAAACATAAATCTGACTGTACTAATACAGAAGCTGCTAGGGAAGTAGTATAACTTCTGTGAATGTAGCTAGTAAAACACAGTTTTATGTCTCTTTTTTAATAGAAAAATTAGAGAAGGGATAGAAAAGAGCTACAAAAATAATCTGAGTGTGAAAAAAATATTAAGAACCCCATAAAGAGCTCAATCTGCTTAGCTTTAAAAAAAAAAAAAAAAAAAAAAAGATTGAGTAGTAACTTGATTACAGGGTAAAAGCACCTTCCCGGGGAGAAAATAGTGAGTACTAAACAGCTCTTTAATCCATCAGAGAAAGGCATAGCAAGAATCAATGACTGGAAGCTGAAGGCAAACAAGTGCAAATAAGGTAGAAAATTTTTAGCAGTGGGCATGATTACTACTCATATTATCCTAGTACCTGGAAGCCAAGTCATGGATTAGGGTTCCCTCACACTACGTGCTGGTAAAAGAACCCCAACAAACCAACCCTCAAAACACCCCAAAAAATCCAACAAAACCAACCCCCAAAACCCACAAAACAAAAGCAATCCCTGCCAAAAAAAGTTACAAACAACACAAAAGATGAAGTAACATAATAAATCAATGATAATATTAACTGATATGCCAGGCAGCAGTTTCAGGCCATGGCTTCACAATACAAAGTGCTGAATTGAGATGCTGACTTAATGTGATTCTGCCCTATCAAGACTGATTTTTCCTACTCCCACAATTTTCTCTACACCTGTGAAACTTTGAAAACTGATCCTTACTTGAAAATAAAAGTAAGGTTTTCTTTCTTTCTTTCTTTACAACAAAATGGCAGTGGAACTGATGTACTTTTGCAAGTGTTTTGATTTTTATGAATTTCAGTAAATGTCTTGACCACAATTTTCCTAACTACATGTATATCTCAGTATCATCAGCTGTGCTGTTTACAGGACATCTGAATTTGCTGCATTACATGTGGGAAAAGACTGCATAGCCCAGTGAAAAATATGCAAAAGCAAAGCACGAGGTTGCTTTGTTCTCATAGCAAATCACTATCCCAGTCACCAAATCTCAAGCATCAGCCATGGATAAGGTAGAACATGAACCAAAATGGAAACCTAGCCCATGGTCTGGCAAGATGTCTCTGAAAAAAATCCCTATAATCCTTATCAAGTCTATCATACAAGATAAAGAGAGGAACTTGTGATTCCCAACACCACTGCTCTAACACTGGAGCCTACACACCACCCCTAGTAGCTTACAAACACAACAGGCCACTACAGTTTAACTGGGAAGGAGATTAAAGGAGCAAGCCAAGAGCAGTATTTTCTATTATAAAACTTTTTAATACCTGTTTTCGAGATCAATGATCATACGGATCACCCCTGAAATTCATCTGGGAGAAAACAGGGAGACTTGAGGAGTGCTTCCTCTTCTTTTCTGACAGAAAAACATAAGAGAAAACCCTACTTTTGTATCCATTTCTTTATTTACACTATTAGCAGGCTACAGAGATATGCTGCATACCCCCAACGTCTGTTGCACTGAGAAAGTGCAGAGGAGCTCATTTCTTGGGCTGGGAATGCTGAAAAGAAAACAAAAGCTAGGGTAAACTCATCCCACATAGTCCCTGAGACTCGAAAGCCGAGTGGGTATATCCATGGCATTTACTACCCAGCCTTCTTCCTTCCCTTCCTCCCTGGAGGTGGCCAGCCTCCTCCTGCCGGCTGATGGTCCGTGTTTCACTGAGCTCAACACTCACATTCACACGCTAGACAGGGAAACAGTTATAACCCATTCTAAAAGCATTCATTTTTTTCTTGTTCCTTGTTAAAAATGCTTCAAGCTATAGCTATAATAAGCTACATTAAAAGAATGCTGTTTCATTGCAAAGTTTAAATACTCAACAGCCTTAATATTTGGCCTCATCCACCCTGCTGAATTTTTCCACAGGATCGCGGCCGCCCCGTGTGTGCAGGACGCACGCTGCTCAGGAAATGAATCAGGGTTGTGTATCAAATTAGATTATTTATAGGTCGGTATATGTGTTTGCTGTAGAAGTTGTGCCGTGAACAAGACAGACAAGTACAGGAAGAGTGCGATGGGCATGTGGTTAAGGCAGTTGAACACCGCACAGGAACACTCAGTTCTGCCTCCGACTTCGCCATCGGCTTCTGCGAACGAGGAGCGAGTCAGACCAAGCACCTTGGCAGGTGGCCACCGACCCTGTCTTCCTCTTTTTCTGGGAGTCCAAACCGAAACACCTGGGGCCTTTTACGTAGAAATGCAAAGCAGCTGAAATCTTTGGCTTTTGGGGGAGAAATGGAGCTGGAGGCACAAGGTTTAAAAGGCAGGAGAACCCAACTAGTAACATCAACTCTACTACTGACTGAATGAGTGGCTCAGTTTTCTCCTTGGTCAAACAGGGCAGTGGTGCTTTTTTGCTCTTCTAGGAATATGCAAAAAAAAACCCCATCAAATAATGTGAAGCTCTTAGATATCACTGTAATAAGTCTACAAAGGAAAAAAATGAAGGTATTTCTGAGTCCCAAAACAGAAAGTTTTAGACCTTTTCATCCATTAGTTATACTATATTGCTACATGTTTGCTTTAAGGAGGCTATATAATCCTAACATGTACAGAGATGGAACGTATCCCTTTTCCCCCTCAAACTCTATTTTTAATGTGATTTCACAAAGTCTTTTCCAGCTTCTATCATCAGAGCTGTTTAGTACTCAGTGAAACTACAACGTGGTCATATAGCATAGCACAGGGAACAGCACTTGGTGTAAACAAAATATATTCTCTGGTTCACAAAAATAAAACTACCCTCCCTCTCAGCTCTATAGTATGTCATGTAACCACAGCCACAGAAATAGAAAAGCAATGGGAGAGCTAGTAAAACTTAATGCCTTTCCTACTTATTTTATTGATCTACGTCACTGAGTATCATCACAATGAAAGCTTTCAGAAATAGCAGGCTACTAAGAAGATACCACATTGAAAAATAAAATGGAATAGATGTACTTTGTGTTCAATGAATAAAAACCAAATCCACCAACATATTTAAAAAAGACCTAAATTGATTTCCAACAGTTACTCTGACTTCAAAATCTGAGTTAAGAGAAATACCACGACGATTGAAAACACAGGTGATGGTCTCCTCCATTTTAGATAGGAAGCCACTGAATGTAAAAATATAACAAAACAATCATGGCAAGCAAGAGTTTTTGGCACACAACACAACAGAAATATTTTAACAATGTCTGACAACATCCCAAGCACACAATGTCTGAATGCTACTAAAGTAGATGTGCATGAGACCCAAAGACAATACCGTTTTGTAGGATAGTTTTCATTAATTAGAAGCAAATAGACAGGGCAATAAAATAGAAATTTAGGTTCATGCCTACAAGCAGATCTTCAGAGTAGAAACTTGCAGTCATCCAGAATCCCCTTAACTCAAATCAGGCCCCACGGCTACCGAGGTCCCTTTGAACAAATCCAGTGGCAGGATTACGGCCTAAATATGAAAACAGAAAAAGGATGAAATCAGGTACCACAGTGCACAACTCTAAAGAGTGACTAAACTAGTCCTAGAAAAACAATCTGAGTGTCTAGAGCATCACAAGATTTACATTTTTACTACAAAATGCTGCAGCTACAGGAAAGGCTACAGTGACATCTTACATCAAGAGGTTTATGCAGCATTAATTGATCACAGCACGTTTCCCTTCAGGCAAACTCAAGTACCTGCAGTGCGTTTGCTCACCTCCTGCATGCTGCTGCTTTTTCATTTTTATATATAGTTTGGTTTATTTTTTTTTTTTTAAAAAAGTGGTCTAAAATCAATAAAGGTGATATTTTTATCTTCATTAACTCTTCAATTCTAGCCACAGAGATTTTTAGGCTCTTAGTAACATGGTGGCAAAAACTAAAATGAGATAATCTTACCATATTTTAAAATACTGTAAAACTGACAGAAAGTAGTATTATTTCTATTAAAACACTCACTGCTATGCCAATCTGAAGGTTGTGAGAAGTTCTAGCCTGGCAGTGTGCTAAAGGAAATAACTTTTGATGCTGATGTTTCTCCCTAACACACTAATAAAAGCTCACACACCTAGTATCATACACAATTGCCAGGGAGAACATGTACGGTATCAGAAAAATGACTACTTTGTAGGGAGGCTTGCCTACTGAAATACAGGCTTTAATATAATAGGAACATGCAGCAGCAAGCAGTGAGGACACTACAGGAATAATCAGGTTTATGATGGAACAAGCACCCAGGGCCACAGGCTACACTGTGGGGCATCGTGTCATCCGAACTCCAGCAGCAACACTTATCCACCTCTGGAAGGAGCCTGTACCCTCTGCTGCACCTCGCACCTTCGCCAGTACCATCTCTTTGAGACAGCCAGACCAAAGACAGTATCAGACTGTCCACGAGTAGGATAAAGTTCTTCCCTTTCCTATAGCAGAGTTATGCCTTCAGAGATCAGCATGTAATCAGTCAAATCAGTATAAACACACTTTCTGTCAAGAAAAATGTTCAGGAGAATCAGCTCTCTGATTACTTTCATATCCCCAATTTGGTGGCTTAAGATGCAGCAAGTTCCTTTATATGAAAACAATTAATACGTTTTAAAATTATTCTGAGATATATGAGGATGTGAACATCTGAAATTCATTGAAAGAGATGTTGATCTGTCTATAGCACTGATGGGGAGGTAAGGACTCAAATTGCTATTATTTCTAGGTGGCAGAAAAATACTATATAAAAAGTTTTCTCTTCACTATGCACATGGACACTAAGATACCCTTTTTGCTGAGATGTGACACTGACTTTACTCAGACTACTTATATATGAGGAAACTCGCAGATAAGCAAGACAGATGTGATTTCCAGAATTTGTGGGAGAAAGTAATGGTTTTGTCTTTTTAGTGTTGGTGTTAGCTCAGGACAGATATAAAAATCTTTATATCCATTTCAATTTTGAATTCCCACTTGTATCCCACATGCGTGTAAGAAAGTGATACACGATAAAGAACCTATAACATCACACTTGGAATACAGCGTCATATTTTGATTATTTTACCTCAAAAGTTACAGACTAAACTTATCTGCCGCCCAGTCCGCACACAAGGGTGGGGGCAGAAGGTGCACCCCAGCAGGGCTCTGCCTTGCTGGGTGCAGATGGAGGTCCTAGCTGAGGGCTGAGCGTTCCAGCAGGGAGCACAGGGACTCCTGACCTCCTGCCTTCTCCCTCCCCATCAGCCGTGAGCATCCCACCATGAGGATCCTGCAGCCACACTGCACTTTTCTGCCCACAGATGTCTGGCACGCCATGAAGTGTGTCTGCTCACAAATTTACGAATTTACAAATTTGTAGCAAGCTAAAGGCCATCTACTGCCTTACTTGGCCATCACTGCTCTTTCTCTAAAAAACCAGAAACTATTGAAGGGCGATTAATATCAAATCCCTTTCCAGAGTTACATTTCTGAGGAAACATAATTTTAAAATTTCTCTTCCCCGGCCATACTACATACTTTAATATTTTACTCCACGCACCTAACCACTAGACACCTAAGACAATCCTTCTTATTTCTCTTGCAAAAAAACACATTAACAGTTTATATTTCCACATCTGGTAGAGATGTATCTATTGTAAGAAAACAAAAAGCTGTTTGTTTTTTTTCCTTTGGGTTATGCCTCCCTGATACTAAAGTTGTCTCATCTCTGGTTTAAGTGTGAAAAAAACCTAGAAACAATTCTAATTCACACCTGCCTGCATACAACTATATGCCAGTGGAAAATCAGCCAAGAGCAGACGTTATTTACTCTGCTCTTTCTCTAGTCCTCCTTCTCAACCTTTGAGTTCTGGGACATGCTGAAGGAGGAAGGAAAGGATGACTGTGGCTGATACAGGACCTGGCCATAAAAGCCTCAAGCAAACTGAAAGCTTCCTCCTCCTGGGGAGAATTCTTACATCATTAGGCAGGACCAGAATAAGGAACTGAATCAACTAATTATGAAGACTTGACTTCATAATTTAATTGTAAAGAAATTCCTACACGCAGTATTCATTATTACTATAAACCAAGCAAAAAGACCAGTGCCTTCCCAGCAAACGCAAAACTCACCTTTTCATATTAACCACCCCACTGCGACATTACAAATCAAAATCAACCATTCACATCCAGTCCTTGGTTGCAGCAATACTATGTAGGAACCAATCCAAATAATACACAATGCAATTATACTTGAGGACAGACCTTTCTGATTCTCATATGTATGACAATAGCTGGTGACACACACAAAGCTACACAGCTACACCACCAGCCTGCCTGGACGCATAATTCTAGCATCACCTTAGATCCTAAATTTACTCCAAATCCCAAGATTCATATTCATAATTTGCAGATGCTTTCAGTGCAACATTTCCAAGATGGTATTTTTCTTAATTCTTCCCATCAGCTGAAGCATTCAGTCAGGTTATCATCATCATCGTGTTTTGATTCAGAAGCATTTTTCTCTCCTCTTTGGAGAAACACAGCCTAATCTCACTCGCATTCATTCAGAAAACTGCTGCAAAGACCCTTTTCCTGGTCGATCACTTGAAGAATGCGTCACTGTCTCCGCAGCTCCTCTTGACTTCTCTAGTATCTGTTACTTGCCTTCACTTTCAAGGCCCTTCCTCACTTATCACCACCGCACCTATTGTTCCTTAATCATCGCCAGGAAGCCTTGTGGTTTGCTCGTAGAAGCTCAGCCAATTTTCATGAAGCATAAAGCTAAAAAAGACCGTTAGATCATACTGTCCAAACTGTTTATTATTTTGTGTTTGGCTAAAACACTTTCAAGAACCCCCACTTCTTACTGGAAAGAAAAAAAAAAAGAAAAAAGAAGTACATAATTTGGAGTTGCTTCTTGTACCTCTTCCCTTTATATCTCCCACCTGTCATTCAGTGTCAGGAGCCCAGCTTCCAACTCCTCTCACCCATGTTATATTTTCAAACAAACCTCTCAGGTTTTTTCCTGTTTTATACCTTTTACTTTAGGGAAACTCCCTTAAGTACTTGCAAACATACCTCACTGCTGTTCTTCAAAGTTTTCTCCGAAATTCAGCTTACAAAGATGCCCCAACAGCCCCTATGAGCAAAATGTGCGATAAGAAGGTATATACTCACCACCTATTTTTAAGTATCTAAAGTAGGCAAGTGTGAGATGTAGGAGATGGATCCTCCTATACAGCAAATAGAGAGAAAACTCCTGTTGAGAGCAATTTTCATGAAGGAAATCCTAAAATAGCCTAAATTATACTCCAAAGGAGTCCTTGGATAAGCTGTGGAAATGGCCTAGGGAGATGAGACTTGATTTAGGTATGAGTTGGATGCCTGAAGTATGAATGCTCCCACTCAACTCTTAGAATTTCCCTTCTCATCTGTGTATATTTTTTCTTTTCAACTGTATTATATTTACATTGCAAATAGTCAGGACTGTAGATAACCTTTTCAGCCCATAATTGTGTGGTGCCGAGCATCACGAATACAAGTAAAGTCATCAGGGATGTCAAAGTTGAAGGCAGCCTGGGCTGCAGTGATTATGCACTAGTGCAGTTTAGCATCCTAAGGAGTATGAGGCGATGAGAAGCATAGTCAGAACTCTACATTTTAGGAACGCAAACTTCCAGCTCTTCAAGGAGTCAATAAACAGGACCCCATGGGAAACGGCCCTCAGAGACAAGGGAGCGGAACAGCGCTGGCACATCTTTCAGGATGCTTTCCATAGAGCACAAGAGCTCTCAATCCCCAGGTGTAAGAAATCAGCAAGGAAGGCAAGAGACTGGCATGGCTGAGTCGAGACCTGCTGGTCAAACCAAAAGGCAAGATGGGGCTACACAGGCAGTGGAAGAGGGGACAAGCATCCTGGGAAGAGTACAGGGACGTTGCCCAGTTGTGTAGAGATGAGGTCAGGAAGGCCAAGGCGCAGCTGGAACTGAACTTGGCAAGACATGTAAAGAAAATCAAGAAGGGCTTCTACGGGTATGTAAACCAGAAAAGGAAGGTTAAAGAAAGCGTACCACTGCAATGAGCAACAGTGGTGGACTAGTAACAACAGATGAGGAGAAGGCTGAGATTCTCAACAACTTGTTTTGCCTCAGTCTTCACTGGCAACCCCTCTCCTCATGGTTCTCATGTTGATGGCCCACAAGACAGAGACCAGGGAGACAAAACCCTTCCCACCGCAAGCGAAGACAAGATTCTTGTCTGAGGAACCTGAAGATACACAAGTCCATGGGACATGAGATGCATCTCCATGATATTTGAAAAGTCATGGTTGCCAGGTGAAGTCCCTGGTGACTGGAAGAAAGGAAACATTAACACCCATTTTTAAAAAGGGTAGAAAGGAGAACCCTGGGAACTACTGACCTGTCAGCCTCACCTCTGTGCCTGGGAAGATCATGGAACAGATCCTCTTAGAATACATGCTAGGGCACATGGAGGACAGGGCGGTGATTCAAGACAGCCAGCAGGGCTTTACTAGGGGCAAATCCTGCCTGACCAACCTACTGGCTTTCTATGATAAAGTGACTACGTCAGTGGACAAAGGACGATCTACAGATGTGATCTGTCTGGACTTCTGC
>VWZK01000983.1:0-50486 GCA_013396935.1 Baryphthengus martii
GTTGGATAAGGAGCTGGCTGGTCACACCCAAAGAGTTGCAATCAATGGCTCGGTGTCTAAATGGGGATGTGTCATGAGTGGTGTTCCTCAAGGGCCGATACTCGAACCAGTGTTTTTTAACATCTTTGTCGGTGACATGGACAGTGGAGTTGAATGCACCCTCAGTAAGTTTGCTGACAACACTGAACTGTGTAGTGAAGTCAACACACTGGAGGGAAGAGATGCCATCCAGATGGATCTTCACAGGCTCAAGAAGTGGGCTTGTGCAAGCTGAAGTTCAATAAGGCCAAGTGCAAGGTTCTGCACCTGAGTTGAGGCAATCCCATGCACAAATACAGATTGGAAGGAGAAAGGATTGAGGACAGCCCTGAGGAGAAGGACTTGGGGGTGGTGTTGGACCCCCAAGAAGTTTAACGTGAACCGTCAGTGTGCTCTTGCAGCCCAGAAAGCAAGCCTTGTCCTGGGCTGCATCAAAAGAAGCACAGACAGTCGGACAAGGGAGGTGATTCTGCCCCTCCACTCTGCACTTGTGAGACCCCACCTGGAGTACTGTGTCCAGTTCTGGAGCCCCCAACATAACAAGGACATAGAGCTCCTGGAATGTGTCCAGAGGAGAGCAACTAAAATGATCAGAAGGCTGGAGCACCTCCACTATAAGGACAGGCTGAGCAAGTTGAGGTTGTTCAACCTAGAGAAGAGAAGGCTCCGAGGAGACCTTATAGCAGCTTTCCAATATCTAAAGGGGGCCTAAAAGAAAGCTGGGATAGGCCTTTTTACAGGGGTGCATAGCGAGAGGACAAGGGACAATGGGTACAAACTAAACTTGAAGAGGGGAGATTTAGGTTAGACAGTTGGAAGAAATTCTTTCCTGTGAGGGTGGTGAGATGCTGGAACAGGTTGCCCAAGGAAGTTGTGGCTGCCCCATCCCTGAAAGTGTTTAAGGCCAGGCTGGATGGGGCCCTGAGTAACCTGATCTAGTAGAAGGTGTCCCTGCCTATGCAGGGGGGCCGGAAACAGATGATCTTTAAGGTCCCTTCCAACCCTAGCCATTCTATGATTCTATAAAATCTTCAGTTTGCCTTAATCGAAAAGGTCACACTGATGTATTGCAGTTGGGGATCTAGGCTATCAGAGAGATAATGTACAATGAATAAAATTTGATTGAAGTGTGTGTTAAGATTCAGGTATGTAAAATGTTATTTATGGAAAAAAATGCCCAATACTACAACTACAGAGCTGGAAGTCTTGCTTAAGTAGACTGCTTTCTAAACAGAGTTAGTAGCCAGCCAATGGAACATGTGAAGTTGTGGATTTTTTGCTTTTAACATAAGAAAATTTTCTTTCTTGAAATGCTCTTATTGTCTGTTGTTGAATTATTTTATGGTGTTTCATAAGCTGCTTAATTCTACTCTCAAGCTTCGTGAACTTGATGTCATGTAGCAAAGTCAAACCCTGCAAGGTGATAAGAGAATTCCCAGAAGAACTGTTTCTCTTCTCAGTTTTATAGGGCTAGGTACTAGCTGAGAGCTTTGCATGGCTCTTCCTTTTTTTTTTTCCCCACCCTAGTTTTCATTTGCAGAGCAAGTATAGTTCTGGAATTGCTGTACTCTTCTACAAGGAGCAAGTGCTTTGGAGCCAGGTACTTTGCTGTTATGAAATGACATCCTCCATGTCTGACTTTCATATCTGTGTTCCTTGCTCTTCTTCCATGAGTTCGTCTATCTCTATCGGCAGAGTATGAGGTGGGACTTGGACTTTTATGTCCCTACTTAGGATGCACCTAGAATAAAGCAGTGGTGCTTTAGCTATTTCTTTTGACAAACATTATTTCTCAAGGAACAATCTTCTTAAAGTTCTATGCTAGCAGAGTGCCAAGTAAACATTAAGGAATATGATTTTGGGCTACCATAGGTATTTCATCTGAGAAGATAAAAAGAAGTGGATTTAAGCGCGAGCAGTAGAGTATATAGGAGAAAAGTAAATATTTCTTGATTTTCAGATTTATGCTACTGAAATAAGCAGGCATAATAATGAACATCCATACACTTATTTTAAATAAATCCAACATCTATACGCAGAGGCTTTTTCCACTGTGATTTCCTCTTTTCCTTTGTACATTTCAGCCTAATACTCTGTGCTAACTAAATCTTTCTAATATATATGAAGAGACAATATAAATGATGAAATTCTCATTCTTGTGACAGATTCTGCATCTGTTCACTTAACTGTTCAGTTGCCAGGAGAAGCAGCTTTTCACTGAGTGGATATTTTTCTTTTTACTGAGAAGTGTTGAGGTGTTGAATCATTCATGAATGAATTGATTGATTTGAACTAACTTTCCTCTATTACCATAGATGCTCAGAATGTAGTAGATTTACTAACCATCATCACTCTTTTCAGAGCTTATCTTCCACATTTTTAATCATTTAAGCCAACCATTATGTTGTCCTAGAATTATTTTGTGATACAGCTGCTAAAATAGAGATTGCATATTGTTACAGAACTAGTTTACGTTTTTAATTCATTAACAAGCAAAAGGTCATCATGAAGGTGAACACAGAAGATTGCAATCAGACTGTGTTTATCCTCTCTTTTCTCCTTGGAAATTTGTCCCCCTTTGAAAGTCGCAATTTCTCCTACATAACTTTCTTAAACACTCAGAACTGTATGGATGCTCTGCTCATTTTTGATATTTCCTTGAACCAGTGTAATATTTGTTTGGGCTTAAGCGTCCTTTAAGCTTCCATCACAATACATAAGGTACCAACACTTTTGAAGTACCAACAACATATCTAATAAAATTAATAGATTCTTTTTACCTCAGCATTTCATTGTTAATTTTGTCATCTCTTTTCAGTTACGCTTACGTCCATTTTATTACTGCTTCATAAATGAAGTAGGACTTTTCTCTCTGTTTAAATAGATAACCATTCGTTTTGGTTATGGACTTTCTTAATCAAGAGCTTTCTTTTACTCCTTATTTTCTGCAAGCCAAAGCAATGTATCTTTTTTATACCGATTGCTCATATCATGTGCTTTATAATTAACATACATCTATTGAACACATCAGCAAATTTGTAAGAAGGGAATTAAATAGGAGGATGGAGGATTGTAATATTACACTGGTAAATGACTTGTTGTAGCAGTACTTGTTTTGTGGATTGTTTTCTTTTTGAATTATTTCATGGAACACTTTATTAAAGTACTTCAAATTTTTTTTAGGAAAACATTTTTGAACAAACCTAATATCTTATTTCAAGGCTGACTGAGTATTGCTATTAAATTTGCACAGCAGCCTATTAATGTTCTTTTTTTTGCACTTCAACTATTGAAGTATCTTTTTCAAAGCGTTATTGTAATGCCTTTTTTGTCAGAAAGATGTGTAGGGAGTACAGTAACTTTTATGTTGCTAACGGGGTTTTCATGGCTGTGGATAATAATGAATATATTGTGGGAAGCCTGGAGAGGACCAATGCATTTCAAAGGGCATGATCAGATAAAGAACCTTGCTAACTCCATGGTGTTGTAGAGAGTTTGAATGTGTGCCGTCCATAACACAACCTGCATTCATGTGTCTGCTTTCATCCAGAGGACAGCAAGATAATTCTTCAAATATAGAAAGCAAAAGTTATTACAGGCTAGGTTTTTCTTTGTCTTGTACCTCTTAGAGCTGATAACCTCCTTGCAGGTAAGTATTTTCTCACTGGGCTGTAGTTAAAGATTACTTGCCCAGAGTAAGAAACTCCACAGATAAGAAGTGAAGAGCAGATCCCTGTTCCTTTTGTGTAGATTATCACACATAGGAGGAGTAGAGGCTCAACTGATAGCCTCAATTAGTATTGGGATTTTGCTTTACTAAATGCTACAGGTATTCAGGAAAGAAGACTGTCTTCTTTCTCCCCAAGCTTGATGATCTGAAACAAATACTTGACAATTTAAGGTGGGTTAAAAAAGCGAAGGCAGATTTGAAAATAAATATGAAGTGTGTTGCTTGTTTTGACTTTTCTCCTCCCTTAATCTTGCCAGGTCAGAGGAGCTGCCCCAGAAATGTAGCATGTAAAAACTTTCCAACCTGCTGGAAACTAATTGCTTCTCAGCTGCTGCTCCTCCTGCAGATACGAGATGTAATAATCTTAGACAGTATCTATTTCCTGTGGACCAAAGAATACTTTGATTAGAAATTGTCAAAATAAAAAAAGAGAGGAATTCGAGTTGCACTAACGGGGGAAGCCTGGTGCCACATTAGGTGGTGGTGCAGATTGTTTCCTGTAGGAGCAAGTGCTGTGGAACAGCTACAGTATTCTGGTGTAGTTTCACTGTATCAAATTCACTGTACCAAAATAATATCATTTTGACATGGAACACTGAATTTTCTTAGCAGGAAAGCAGCAGTTTTCAGTGTTCTGGATAAACTATTTTTTTATTTCTTGCTTCCTTCTCATTTATAGTGGTTATGTCAAGAATCAGTGTTCTTAAACCAAGAAACAGTTTCACTTTAGTAATATTTTGCTTTGTAGTCTTTGCATATTGATATGTTCTACTACTCAAAATCATGTGCTTTTACTAAGAGTAGGACTACCTTATTCAGGAATACTGTACCACCAAGAAGAGATACAACTTGAAATAATCAAAATTAACTGGAAATTGCTTTTTTTTAAAAAAAAAAAACACCACCACCAAAGCAAGCAGACATAAAACAACCATGAAGTTTGGGAGGAAAGGGTTTGCCATTCCCTCCTGTACTGTGTTATCTAGAAGACTTAAATGTAGTTTGTGAATCAATTAAAATAGGGTTCATTTCACTGTATTTGGAGAGGATATGAAAAAAATTTTGGATACGATGGGAACTTAAGTCTCTATTATGGCTGTCACTGTCTAGAGAGAGTTGACATAACATCCAAATCAAATGTCAGCAATCACT
Organism: Baryphthengus martii; assembly: GCA_013396935.1. Taxonomy (NCBI): domain Eukaryota; kingdom Metazoa; phylum Chordata; class Aves; order Coraciiformes; family Momotidae; genus Baryphthengus; species Baryphthengus martii. The sequence goes on from VWZK01000983.1 coordinate 4,922, forward strand.
TCTTCTCATGCTGTTTTAGAACTACAGAGAAATTTGGATTTTATACTGCTGATAGGACTGTGGAAAACCAAATAAAGTGGAACAGAATAAAACTATTAATATTTTTTTCTTGTTTGTAGATAATATTTGGTTATTTTTTTTTCCAAGTTAAATTTCTACCTGCCAATACAAAGCACAGCACCAAAAGAGCTTCTGTGGGGAACAATAACTCCTTCTCAGCCAAACTCAATACAGAGAACTATGTATACATTTTGTGACACAGGAAATGCTGAAAGGCCATAAAATGAATTTAGCCAAGTACATCTGTAAGAACACTTAGCAATACCCTCAGCAAGTTTGTGTGTGTCAAAGCAATTGCTGGTTTGGGTAATCAGTTGACTACTTGTTAGTAGAAGCTGGGAAGCTCTGCAGAGACTAGAGGGAGAAAGACAAAACCAGAAATCTTTACCTACTTGTCCCATCTGTTGTACCGCTTCCCCAAGCACATTGTACTAGCACCTTTGAGGCATATACTGGCCTAATTGGTCTGACCCAGAATGTCCTCTTGCTCTCGTACCTCCACATATTTCATAACCATGTGAGGCTCTCCTGACTCTTAGGGATAGTCTTCAATACAAGCCGGAGGGAGACATAACTAATGCAGCCTTTTTGAATAGCGTTTCATTAAGGTCAATACTATTGCAATTTAAGTTCATTGCCATTAGGCATGACTTTTGTTCAATGTGTACTGTAGTGATCTCTTGCTTCAGAGTGGACTCTACCCTGAAGGGCAAAAAAATTTTTTCTTCCTCCCAACTCCATTTTACCTCAGCTTGATGTGGTTTTACTGTGATTCAAAATGACATGAAACTTCTGTAGCAGAAATATACCCCCACCAGAGGTCTACAGCCCCTATTTTCAACAGTAATCATTATGCAGACTTTTTTACATGAGTATTTTTGCAGTAACAACTCTTTGAAACCATAGCCGTCTGTATACCACAGTCCTCCAGAAGGAAGAGGCTTTGTTCTATTAATTGTAAAATCATATTCATTATGAATTTCTGTGTAGTGTAATCTGCTGTAAGATAACTAGAAATTAATCCCTTTTTGCTGCTACTGTAATTCTTCCATTTAGCCTGTAATAGCTGTCTTTGAGACTAATATTGATCTCCATATTAAGATTGGCAGCAGTTGCAAGTTTGGAGCAGAAGTAACTGGCATTTATGCCTTGCGTTGTTTGATATTTTATTTGCAAGCAAGCCAGTTTAAAAAGCATTTCTGCCTTTACGATGCCATAGAAGGAACAAAAAAGTCAGCTTTCATGTGATGTTCTCCTTACCATTATGAATCTATGGTGTTGGACAACACGCTATTCTGTACCAGAAAATATTCAAATTGTTTTATGTATCACCTTCTGAATTGTTTAGGTGAAAAGCAATCAAGACATGTGATGACTTTCCTTCAGAAAACAATGTATGACTTTCTATTCTATTACTGCTGCAATTCCATACGATGTTTGATGATAGAAGTCACACTCCTATTTCACTGTTTTCACTTAAAATGTAGTTTCAGGCCGGGGGCTGCTCCTGGGAGCGGTCCTGCCCCTGCGGTGTGGCAGCAGCTGCTGCCGAGCATCCTCCCGCCTGCATCCTCTGCAAGAACCTGGGGAGCCGCACCTTGGTCCCTGCTGCTCAGCCCTCGCCAGCTAGCGAGTGGTGGAGTGCCAAGGAAGGAGGTCTAACGAGATTCAAAAACAAATAGTCAATCGATCCTCCCACCCCTCGGTTTTAAAAGAAATGTATTGAGAAGAAAAAACATGGCATACAGACAATGGTAACACAATATGAATATTACTCAAGACATGCGTGAGCAGCACTGGTTTACAAAATTAATAGAATCCTAATTCTAAAATTCCTACACTGAGAAATTCTTACTGTTGAGAAATCCTTAAAAGTGGCCAGCTTGTTATAGATGACTCTCCTCCTCTGTTAAATTGCAAGGTGGGATTTCTTGTAAATGCACAAGCTGAATGGTAGGAAGAGATAGTTTCAGGACAGACTTTTTCTGATTGATTTGGTAATACAAAGTGGCAGTGTTTCAGATAGAGTAGCTATCATCATGAAAATCTTTGACATGAGAGTATATTTGTCTAGGACTGAGGTTTCCAGGTACTGTTGACGGTCTACCTTGTTCCAAAGCTATTGATAACAAATTCTTATTTTGCTTCTGTTGAACAAATATATATCTCTACTTGTGGGAGAGATGATATTTTTTCTTCTAAAATATTTTTGCTAACATCAGTTTGTTACTAAACAAAATCTCATGTTAGAAAACAGGGACTGTTTTCTTACTGCTTTGTTTGTCATATTTATATTTCATAGCTTTCGCTATAGTAAGAGGTATCTGACATTGTTAACATTTTCAGTTTAAAAACTGTTGAGTTGCAGTATATTGTTTGACCACTGAATGTCTCTGAAAACCATATAAAGTTCCAGGAGCAGCTAGTACACCACTAATAAAGAGCAAAAAGCCACATAATTCTGTTGAACTGTGACAAGTATAACTGGTGATAGTCATTCAGCAAATTATCTCAAATTATACTTCCTGTAATCTAGCATATTCTGATAATTGAACCTTTTAAGTTATTCTATTTTTTCCTACTTCATGTATTCAGAGTATAAGCCTGGAATGAACTCCTGTACTGTGTATCCCACTGACCATCTGGTTATCCCTGGGTTACCCTGCACGGAGCCTGCAATCTGTACTTACAAGACTGTGTCCACAATGCAGCCAGGCTTCACTGAAAGACACTAGGGGACAGACACATTCCTCTGCATCTCTTAGCAGTTCATTCCTGTGCTCAGTACATCTTGGTCAAAAGCTTTCTTGCCTTACTGAAAATGTGAAAGTAGTGGGCTCTGGCTTCTGCTCATTGTTTCTTGATGTATCCTCGTCAGCTCAGGTAAAAGTAAATTGGAGGATCTAGTCCTATACTCATGGTGCCTCTTTAAAGAGCTCATTCTATTGAGTTTATCAAGAAGGGAAAGTATATGTCTCTTAGTACGTTCTCTAACTGTTGTTTCATACTCTCTGCTACTTCTCTGATTTTTCTACGTTCTTCTAAAAATGTGAACTCCAGCCCTGGATCAGCCCTGTTTGCAGAGGTAAAATTTGCACTGCAGAGCAGTGGCAGGAGTTGAAAATATGGATTTCAGAATTTCCCACTTAAATCTCCTTGAGTCACACCATTTCTTCTGTACAGTGGTGGCTATTCTTCCTTTAATATATTGTTTGTAGTACCCTCTATCCACTTGAGTTTCATGCTGGCCAGTCTGTAAATTTCCTCCTAAACTTCTCCCCAGAAGATCCAAAGCTGCTTCTTTCCTGACTAAGATATATTTGTGGTAACCAAAGCCTATTTTTTTTTTGACCTAGCTCTCATTAAGCACCTTTAAATGTTTTTCATTAACATTTCATCCTACACTGATCAGCTCCCTGCTTTTATTTAAATATCTAATCAAATGTAATGTGCTTGCTTCAAGTCTGGAAGCCTGTCTTTGTGGGCGGATGATGTTCAGTAGGGCACAGTAGGTCAGGACTTTGGTTTGGAAAGTGATACAGATTTAACAGCTTTCTGATCTGTTTGTCTTAAGGCTTCAGCTTACTTACAAACTCATGCGTGTCTGCTGCAGAAGAGCTTTGAGATGCTTTAGACAATTGGGAGATACCTCTTTTGGTTGGTTTCAGTTAAGCATGTTGACTCCTCAGAACCAATATTCTTCACATAAATATTTTGTCAGGAAAGCTTTCCTCAGGTCAAGGTAAGAGAGTGTTTCTGAGGTGTTTGGATGACACAGAAGGTGCATATGATGACACCCAAATTATGGGCACTGGGAAAAAGGGTTAAGGCTGTATGTGTGCTTGCCATGGTTGTCTGTCCCCTTGAATCTGGGCTGAGCCACCTGGCACTTGGGAGGCATGAAAAGGAGCTAAGAAGGGATGAGGGGGTATTGCAAGGGGCAGAGTTGGTGTGTGGTGGGAAAATTTGTTTAATTAAACCTGTGTTGAATGGAAGTTGCAGGCAAAATGTTGTAACAATGTAGGAAGGGTATCTGTAAGATGGTTTACTTCTGGTCGCTGTGCACAGAGCAGGCTTGCCAATTGCCCCTATAGTTGTACAAAGCATCACACAGACAACTCTGAAGATCACGACAACGAATTTTAGGGGAAAAGTTTGCAATGCCTATTAATATATCATTTCTTCATTAAGACTGTCTTGAATTGCCAATGATGGAGGTGCCCTGCTAAGAAGCAGCGTCTGTGGTATGTACTTTTGTAACAGTCTCTAGAGATAATGGTGTGCCTGAACATAGTTCACAACAAAGTAGCTGCAGTTTATATCCTAACCTATTTTTCTTATGAATGCAGTTCTTTGTATAAAAAAATCTGAACTGTATATTTTGATAATGGCTATAAGTACTAATGCTGCTAGCAAAACATTCATCCTTAAATAAAGTTTTTCTTGTAAAATAAATCACGATTGAATTTGACCCTAGTGGTAGCAGTGGTGGAGTTTCCATAGCATGTAAGTGGAAAGTATGTTGATTTATAGATTCATAGAATGGTCAAGGTTGGAAGGGACCTTGAAGATCATCTAGTTCCAACCCCCCTGTCATGGGCAGGGCCACTCCCCCTAGGCCACATTGCTCAAGGCCCCATTCAACCTGGCCTTGAACACTTACAGGGAGGGGGCATCCACAGCCTCCCTGGGCAACCTGTTCCAGTGTCTCACCACCCTTACTGTGAAGAATTTCTTCCTGACATCCAGTCTAAACCTACCCTCTTCCAGCTTGAAACCATTACTCCTTGTCCTGTCCCTACAAGCCCTTGCAAACAGCCCCTCCCTAGCTTTCTTGTAGGCCCCTTTCAGATATTGGAAGGCCGCTGTAAGGTCTCCCTGGAGCCTCCCCTTCTCCAGGCTGAACAGCCCCAACTCCCTCAGCCTGTCCTCATAGCAGAGGTGCTCCAGCCCTCTGATGATCCTCGTGGCCCTCTTCTGGGCCCGTTCCAACAGTTCAATGTCTCTCTTGTGTTGGGGGCTCCAGAATTGTACACGATACTCCAGGTGGAGTCTCACGAGATCAGGATAGAGGGGGAGGATCACCTTCCTTGACCTGCTGGTCACACTTCTTTTGATGCAGCCCAGGATGCAACTGGCTGCCTGGGCTGCAAGTGAACATTGCCAGCTCATGTTCGGTTTTACATTGAATGACACTGATCATGTGTGGAAGTGCACAGGAAGGTACCTGGGAAGGTACAACTGCAGGGTAGGATTTTCTGGCTCATTTAATAACTTTCATTTTTCTAATCCACCTAGGCTGCAGCCACTTCAAAATGTAGATTGAGGAGTAACTACCCCAACACAAAGGTTTTTGATATCTGTTCACAGTGCTTGATATACAGAATTTGTCCTACAAGGTGAATGTTTGTTTATCATCAAATAAAAGGACAATATTTCTCTAAAAGTATTTTTGTATTTGCCCTTTACATTAATAATAAGATGACAGCCTTCTTGCTCCCTGTCTCTGCCACAAAATCTACAGTAGGTATCTCCTGGGGAGAGAACATGTGCTAAAGAAGCAAATGTCATGTTGCAGTTGTTAAAAAGAAATAAATTAACCTACAAAAACATAGTTTGTACTATGGCAGTGAACAGAGGCTTCAGTCAGAGCTGTGGAGGTGTTGTGTTAGGCACCAAAGTAGTGTGGAAAAAGATGACTGTGAGAGGAAGAATCTTGAGCTGGAAGAGTTAAGCAGCAAACTAGCACTTGTGTTAATTACCAGAGATTACAAGAGATTTCTTTGAACAGGCTTAAATTGTGTAAGGAACTAGGAGCTCTGGTGGCCTCCTGCAGACAACAGATGAAAGACCTGGGCTGTGATCCCATAGAGGTCTAACAGAAATGTCTATTTTGTAAGGATGTGAGCCTTTAATGGTGATAATTCTTTTATACCATTCTGGAGTAATTTATGAAGTATGTTTATTCTATCTATGAGCTTAAGTACTATATAGTCCTTTTGAATTTGTCAGTAGTGAAGATAGCTTTGTGTTTTCTTGATAAAATGTTTCTGTGCATCCTCTGTTGGTAAGGAGCATCCGCTTTTTTAAATCTGTCCCTAGAAATAATAGGCTCTCCCACTGCAGGGCATTGCAGCTTTTAGAAAACACTCCATCGGATCTGGCAGAGGCAAAACTTCTAGCTGAAAAACTAGAAGAAAAACGATAAAACAGAATGAAAGAATGATTTTGAATTTCTGCGATTTTAATTTTTTTTTAAATAAGCCTTTTCAAAAAGAAAAAAAATCTAAGGAGCTGCTATAGTCTTGTGTGGGTCTCACTGAAGTCTCAGGAAATGTGTGAAGATATATGTGCAGGGGGCACTTTGTTGCCTGCCCTGTTTTGGCAAAACCTAAATGCAGAGAGGCTGCCTGTGCTACCTGTTGCTAAGCTGGCAGAAGTTTTAGCACTTACATAATTTCTTTCTTTTGGATGCTTTATACAACAGCTGCTATTTATCTACTCCTCTCATTACACAGGAGACTTTGGATAGTATATGCTGTTTAAAGCCACTGCCAAAATAAGAGTTGAACAGAACATTTAGTACTTGGTGTTGCATGGGTAATAGCACTGAACTACAGATGTGTAGAGCAATACACTCTGTAGCTCTTCGGATCCATTAAAAATTATGTACAATTCTCTAAGACGTGTTTGCATGCTTTTTTAAATTTGGTAATTTATGGAGCAAGTTGTAACTCTGACACAAGTTTGTAATAAACTTATTTTTGCTGCTGCCTCTTTCACAGCACTTGCAATAGCAACTCACTGGTAAAAATCACGTACAGGAGCCTGCCAAGAGATAAATTTATGAGTTTTTTAGGTGTGGTCTTGAGGTGGAAAAATGACACTTCGTTCACTGTGATGTTTCTGGCCTTACCTGTGATATGTATCAAATTTATCAAAAGAATAAGTTCATGAAGGCTTAAGGGAATAGCTTCACCTAAAATTAAACTTTTTTCCTATCATGTTGAAGTATTTTCCTCTTCTCCTCCAAACATTTCCAAAAACATCTTGAATTTAGAAAGTTTTACAGACCAGTAAGACACAAGCAAATGTTGGATTCTGTGTTGCATGAAGAGTTGGTAAATGGGAGAAAGTTGAGTCTAGTCTTAACGTCTGAGCTAATACCTTTCCTCCTGCTTTGACAGGGAGACAGTTCTCACAAATTTTAATAAATCCTGCTAGGACTGGAGAGACAGGGTGTGGCAAAAAGACTAGACTGCAAAGTTTAAGCAAGTGCTCTATTTGAACCTCACTCACAGGTTTGACTGTGACAAGCAAGCAATTTAGTAGAAATCTAATACACCCCTAATGCAGGTTTTTATGAATACAGTGGAAGAATGCACTATTACAATCTAAAAGCAAGGATAGCAAGGATAACAAACTAGAAAGCATGCTAAATATGTGTTAGTTAATCAGCTGTATTTACAAACTTACAACATGCTAAATATTCACTTATCCCTCCAGGTAAGGACTCTCAAAGCTTGAAAAAGTCACCTTGGCCGATGTTCTGACCAAGAGGGAATGGTCTTCATACAGCTGAGCATTGAGACTTCCCATTTCTAAGCTAAAATTTAGGCCTTTTATCAAAACTTAAGACTTTTATCCCCTAGCGTACGCAACTGATTATATGCTTGTTGGCTGAAAGCCTCCAGGCGGTTGTGGCAAAACTGTCTGAGTTGTGTATCCAACCAGTATAATACAAAGTTGTTGGCTGAAACCACCACTGAAGCTCTCCTGGCTCTCTTTCCTTACTTTCTCAGGAAGCAGAATAGTGGTTTGAGTTAAGACTCAGGGCTTACTATTTGTTGAGGAGTTTCAAGCTTAGCTCAGGTTTCAGTTCTTCATGTGGTACAGCATTGTCCTGATTGTCCTGGAGTGTATGGACAACCCAGGACTAAGCTATCTACACAACTCCCCCTGAGTTGCCTCCACATAGATAAAGGCCACAGATAGGCAATCCAAGGCTGAGTTGCTGGCAAAACTCCCCCTCAGTTGCCTGCATGCACTGGATGTTACCTAAACTTGCTTATGAACTATGAGCCAGAAAATCCATGCACAGGGTGTAGTTGCTCTACTTATATAAAGTTCAGAGCATAGAGAATATCAGGGTTCAGTCCTACTCTAGAGCTGAGCAGCCTGTAAAAAAAAAAAAAAAAAATATTTGAGTCCTAGTTCTTGGTGGCATTTATATTGCTGAGTGAAACTGTCTTTCAGGCATACTGGGGGCTGTTGGGTGATATTTGTGTAGACTCTTTTCCTTCATTATTTCCTTAAGAATACTTTAGATTAAATTTACTGTTGCAAAACAAAGAGTGAGGATTTGGAAGAGTTTGGAGCCTATGAACCTTTATCATTCCTGTCACTTTTACTTCAGGCATAGTTTTGTCTAAGCAGCACAAAAAGCTGTATAGATACTTTATTTGAAAATATGAAAAGTCAGAAATCTGGGGCTTGGCATCAGGAGAGATATTCAAATTGACTTAGAGATCTTAACAAAATGTGAGATTTTTATTTCATTCACACTAGTGTAAATCATAACCCCACTGAAAACCATTGATTTATTCCAGACTTTCTCTTGCTTGATTGAGAGCAGAAGTCGCTTCGTTAGTTTTGTCCAAGAGCAAAGACTCGAGTACTTGGGTAACTGAGTGGCTCTACTTAAAGTAGTGAATTATTTCCTGTATCGTATTCTCTTTCTAACAATAACAAAAAAAATCTCAGAGTTTTTTTCTGTTGTTTTTTTTGGTTTCCTTTCATTTTTTTGTAAGATCTGTAACGATTTGTAGTCAGTCTTGCCTGCCTGTAGCCAGCCTCTCTACGTGAGCTGTGCGCCATTGCCTGTGGATTGTGCTGTGAAACTGTTGCCCAAGTGGGTGATTCAGATTTCTGGACTTTGGCCCAGTTCCCTTTTTGTTCTGGCTCTCATGTTTTTCCCTTTCCTCATGCCAAGATTATTCTGTGTTGGGTATTGCCTCTCGCGTCTCTTTAGCAAGGTCACCCTGAGGGACTTCTGTGCAAACTGGTACCACATGTGGCATGTGCCAAGTATTGGAACAAGCTACAGAGAGATTTGGGCACAAGGAACCAAGCAAGTCTGCAACTGCTCTAATGCTTCTTATTGATCTGATCACATAAATTTGGAAGATCACATCCTGACTTTTTTTGTGTATTGAGTTTGAATTTATCCCTGTGTATATAAATGAAGGCAGCTGTTTACTTGCAGTGTGTTCCTATTGCTTTTTTATAATAGCTCTCTTGACATTTTGGATCTTGTCATACAAGAATTTTTGAGTGGTTTATGTGTATAAATGTATTGAAGCATCAGTACACTCCTGTGATACTTGGAGGCCAGAGTGAGAAATGCAATATACACTGCACTACCACCTGTCTGTGGAGGTTTGGAAAATAACATTGTTTTCACCTTCCAAAAGACAATAAAGCTAGGAGAATATAGGTAACTTGACCAATATCATAGAGGTACCTGAGGACTGAAGGAGGGCTGGTGTCACTCCAATCTTCAAAAAGGGCAAGGAGGAGGATCTGGGAAACTACAGGCAGTCAGCCTCATCTCCGTTCCTGGAAAGGTGATAGAACAGCTCATTCTGGAGGTCATCTCTAAGCATGTGGAGGAAAAGATGATTATCAAGAGAGGTCAGCATATATTTGTCAAGGGGAAATCATGCTTAACCAATCTGATAGCTTTCTATGACACTGACTGGCTGAGTAGATGAGAGGAGAATAGTAGATGTTTACCTCAACTTTAGTAAGGCTTTTGGCACTGTTTCCCGTAATAACCTCATAAGGAAACTTATGAAGTGTGGGTTAAATGAGTGAACAGTGAGGTGAATCGAGAACTGATGGGATGATAGAGCTCAGAGGCTTGTGATCAGTGCACAGGGTCTAGTCGGAGACCTGTAGCTAGCAGAGTTCCCCAAGGGTCAGTACTATGCCTAGTCTTCTTCAACATACTCTTCAATAACCTAGATGGGGGGATGGAGTGTACCCTTGGCAAGCTTACTGAAGATACAAAACTGGGACAATGTTTTAACGTTACAGGGTTTTAAATGTGTTTGTCAAAGGTTTATCAAGAGATCTCACAGTACTGTGGTTAAATTGTGCATGTGAAGTGGAACAGTTTTACTGTTGCATGAAATGTGGATGTATAACCAGTTATACAATGCAGATGGGAATAAATCTAACAATCTCTTTGAAGGAACTATGGGATGTTTCTGTTTTGATGAATTTAATTAGCTTATGAGTATGAATTGAGATGCTTGTAGAGAATCTCTTACAATAGTATGTTGTGCTAATTTCTACTAAAACATTCTTTTAAAAATTCAAAATGCTTTCAAGAATCACAAATAAGTTACATGTGCTGGAAAACTATCAGGGTGGTTAGTTCTGCAATCATGATCACACATATGTCTCAGGAACAGATGAGTGTCTTCCCTTCAGACTTACTGTTGATTCACCAGGACTAGAGGGAAATAAAACACCTACACACAAAATCCTTGTCTTTGCTATTTTCTATTTTACCTAATGAAAGGTTATTGCTTTCTTGGTAAAGAGGTTTTTCTTTCATTGATTGTGCCCATTAAACATACTGTAGTCTGAGAGATACTTAAATTAGGAGAAAAATAATCCATTCTGAACACTATTTCAGTTTTCCTGCCTGCTTCCAACATTAACTATGATCTGATGTCTCAACTTAATATAACATGAACAGATTTATAACCTTCGAATGCTATGAATGAAGTTACACAATGCTTTATTATTAAATATAATGATGTATTAACTGGACGTATTTATAGGCTCTATTCTAGACAGTGGTTTTCGTTCTAGTTCTAGAACAATCTGATTATTTTTTCAAGCTTTTATTAGTTCTTAGTTAAAACTCCTTAAATTAACACCCTTAACTAATTATAGAAGTAATATTTCTGTGACTTGAAATGTAAGGTAGCTGTCAGGTTCCTTTCTAGCGTATGGGAAAGATAGGAGGGATAGTCCAGATTCTCTGATAAGGAAAATGCAAATGAGATTAAGATGAGAGAATCCAAACATAAACTGACAGTTCTGTAACAGTGGTGCCTATAAACTTACCAGTTATCTACCTAGAGAAGTGCTTTAGGTCATGCTATTTGTTTATTTTAAAGAGAAGCAACAATGAAGACAGATCTTCACTCTAAGAAACAAATTTCAGGTTAACTGTTTTCTTCCATTCATCCTTTCCTTTTTAAGTCCTGGCAGTGTACCTAATGCTGTGTATGATACAGCATGAGTCTGATGGCAGAAAGAGAAGACAGGCTTTAGAAATATTACCACCTTTTTTGTTCCCCAGCGCCTAAAGGTTTTTATTTCTTCAGGGGAATAACTTGTTTACTTCAGTATACTTCAATTTATATTTTTGACACTTCTGCTCTTCTTCCCTTTGAGGTGCTTTCACAAGATATGTAATTGCAGAGCAGCAGGCCTAGATGCTGCAGCCAACCAGGTGTGGATGGTCGCAAGGAGAAGCAGGCTGGATGAATCGCTGTTGTCTTACTCTTTAGCCCACTGTGCACATGCTGTGGAGTGCTAAAGGGAAAGGAGATCTCCCTGCCTGATAAATCCTCACTTGCAGCTCTGTTGGGATGAGGAAGGATTGATATTATGTCTCTCACTTTCCACAATAAGTAGTTTATTAAAATTCTAACAAAATAGAAATCAGTGAATGAATCCATTTGGCTGAGGGAGCGTATCCTGAATAATTCCTATTTACCAGGACAAGTAGGGGGACTCTCTTTTCAAGTAAAAGAGGGAGTGCTTGTGAAATATTTTCATTTCTGAGAGTTCAAGCTCTTTTCCATCTCTGTGCGTTTCTGAGGGCTGATAAAGGAGCCCTTACCTGACAAGTCTGACCAGATATATTTACATCACCTTTCTGGTGTGCAAGAGAGAAAATTAGGTAGCTATACACAGCTGAAAAGTTAGTGCTGCTGCAGAGTGTACAAGTCAGTTGTGATTTCCATGAGTAAAAGTCAGGTAGCTGAAGTACTTTTCATGACAAATGCTTGAAATACAACGCTTTTGCCAATAAAAAAGAAAAGGGATATGTTTTCTTTAAAGGTGTATTAATCTTTCATCACCTATTGTATCTTGGAAGAATTCACTCACAGATTATCTTAATGTATGCAGTTATATTGAAAAGATATCCGTGGAAAAACAGTGGGATTCTTTCATTTTATACTGTCTTTCTGATTACAGGCACCAATATACTGTACTGTAAGTGAATAATTAAAAAGAATAATTAAAAAGTATGGAAATAGATATATCTTGTGGGTTTGAGTTGAGGACTTTTACAACATTCTGACGAGGATTTAATTTATGCATTTGTACAAGCTGAAGTGTAACTTCGTATTTCTTATATTAGGAAAGCATACTGAACTGTTTCTTAGAAAACCTTCACTTCCTTCAGCTATCCAAGCTAAGTCCTGAGTAAGTATCTGTCCTGAGTATGCAAGTATTTGATTAAGCAAAGCCGCCTAAGATGCGGGTAACAATGCCTCATCAGCTATCATTTGTTTCAGTTCAGGATTCTCATTGCGGTTCATTTCGGTTGACAAATTAGCGTGCTAGTAGCCTTTTTCCACATTGATTGCAATTTTTTTCAGAGAGTAACAGCTGACCAACTGAAGGGAGCTGTCTCAGAACAGATGGTAAGAAACTTGGAGCATGATTCTGATCTTGCTTATCAAGCAAGAAATGGTGGTGTTTACACCAGGAAACTAATGTAGAATAAAATTAATTCAGAGGAATAACAATAAAACCTATGGTGTTTCCCCCTCTCCAAAAATCTTATACAGTATGACTTTTAAATTTATTCAATTTGATTTACATTAAAATTTCTTTCAAATTTCTGAGCATCCTCAATCTTTGAATGCTTGATGTAATGTTCTGAGCCAAATCTCTCATTGGTGTAACTCCACTGAAGTTGGTAGACTCACACTCAGAAATATATTGCTGTGTACATTTTAATTTGTTTTAATATTTCCAGCATAATATAAAATAACCTTCCACAGATCTGATATGTTGCATGTATTCATATTGTCTTTTAAAATGCACCTGAGTTGTAATACGATCTGTTTAAGTGTATTAGTTTTGTCTTGTCTTCTGCATTTTGTTCTATTCCTTTATATAGTGGTATTTGTCCTAATAATAGACTTCATGTGAATCTTCTGAAGGCACAAAGAACTTCAGAAGCCATAATTAAGCTATGTAGCATCCTTATTCATAAGGCAAGTGTCACCACAACCTTTTGAGTGATTGGTATATGTGATCAAAACAAAGAGGGATTTCTTCTTTTCTGGATTTTAAGATCTGTGAACTTAAATCTTTATCTCAAAGTGGAAGCTGCTGTTCAGATATGAATTAAGGCAATTAAGGACATGTGGTAAAAATACTTTCTATGGATTATTTTTGCAACATTTTAGTGTAATTTGTTCCTTTTAACTGTGTAAATTGGTGAGACATTAGCCAGTTAATTGTGTTTTCCAGCATCTTGAGGTTGACTGCTGTGAAGCTGTTGATGAGGGAAGCTCATTTGAGGTCTCAGTGTTGTTTTAGGTGTCCAGCCATAGAGACAGGCAAATTTGTGTACCTTACCTGAGTTGCAGCCAGTGCAGTGCATCTGGATAATGTCAGAGTTTAGTGAATGCTCAGTAAATCCCTCATGTCATCAAGAAGGTGATTGTCTGGTTGTTGAGAAGAGTACAGGAAGAAAAGGCAGATGAGAGTTTTCAACCCACTGAGTAGCTTCCTCACTCTGAACTCTTCTCCTGAAGGGTTTCTGTTAACCTGAACTTACCATATATATTTTTTTTTTTCTTTTTCATTTTACTTTTAATAGGTAAGACAACTGTCTGGCCAACAACCTTGCTGTTCAGGAGTGACTTGGAAGACCATGAATATGTTATTTTGACACTGAGTCAGCAGTTGTCTTGCTGTATGCATGTCAGAATGGCTGAGGCTTCGGCAGGCAGCCGAAAGCCATTTGTAGCATATTTCTCCCCAGAACTCTGCTGTAGTAAGGAAGAGTTAGTAGATTTAATTGCCAGACTCCCATTTTGTGAAATACATCTTAGTATCTTTTACCTTTGGCCTTTCATAGTAATTTTTTTCAGCTTTGTCTAAAAAAATTCAATTATTGGTGATTTAATTAAATGATTAAGGGATAAAGCAACATTGGGAGATTTAGTGAGAATAAGGCTACTGAAGTCTTGAGTAGGTCTGCCCTGAACAGATGTAATTTACAGTGTGTAAGAGGTTGTGCGTGCCACATCCACATCTATGTTAGGGCGCTTGGCAGCACTCTGGGAGTGCAGACAGACAGGATTTTGCAGTGGGTCACACCAGAAAATAAGCTTCTGCTCGCGCATGCAAGCAAGCTTTAACATTTTGTTTTGACCTACACTGGAAAGAGGCAGAGACGTGCAGAAATATTCATCAAAAGTTCTCTCAGTCCAGGTAAGGATCACAGGAATCCTAGCCTTCAACCTATTCTGGAAGAATTCACTTTACAAAAATAGTAGTAGGGAAAATAGCCCACAAAATGAAATGTTGCCAGCAAATTGGTCTTTGAACGCTGAATATATTCTGCCCCTGCTTTCAAATTGCAGAGTGAGATTAACTTCAGATGAACTCAGCAATAATACACAATTTAAAATGTTGTCAAATTCCATTTGAATTACAAAAAGACACCAGAAGGAAGTGATTTTATTGTTCTAAGACAAAACATTCAAAAGATTAGGGTTAAAGAGATAAACTTGTCATTTTGAATACTTGTGACTATGTGGTTTGTGGCTAATTACAGTCATATAAACACTTTTTCTGGCAGTGCCTCTTTCATTGAATAGAATTAAGAGTGTTCAGTTGGTTAGTGTATGTTGACTTTTTTGTCCTCTTTCAACACATGGTTGAAGAGTTGAACTTAATAGATGTTACTGTTATCTTCTCTGGAGACAACATTGTTCATTTCCTTCAGGTGCTTTTATGTACTGTGTGGTGGTAGAACCTGAGGTGCTTTGGCAAAAATACCAATATGAGCTAAAAGCGGCTGTTTTACAGCTTTAAGATAGGGATAGATATGAAAATGAAAGTATTCTGGGAAAAAAATATTCATAAATGAGCTGAACTGTTTTAACTGAAGCTTCCTTACAAAAGTCCTGCATCAAGTAAGTCGCTATTTAGAGGTAAACCTCAGTGTTTGGTAAAGTTAAAAGTGGCTGAAAATGAAGTCACATAAAGGAAGTATCATTCTTAGAGTGCTGTAGTCCTGCCTTAGCAGCAGCAGACATACTTGTTGGTACTTTTAACATACACCGTATTTTATTCCCTAACGAGTTTATCTTTATATTTTGTCTGGGAAAGAAGTTATAGTAACATAGAAATTGTATTTAAGAAAAAAAAATAATATGAAGGGGTATGGCAGAGATGACTCATGAATCCTATGTGATACATAATAAAGAGGAGACTGAGACCCTCTTCAGTGATCTGTCTTTGCAATAAGAGTCTGGTGAGTGATCAACGTTGTGTTCTGTGTCATACTAAACTTTTACCGTGAAGATGAGACATAAGTTGATTGCATGATTATGCTATGCTATTTGCAATATCTGTTATAGTTTGTCTTGAATTATGCCAGACAGACCTGTTGCTGTGCTGCTTTTTATGATTTTTCAACTTCAAAGAGCAGGGATACAAAAAAAAAAAATCTATTGATTCTGTTGTTTGAATTCAATATATGATACAGAGAAGCTAAACTAGTCCTAGCAGCTACATCAAAACCTTTAACTTTCCTGGTCTTTTATGCTGTTGAGATGAACATGGTAAATGGTCTAAGCAGATACCACTTGGTCTGTGGTCTCATCACTTAAACTCTGACAAATCCCTCCCAAGAAATGCAAGAAAGCTGGTACTGAATAAGATATCTTGTGTTGTCTCATGTCCCAGAATACTTTAAGGTATTATTCAGAGTGTTACTGTCAAAGATGTTTGCCCAACAGAGCTCAAGAATAAATGCTTCAGTTCTCCCCAGAAGAATATGGGCTGTTTATAGTGGTGTCACAGCCAAGACATTTTTGAGTCAATCATTAGAACTGCAGATAATTATCTCCTGATTTACAAAGACTTGCAGGGGTTTGTTTCATTAGGGTCTGTGGGGAGAAGGGTGTAAACTATTGAATTAACCCACATAGGCATGCCCAAGTGACTTCCTGATGGTTTACAAGGGAGTCTGGCAGGGCAGCAAGTTGTACTTGGGCTTTCTGAGAAATAGGCTAGAGTCCTATCCGTAGAAAGAGTTTGGGTTTTCTCAGACCAATCTGTAGAGTTAGAGAAGACATACTTCTAGGACTTATTTTTGATTGCCAGTAGTAGAGAAATGCTAAAAATTAGAGTGCACACTCTCCGTAACAGAACCTCTTCAAGCAATTGGTGGCTCTATGGCACGTGTTACTTCTGACTCACCGGCATCAATAGGATTGTGCGTTATCAGAAAGTATTCGCGCCTTTTTTCCTGAGCAGCTGAATAAACTGCTTTCTTGAGGCAAATATTGTTGTACTGTAGATGGAAATCTTTATCACAGTTTAGTCTGAGGCTGGAAGATATGTCTTGCCTTCCTCTCCTCTTCCCCTCACCCCATCTGCTCCTATTCAGCCTCTTACTAAAAGGCTTCTGTGTAACAAAAGACATGAGATAAGCTGTCCTTGGAAGCCAGAGCATGCACGAAAGCAAAGACAAATTTTTATTTTCAGTTGGCATGTAGCAGTCCACATTTGCAAATCATTGATGAAAGGGCAAGGTGTTTCAAACCCCTTGAAAATCTGGTTCGTACCCATAACCTGTTTTTCCTCAATTTAAAGAAGGTAGTAGTTAATGATTATTCCTCCTTTTTGGCACAATTATTTATTCATTGTCTCTTTATGCAGCCTTTCTGTGGATTTAATGAGAAGGTAGAAAGGGATATAGGAGAGCACCATTTAGCAGCTGTTATTGCAAGAGGATACAGGATAACTGGAAACGCTGAGGAAGTATTAAGCGGCAAAATCAACTAATTTTGACAGTCCTTCATACCCAATGTGTTCTGAATATACCGTTTAGTCTATCTCCAGCCAGCTTCTCTGTCTCACCCACTTACCCTGACAACCAAAGCCCCCTTTAAGCACACATCATGAGTCTGCAGAAGT
Organism: Baryphthengus martii; assembly: GCA_013396935.1. Classification (NCBI taxonomy): domain Eukaryota; kingdom Metazoa; phylum Chordata; class Aves; order Coraciiformes; family Momotidae; genus Baryphthengus; species Baryphthengus martii. Next base: position 22,244 of record VWZK01000983.1, read on the forward strand.
GGACAGAGATAGAAGCCTACTAGCTTTGGTGCTCTCTTGCTCACAATAAACTTTGATTTCACCAGTTTTGCCTCCCTGAGGTTCAAGATGGACCTGGGTCTTCAGAGCTGGAAATTAATATGAACTTGCTTTCCTGGAACAAATGGAACCTCATTCAATATCATGTCTCTTATTTCTCCAGAGACCGATATGCCTGAGAGCTCTATCTTCTCAATTAAACCACAGCCCCTCTCTTTTTCAATTTCCCATGACTACTGGAAGGTGATTTTTCTTGTACTTGTTACCATTTCTTTAGGGTTTCTTCTTTCTTCCCTTCTTTGTCATTATCTGTATTTCTAGTAGAATGTGATTGTGTTAACAACTTGTTTGTGGGTGTCTGGATAAGGATTTTCTAGGGCTGGAAGGGTAGTTGTTTTTAAATCATAGCAAATTACCTGTGTTCTGGTTCATTCAATGACTGAGATTAGAATGGAGAGGAAAGAAGAGGAAAAAATACAGAATGCAAAAGCATGGAAGGTGTGGAAGACTCCCATACCTGTTTTCTCAGTTAGCATCAAAATTGCCTCTGTGGTGTCCTGGATTTCCTCTATTGAAAAAAGGGAGAATGCAAAACTGTCAACAAAAGAGGCTTCAGGCTAGAAACTGTGCTTAACCAAAATCTCTTCTGCAAGGAAGATATTTTTGTCTGTTTTCATATCACATCTCAGCAATCTACAACGGTACAGTGTGGGTTTGTGTTCTTTTCCCTGTTTGTGTTAGACTTTTCCTATTCGACAGAAAATACTGGTTTGTTGCTCATGTTTTGATTTTGTCTTACCAATTACCTTTAATCTAGCAAATTTTCACTGGATTAGGTTGCTTTTTTGATCATGTTGCAATTCTTTAGCAAAAAAAAAGATAAATAATGGATGTACTGTGGAATCCTTGTTCATCCTCCCACTCCAATCTGAGCACTTCAAGGTGGGTAGAATCTGCTCGTATTGTTCAAAAGTCAGCCTTGGAGCCCTCCTCTATACTCACCCACTTGTCTACGTCAGTATGCCAGGGAGTAGATGTTTTAACTGACAGACTGCATTTGAGGGGTTTCCTTGCAGAAGTCTTCACAAATCCCTTCCCTGAAGACCTCTTTGCAAACATTCTGCTGGTGCTCAAGTAAAGCCGTTTGCCTTGTGGTCCTTCACAAGATTGTAGGAGTAAGCATTGAGGAGCTGAGCAGAACTAGTTTGATTGTAAATGAGAGCAAATCTGTGACAATGGAGGAGCAGAGGCTATATTCTGTACTGAGGAACTCTGTAATGTGGGTCTGTCTTGTCCAGGATTACTTGCCACTGAATAAGGGACAGGTAATGTAGGACATGAAAACTTGATGAAGTTGCTTGCTTGATGTTGTTATTAGAACAGGGAGGGTGAAGTGAAGAACCAGACTCTAAATTAAAAAGAAAGGTATAAAATTCTACAATATATATTTTCATTTATTAAAATAATATTTGAACAAACATTAGAGAAATGGGCAAAGCTTTGAGCTGTTGAATCATAGAATCACAGAATCATTTTGGTTGGAAGAGACCTTTAAGATCATCAAGTCTAACCGTTAGCCCAGCACTGCCAGGTTACCACTAAATCATATCCTAAGCACCACAGCTACAGGTCTTTTAAATTCCTGAAGGGACAGTGACTTCACCGTTTCCTTGGCCAGCTTGTTCCCTTTACAACCTTTTTGGTGAAGGAATTTTTCCTAATATACTATCTAAACCTCTCCTGGTGCAATTTGGGGCCCTTTCCTCTTATCCTGTTGCCTGTTACATGAGAGAACAGAACAACTCCCACCTCGCTACAACCTCCTTGTTCAGGTAGTTGTAGAAAGCAATAAGGTGTCCCCCGAGCCTCTCTTTCTCCTGGCTAAACAACTCCAGTTTCCTCAGCTGCTCCTCACTTGCTCTCTAGAAAGGATCAGACTGTAGGCTCAGGACTACTTGTCCAAAAGGATCAAACAAGTAGTTTCTGCTGGATCTGATAGCCATAATAATAAAGTCATGACTACAACAGATAACTCATAAAACTTCATGGACTCTGAGCAAGGGAAACATCCTTTATCATTATGTTTACAGAGCTTCAATAAAGATAAAATGTTGCTAATCTGTAAATATCAAATCTATGTTATTTGAATCCTGTTACTTTCATGTCTTTTATTTTGTTAAGAGACAGGACACAAATATTTTATTAAGGAGATAAGTGAAAGTGAAAACAGGTTTCAGGCAGGTAGATCAATCTTGGGGTGGGAACATGCTGTGCTGATTTGCCCACACAGTGCTGCCAACGTATGAGTCACGAGTACCAATGCCACTTCCATTTATAGATTCCTTAGGAACAGAGGCAAATATACATGCCATTGAGTGGTAATTTTTTTAAAGAAAGTTTGGGCTGAAAATACTGAGCTCCGCAGAACTGATTAATTCAATACAAGGTGTCCAGAGTAATTCCCTTTTGAGAAATTACTGAGGTAGTTGCCAAATGCAACTCTTGTCTTCTGGGGAAGTTCTAAAGCTTCTATAATTGCTTTTGTCCTCGGAACATTCAAGCCATCAGAAATGTTCATATGAGACTTTAAAAATGAAATACTGTGCTTTAGAAGAATATCAGTGTTCTGAAGTACAGACTTCTTGAAATGATGTTTGATTCTTATTTTCGTAAGGGAAAATTTGTAAATATTATGAGCAAAAATGAATCAGATTCACATTCCAAAAATTTCGAGACTAAAATGTTGCTCAGTTTCAGTTATTTCATCTGTAAGACATAAGTTGCTTATAGATTGAAAGACTATGGTCCCTTGAACTATCTGTATGCATTGTGTGTAGTGAGGCATATAAGCTGTTAATGACCGTACTGCATAGTAGACTTTAACAGGTTAAGAGCACCATGTATAGCATGCATGTATGTATTAAATACTCATGCACATATTTTATGTACATATATGCATACGTATTAAGTGGATGAATTTACATCTCCACACACCATGTATTCATTGAGAAACCAAGGTTCTGAATGTCTTATGAAATGAATGGTCTTCATGGCCTTCAAGTTGCAAAATACCTGCTACAGGTGAGACCTTTGTGCCTGAAATAATTATCAGGCATTCTCTTGGGATACTTGTTGTTTCTATTGTTTCCATTGTGAAAAAATATTTTTCTTACTCTTTATGCTAAAAAAAAGAGTTTAGGGAATGTTACTGTTCATACATACATATGTACATATGTTAATTTTTATAGTTACAGGTACATCTAGGACAGTTTCTCAATATCAACATTTATAACTTCTCAATGGAGGAAGTTTCTGGTGTCTAGATTGGAGCACCTAACCTGGCAAAGCGCACACACAATTTCACGTATTTAAGTCCTATAAATATAGTTCAGGTTGAGAACTTGAAGTTGTCACTTGTGTCCTATATGAATGTCTTAACCTTGAGGCAATTTTTGGGGTATAATGATTTCAGTCTCTCTTGTGAAAACAGTTCTCCTTTATGTAAGTAATTAAAATATTAATTGAATCTGGATCTTTCACAACTTGAGATGAGTCCCATAACCAGTGGGCTTAGGAAAACAGCCTTCTTAGCCCTGTGAATGTGTAATTAGTTATACAAGATGAGGTTACTCCAGTAGAATAATTGAGAGCAGCTCACCTGAGACTAGCAGGAAAGGCTGGTAATTAGTGCACTCACCTAGGTTGTAGGAGATCCCCTCATTCCTCTGGCATAACTTTGCCTGAGCTGGGATTTGAATGATGCCATCTCAGATCTCCAGTGAGGCTGTGACTGGTTAGACTGTGGATTGTTTCAGAGAATGCTTGTCTAGATTTTTATAAGAATTTTTAGGTGGCTTGGAATTTTTCTGAATGAAGAAATCTTTACACTATTTTGTAGCATAAGAGTTTCCTCTCACATGGCTCTATTATGGGAAACTGCACAAGAAATTCAAGAACTTAAAAACATAATAAAGAAAGAAAAAGGAGAGAAAAATGTGTGTACCAATAAATAGATAAATGACTCATGAAGTAATTAGTTAATATTGTGATTTACAAGAATCAAGTCACTCCTTGTTGCTGATAGGAAAAGTAGACAATGGGAAACATGTTTGTGTTGGCCTGTATTTGTGTCTTGATTTCTCCAAGTGTTTACACGTTTTTCTCTCTCCTGATATTAGTTATGGAAAAGCCTTAGCACCATGTTTATAATAGATTCTGCATACTTAACAGCAGTTCCTTTGGAAAACCAAAACTTAAATATCTAGGAAATGATGCAACCTATCTGCCTTTCATGGGATATGACAAGCTTCCTCCTTGCACAGTACATGATGTCTGCCTGCATGCTTTCTGGCAATCTCTGCAGACAAGTCCCAGACACTTCTGATACGGGCTGTTCCCTTCCAGATGTTCTCTACCCACCAGGATGGATCAGTGAAAAATATTGGCAAGACAATGTGGAATAGCGTGCTGCCCAAATTCTTGACTGTATTATTCTTTAGAATGAATGGAGAGCTTCCCTCCAAAATGAGGTGGGACTGTGTACAACACACTCAGTAACAACCTGAAAATTTTATTAACCCCTTACAGTGTTTTGAGCAGAACATGACTTCACAGAAAATCTTGTCATCTCTAAAGACTCACTGTTTGCATATGACCAAATAATCTATGTCATGCCTTAGAAAATAAGAGACTAAGTGCTCCTGCAGTTACTGCCAGATTTGGCATTTAGTAGGTTATATAACCCTACTCACGCAAAATTGTGCTTTGGCCATCCAATACTTATTTTAAATTGCTGAATCTGTCTATAAAGTTTATCTATTCCATTACCTGCTTTGGTTCTCTGTCAGTAGTTTTGCCTCACAATTTATGAGGGAACTGGCATGCCGAGGCAGTTACATTTCTATCACAATGTGTTGTATATTGATTCTGCAAATCAAAATGGTTGCTGTACTTAAATGCAAACTGTCTTGGCTCCAAAGCCTCTGTTTTTTCGATAAAAATTCTGTTGTGTCTCCTGGTGCCCATGAATCATCCTAAAGTAGGCTCTGTTTCTCTCACCTGTGCATGCCTGTGATGCTGTGCCAGACCTGACTAGAGCAGCTCTTTGGCTGCAGTAGAGAAAGAGTGGATGGCTCTTCCTGCAGCAGCCCCTTTTTAGTCTTTTTTGGTAGTTCATTTTGACACTCAGAGACAGTTGTTACTGAAGAAGTCTCTTTCAGCTTAACTGCTCTATCTGATGTTCAGTAATAGGAAGCATGAAAATAGTAAAACCTAGATCCACCACCATGGACAGATTGATATTCAGTGGTAAACTATTCTTGTGCTTTTATTCTTACTGTGAGCTGTCTGATGCCCTATGTGCCTGCATTCTCATTTGAGATGTTTTGAAGTTTTGGACAGGAGTTGTTTCTACTCCTGCACCTTTGTGCCAGTCAGGGGACCAAACGTTTATGTCATGGCCCATAATTTTCTCTTCACATCAATTAACTAGAAACATGCCTCTCATTCTCTATTTACTGTTCTAGGTCTCTTGGTTTTGCTTTCCTTCAGTCTTGGGCTTATCATTTGATGTTAGTCATATCAGTGGCATTCTTAAAGCATGTGCAAATGGCATCTGTCACTTCCTCCTTGTTAGGCCTTAATATTTTGTTTGTGTGCTCAGCCTACAATACCTGATGCTGTATTTCTGTTGTAGGGATTCTGGAGGTTCTTGTGAAGTCTTTTAAATGAGTTAATGACTTTTATCAAACACTCTTGAGTTCTACGACTCTGCTCCAGGCAAGGAGAACAGACCTAATAATGCAACTGAAAATGTGTATTTAATATCAGTTTTGATTCCCAAATATTTTACAAATTTGAAAGCCTCTTCCTGCCTTCGTTTTCACTGCTTGAATTCTAGGACAGTTTAATCATCATCATATATTCCACTTCCTAAAAAGTGGTAAAAAATTATTGATATTCCTCTACTGTGGGATTGGTTTGGAATAATTAATAGCCATGTCTTTTGCCTTTCCTGTCAATAAAGTGACCAATATGCTTTGATGTGTCTGCTAATAACTAGTCCCTTTCTTCCACTTGAGAAATGAAATTAAAATCATCCAGATATACCCTTTCTCCATGAAAATTTTCCCTTGATCACTGCAGCTGATTTTGTTGCACCCTCGTCGTGACCAGTATTAACCATAACAGAAATATTATATATCCTGCTCTTATTCTGGTTATCACAAATAACTGGACCTTCTGACAGCACAATTACTATCAGAACCTTTTTGGAAATCTCAAATATTTTTCATGTCGCTTCAAACTAGCTCTATAAACTGAGAACAGCTACTTGACAGTGGTTTAAAATCTACTTGGTGCTTTCAAGAAGGAAGTAGGTCAGAAACCTACTTGTTTCTTGACCAGCTGCAGAAGGAAGTTTCTCTTGATTTTTATTTCCCACCCCGGGCCCCGGTATTGAGAACACAGGTTTCTGCCAGACATTGAGGCTGACAATGATACCATCATCAGAAATATCCACTCTGAGTCTTTCTTTGGTTGTATTGGTGTTTTTTGCACTTTCTGTATTCTTTTTAAAAGCATAAGAGGTGATTAATGGAGTGGCAATTTGTCACTTGTTTAACAAGTGTTCTCTAACTGATTTTTTTCTTTTTGTATTCACTCATTTTTGTAATTTCTGGCACTTCAGAGTTTTTAAATCAATGTGAGACTGTCAGAAGATCTATATCACCAAATCTTGTCCATCTTTTAGACTGTTCTGTTTAAGACAATGTAGACATATCTTGGATGTTGCTTTTTCTTTGTATTTGTTCTTTACTGAGAATCTTTCTGCTTGTATTTTGGGCAGAACTTCTGATACTGCTTTAAAAAACATCCATGGGCTGTTTAGTCTTTTGGACTCACCTTGGCCTTCCAACCTATAACTCTCTAGGCTTTTTGTCCCTTGTTTTTTTTCCTAGATTCTTATCACCCAGTCTTTTGCTTTCTTTTTCTCTCTGCTACCAAACTTATCCCTTCCTTTTTCATTTAATTCTGTTTGGAGAATTTCTACTTTTCTAGCTATGGAATAATTGTAGTTACCACAAGATAACGATTTTCATAGTAATGTTTTACCTTTCAAGCTTTCAATTATGAACTGTTAACTTAAAGCTACTTTTTGAGATGCTGATTTGATTTTCACTTCAGCCATATAGAAATTATTGTTGTATCTTTTGTTACCTGTTTATGTGTATAAATATTCGAAGAATGGCAAAAGCTATTTTAAGTGTATGAAAGTTGTACATGAGTTACAATATTAATTTCTATTTTCCTGCCACAAAAGAGGTAGACTTGTGGATTTTCCTTGTGGAAACCACAAAGCTTTCTGTGAGAAAAATATTCTGATAATAAAGTCAGCATGAACTTAATCTCTACCACCTCAGAGGTACTAGCTCTGTCGTCACGAGGTAAATGGACTTCATGTGTTGGTGATGGTTAAATGCATTTCAATTATTTTATAAAGTGAATTTCTAAAATATTCCACTCGTAAGCATTTAGAAACAAAATCCATTTCTTCAGTGGTGTGCTAGAAAGGTTTTGTTTATGCCATGTCACTGCATATTAGTCTATATTTTTGTGCCAGAGTGAGTGTTCATACTGCAGTTCTTATATGTTATAGAAAAATTCAGTTAGTTCTTCACTTTTCCTGGCAACGTTACCAACAATTTAAGATGCTTAATGTAACATTAAGGCAACCTGACTTCTGTGTGTCTCTGATACCCAGTATGCAATTTATTTGTGAGGGATTTGCAAAGATAGGCATCCCCATTTCATCAAGATCAGAGCATTCTTATGCTCCAGTACCCGTTCAAGTTCATGCAAATATGGTCAGTTATTTTAGAGGGATACCTGTTTTGGAAATCAATTAACTGCTGTCACCTCAATTCACCAACCTAACAATGCTCCCCTAGCCTGAGAAAAATAATGAAAAATGAACACTGTCCCTCCACTGGAAAATGTAGTAGTTTGTGCCTTTCGTATACGTGTCTCCACCATGTCTGAACCTTGCCTGCATTACAAAGATTTTTTTTTTTTTTAAAATACAAAAGGTGTACCACTGCCACAAGCAGTTCACTCTCAGTGATGATGGTGGGATGCTGAGCATGCACAGCCCTCAAATTCCTGCAACCACTTGCAGTCATAGATTAGCTTAAGCCAACTTGGGGCAATTCAGTTTTTGAAAACAGCTGCCAGAGCTGACAAGACTTGACTGCTGATCCTGACAGTCTGAATACTTTGAGTGTAGAGCTGCTGTTAGCTGCAGTGAGGGTGCCTTTGTATAGTTAAGGCTGTATGTGGGTCAATTTTGAATACTCAAAATCCAATTAAGACTGCAGGCTTTACACTTGCCCTTCAGCTACCTCGAGGGCAAAATAATCTCTTTTTTTTTTTGCAAAGAAAACTGACATTAAAAATGTTTGTTTCGGCATTTTTGGCAAAAGAGACTTTTGGTACAGAAGCAGCTGTACCTTCCTCCATCCTGCTCACAAAACAAAAACCATGTCAGTGTAACACTGACATTTGCATACTGTTTATGGAAAATATGCTTGCTTTGTGGCACTGAACGATTTAAACAAACAAATGAAACACCCCAGAACATCTGATGAGAAACATTTTGGTATGGATTTTATCTATGCAGATTTCTCAGGGGATCCCAGCACAGATTTAGTAGACACATAGAAGGAAGCCAACTGAAAACCCATACATATTCATTGTCTTACTGTATGTTTAATTATTACTAGTCCCAAACACATCATCCTTAGTCCATTTAACTTTTTTGTATTTTACATATGCATCTACCATGTGGTGAATGCAAATGTTCAGTAAATGGCAACAGCAATACAGTGAACTACGGCAGTAATGTCTCTTTTGGCCTTTTGAAAGCCTTCTGATACTGTTGATACTTGTGCTACAAAGTTTTCTCAATCAGAGGCAAACTGGAGCAGCCAAGTGATGTGAAAGCTTTCCCCTTATCTGTGAGTGAATATTGTTATAATCAATTAAGATTCAGCTGGCTCACATTGAAAAAAAGTCACTTAAGAATTTCTCTGGTTGTTATAACTGGATTCAGAAACCTAGTTTATCTAAAAGCCCATTATAGAAGGGAAGGAGTTAGATTTCCATTCTGATTTTGTCTATAAAAACTGCCTAATGCGTGCCATGTGTGCCAGCTACCATGGCCAGTTAAAATGTCCTGATTTTCCACTCAATACAGTATATAACAACATTGGTATCTGCAGTGTTTCCTACCCTTAATGTTAGGTGAATGGAATGGCAAATGTTACAATAACGTACCTGGCTGTATTGACTATGAGGGTTTATTTCCAGAGAGGCACTGTTTCTTAGACAGTTTGTCTCCCTGATGCCTCTTCCCTGTACTCTTTGTCATCTTCCAGTGTCACTGGGTGAGCAGGTGCACTGTCAGCATAGCTCAGATTTCACACGCTTGAGTCCGTGCAGTATGCGGTTTTGGGAGAGCCTTATCCTCAACAGGGGATGAACTCTTCTTGGCTTAGTTTAGATCAGCAAAGCTAGTTCTCCTCTGCTCTGCAGCTGACAGCATGGTAAAATCTTGATCCATGGTTAGGAATCCCAGGTGCTATATAATGCAAACAGGAATATTCTAATTTCAGGGAAGGTTAAATCACAACTGCGCACGTAACAGCTTTCCTTTCCGTGCTGGAAAGTTAATGCTAATCCAGTTCGACTGGTGATTAGTTAATGGCTAAAAGGAGGAAAAATCTGTGATGAAACACGATATTTGGAACAACTGGAGAAAGTTTTATGGAGTGCTAATTCTAAGATCCATTTGTTCATATTTTTTTTGTGTAGTTAGCATGATTTTTTTTTCCTCTCCTTTAATAGCATGAACTTCAGATATGAAGCCACTGCAATTACCCCTTCAGGCATAAACGATGTGAATATCTTGCAAATCACTCGTAACGCTTCAGATGCAGTATGACTAGAGGTTGTCCCTTGAGAGGGTAATGGTTTAAAACAGTGTTTTCGGTGGAAGTTCTGCTGTGGAAGAATCTGATTTAGGTTAGTGTTTGGATAAGAGAAGAATCGCAGAGCTTTTAGGGCTTAGTAATTGATTGCAGCCTGAAATCTGGGAGGCCTGTGTGATATGTCTCTTTGAGGCTGCTAAGAAAGCTCAGTAACTATAGTAGCAATAAGAGGATCCTCTCATTGAGGAAGAAGTGTTTGGAAAATGAGGAAAAGTAGTGAATTAAATGCTATGATTTCTCAGTATAGGGAAGTTACTACTGGGACCTGTGGGTTTTTTTATTAAAAAAATCTGTAAAGAGAGAGACAAGGGAAACAAAGTTTAGTGGTACTGTGTCACACAGCATACTTAAGGAGAAGGGCTCATTATGAAGAAATGTCAGGACCTTGCAACACTATGTACAATAAAATGACAGATGCCATTCAGTACAAAGAAATGTAAACTGACGTATGTGGGGAAAAAATAATTCAAATTTTATATACACAATGATTGACTCTGGGTTGACTATTGCCACTCGAGGCGGGGGGAGGGGAACAAAACAAATGCTGGGATTACTACAGTTCTGTGAAAATGTCAGCACAGTGGTTCGTAGCTATGTAAAACACAATGGACTACTACAAATTATTAGAGAAATGCAGAGAACAAAACGAGTGTCTTTATACCATTGTAGAAATATATAGCGCACCTATGTCTAGAATACCATGTTCATCTCTGGTCCTTCTGCATTTCAGAAAAGGATGGTAGAAAAATTAAAATAGTACAAAGAGGAGCAATTAGAGTAGTCAGAGATGTGGAAGAGCTTCCCTGTGAGGAACAACTAATTAATGAATAACCCTTTACTTGAAAAGGAGCTGAGGGAAATGTGATAGAAAATGATAGAATCATGGTACTTGGAGAAGGTGAGCAGAGCTGTCCACCTTCTCTTCTAATGCAAGAGCGTGGAGCTACTGCATGAAACTAATGGAGGCCTCCTCTAAAGCAACGAAATGAGCTACTGCTTTTTGATCTCTGGAATTAATCTGTGGAACTGCTTGCTACCAGGTGCTAATAATGTTGCATGACTTCAAACAGGAAAGGACAAACTAACGGCACAAGAAACTGGAAGTGGCTACTTAAATGCAAAGACTACTCTTGGCTCAGGAATTCCCTGACCCACAGCCCAGTACTGGGAGGGTATTCAGGAAACATCAGTATCTTCATGCCATATCCTCTTCCTCTTTTGTGGGCAACTGCTGGTGTTGGAGAAAATACTGGTCTCCATGGGCATTTGATCTGAGGCAGTGTGCTTTGTTCCAAGGCTGATAAATCCCTAGTTTCCATCTTCAGTGTCCCTTGCTCCAGAAGTAACAGACTTCTCCAAGACTTCTGAATAATTTCTAGATCTACACATTTACCAGGGACACTTAATACCTGGCATCATGGGACAGATTGACAAGGGTTCATATTTTGGCTGCGGTAAAAGCTTAGCAAACCTAAGATGTTTCTGAGAAAATATCAGTAGCTAAGAAATTGATGTCTTCTGTCAAAACTTCAGTTCATTAGGAAGTCTTCGGCCAGGTCTAGTCTCCAGGAGTTCAGGTTTCTCAGCAATTTGCATCCTAATGAAGAGTAGAAAATACAACTGGGTGGTAACACTGCAACCTGTGGCTGTAGGCTATCCTGTAGCTTAAGTAGAACAGTGGGAGCGTGTAGCTAGCAGTTCTGTTCTTGCCCAATTGGATGAACACCTCCCTCAGTGCTTCATCACGAGTGGATGTTATCATATTTTAGGCAGTTTATCTTTATAACAATGCCCTTTAGTAGAAAAATCTCTGAAGTAATAAATCTGCCTGTTCTGTACTGTTCAAAATTACTCTGTGGTGACTATCCCATCTATTGTTTCTTTCCACTGTGAAAAATCTGAGCCTAGTATTTGAAGCATAGACTAGGTAGGAAGTCTAAAGAGTTTACAGGTCAAGGAGGGAAATAGAACAATTTTCTAGCTCTCTAATTCTGGTCCATCAAATTTTTCACAGTTCTGCAATATGTAGTCAAGTTATTGGCATATACTGTACCTGTAGCTGAAAGTCATGACTGGGATCTGTAGTACAATCATCCAAGTTGCTCCCTCTAGAGACTCATGGTATATTCCTTGAGACAAGTAATACCCGAAGCAACTGTCTGCATCCAGTTAGTGTTATCACTAAAAATCCATTGGTAACGATTAAAGCAGTGTATTTGGTAGTTTGCAGCACTTCTCTGAAAACGGTTGTTACCTCACAGCATGTAAGAGCTGCAAAATGTAATCTGATAGCAGGTAATCACCTTTCTTTAGTGCATTCATGAGGATTCATCTCAGCTCACAACAGACCCTCTTGAAAAAGTTTTACAAGATTGTCTTTGGTGGAGTTACTCCCAATTTACAGGGAGGGGAACAGAATCATGTCCAAAATATTTACTTTCATTTATGTAGAAACTTCAGAGTTTTTCCCTGGAAAACCTTTCCCCATCTTACTCATCCACAAGTCATCTCAAAACAGTAAACACTTTTCAACTCCTCCTCTGTGGCGCAACACTGTTCCCCTTTTTTTCTCTTCCTTCCTTTTTGCATTGCTCTCAGTTTTGCTTAGGGTATTTCTAAGTCTGATCTGACAGAGTACAGCTGGGTTGGAAAATTACTTAGAATAACGTGCTGGTCTCTTCCTTTCCCCAATCTGTGCTTCACCAGTGAACTGCTGCATTGCTGCTGAATCCTCTACTATTTGCGTGCAAATATTAACTCGGCATCTGACCCATTTATCTCTGCAAAAGTAAAGCTGTGTTGATTTAGTATCTTGGCCAAATATCAGCCTAGGTAATTACATGCTTGTCTGCATAAGTTTCCCTCTGATTTGCGTTTCGATAGATGACTGTATTCTACCTGTTACAATTCAAGTTTTCTCTACCTTCTTCTGTGTTGTTCAGTTGTCCTGTGTTGCCTGAAAGGACCTTGATTTTGAATTATGTGGCAATCATTAAAATATTTTCTGTCTTGACACACAGTGCACATTGAAACCTTCAGGGATGAAATATGCCTCTATATGTCACTACATTATTAGCTCAATTACTATTATGTAAGAGAAAAAATGGGCATATTTTCAAATTAACATCAAGGTGAAAAAGTAGAGGACAAGCGCAAAGAAGAACAAAATGTTTTGATAAAAAATGCAAGATTATAAATTAGCCACTGGAGTTTAAATCTTTTTGGAAAGTCATACACAAGAGGGTAAAATAAGTAAAATAATTGCAGTAACAGCTTATTAAACACAAAATTTAATTTGTATTAATTTTTTTGCTTTTTTTGACACTGTTCTACTCTTATCCTTGTACATCTGGCCCTGAGGAGAAGAGTAGGTTCCATGGAGATTTTTGCTAATTGCCAATTAGTTAACTTCCTTTTTCTCAAAGTCATATATTTGTGTTAGTTTGTACAATCACAAGAATGGGAAAGCGCCTTTACCCCCGAAACCCTTGTCATTGTTCTCATTAAATTTGTAATTTGTCTACTTCCAAAGTGGTTCCACTTCTTTCCAAGTGATGGTCATCGTGACAAGTCTGCAGTCTGCTGTATTGTCTGTTAGGTGGAATTAATGATGCTTACCTCTCATTTTCACAGTTGCAGCATTTACAGCAGGCTTCCTTGTCTCCATAGCAAAATATCTCTCTAGATTAGCATGTGTATATAGAAAAATACTTAAGTATGAAGATTATTAAGTGACAATATAAAATCCATTTTTATTTTTACCTTCTCTTTAATCACCACTCTAAGATGCACTGGGATATTAAGTTGTACCTTCATTTTATCGAAAGCCGTTATATTTCTCCACTTTGTTCTCCTCTGCTGTTGACACAGGGTACTTCCCTACTTGGACAATTTGTTCTGGACTTAGGTTGATTGATAAATCCACCTTAGATGCTAACGGACTGAATCTTTCTTTCATGGTGTTTTTAGGGGATAAGCTTTTATTTCAAGCAATAGCAGCCGATAGTGATCTGTTTGGGGGGCAAACTGTTTCCTTCTTCCCTAAAGACTTTTGAGTTATTTGTCTCTTTGCATCTGGAATTTGTTAGCTATAGACGGGTAGTCCTCCTTTTCTTAAGAGATGCCCTTTGAAGTCTCGGCAAGATAGGTCAACTTCCAGTTGTGAATATTTCACATTCACTTAAAATATTAAGCAGTGGTAGTATCAAGGCTGTTATTGATAGCAAATATGATACTGAGAATATTGATACCAAATATGATACTGAGAAGGAAATGCTGGCATCGGAGACCTTGTAGTCTGCAGAGGTAGAATTCATGATTTAGAGCAATGAGTGCAGAAGGTGCATGGGGAGCATCCAGTGTCTGACAGGAGAGGAGAATAAATGAGATTCCTATGTGCCATGCAGCATTTGTGATAACCTACATACTTATCTATTGATGAGCTGCCTTAGACAAGTCGCTGTTAATATAATCTCCAAGCTTAGCACCTCGTACTGGTATTCTTCAGGATGTGCTCTAAAAGACCCAAATTTACCAGTGCTAACCCTTAACCATAGCTTTTTGCCAAATGTAGTACTGAAACCACCCAGTCTGCCACCGAGCAAGTTTAGTAAGCTTTGTATGGTTCCCCTTAATAATTGATGACTATGTAGAACAAAAGAGTAAGGTAATCATTCCCGTTTCTTTCGGCAGGTTAATTTATATGAAATGAACGCTGAATGGTACCTTCTAGGCACATTTTACATGACTTGCTGGTAATTCACATTCACTGCCTTGAGGCATTCATCCTGACCTAGTATAAGCAAAGATGTGTGACTCAAGGAATGTGTTGGCTACCATCTGTCCTGGCTGGTGCACTCTTTCAGATGTGTCCCCTAAGGCTAAGCAAAAGAATAAAGCAGCTGGGAAGATTTTGCCCAGTTTTAAAACACTTTCCTTTTGTTTAGGCATGACTTAATCTTTCAACTATTAATTTGTTATACAAAAACAATCAAACATCTGTGATTGAAGTTCAGGGGAATTCAAACGTTGTCTATAAACTTGTTTGAAATACAAATGTCTTAGTCCTGAGTTACAGTTCTTGGTAATACTCGATGCAGAAGAAATTGCCCAACCTAATTCATTTAAAGCTCTGTCTGTGTTAGTACATCTGTACAATTTTATCACTAGACTCTTGAAACAAACCATCTGTTAGCAGAATTTCCATCAGAAAGTGACTTCCCCTCTGAACAGGCCATATAGCGAGTGAATAAGGCCATGACTTCAGTGAGCTTTATACCGTGTATTTCAGTGTTTCACAACAGCTCACGGAGACTTCATCATATGTAACTGTGCACACCTGTTGTTTGCCAGAATATTTCTCGTAGCTCCCAGTGATTTCCACTGCCTGCTTTACCTTTTATTTACCTGTGATACCACATACTCAGCCTTTAGAAAGTTTGAAGACAAAGCAGTGTATATACCAGATGTAGTGTAAGCTGAGCTCCTCAGCCTTCATATGGAGACGAACAGTTATTATTTATATTTGTCAGATTTACTACTTATGCATCACTGGCAGTTACAGTCTGAGGTACCAAATTATTTCTGATTTCTTAATGCAAATCTGTATATATGTATATGTGCATATAATGTACAAATCTGTATCATACCACTCTGAATTGTGACATTTTATGGCAATTACTATCTGTTCCGTAAAACTGATTTGGGTTGGTTATTTTCCTTTTCTCTGGAAATCACGCATTAATTTGAATCCATATCTGAGACTTTGTCATTTGGTACTAACAAGACAAGCTAAGTGGAAAAACATTCTGGGTTGCTGCACTCACATTTCCTCCCCCACCCCCCCAGATAATTTTCCTCTGTGAGGACAAAAAGGAACGTGTTTGAGGATTTATTAAAAGGGACTTAAAAAACCTTAGATTACTGTAGATCTGATTCTGTCTCTTGACCCTCTGTTTCTCCTTTTCTGCTCACTGCTTCTCTATACAGTGAATTATTTATGTTTCAGTAGAATTTGGTGTGGTTAATGATGCTATGCACCTTTCTATTTAGCATGATGCTATCTGGGCCTGAAAATTATGTAGATAGTCCATGCCTTCAGGTGCTTAAATGAAATTCTGAGCTGTTTCTATGGTTATTGCTAAACCAGTTCTGTTGCTTTTGTTTGAATGGACATCTAGACATCAGTGAGGACTGCTTCTGTTTCAATGCTCTTCCTCAGGTGGCTTTTTCTCACTGTTACATATTTTCTAATTTTCTTTTTCCCCACATAGCAGGTGTTTCATCTGCTTCCACCTGTTACGTAATGCAGACTCTAAGGCATTGCAGGAAAAATATTTTGCAAGGGAAGTGTTGAACTATTACTTGTTTCGAACTGCAACTTACTGTATTCATAAGGTTAAGTACTCTATTTCTAGGTTTTATGAAGTCTTCAACTTACAAGCCATTTGTATAAATATGGATGACTTCCTGAAAATTTTTTTAATTCTGGTTTAAGTTTTCACATTCCTGAATACTGGAGATAGTGGAATGACAGAATTAACTATAGGAAGAGCCATAAGGAAGTACTGTGGCCCATGAATATTGCATTGACTCTGAGAGGCAAATATAAAGAGTCCCTTAAGATAGTATTTTGTAAATAGCATTAGTCTAATGGTTTAGGAAATGACTACTTTCCTTAATGACTTTCCAGCAACATTAAGTGCTGCTCCACCCAGAAAAATAAATGCATGGCAATTGGAGATTTAAAATGCCTTTTATTTCCATAATTTGTATCTTTCTCAAAGCAAGATTTTCTAAAGATTTTAATGATCCAAGTAGGTATAATTCACTATAAAATATTGCAGACTTATGTTAACATAACTTTAAGATTTTGCACAGGCCTTCTTGTTGTAAAGTTTGTTCTGATATTCAGTCTAAATATTCCCTGTTAATTTCATCATATTGCCTTTAGTTCTGCTCTAGTTCTGATATACATAACCCACCCTAATATTCCCTTATTGCTGTCTCAACTAGTTTATCCTCACTTTTGTACATTTTAATTCCTCTTCCAGGTATTTCTTAGTTCTCTAGCAATAAATAGAAAAGTAAAATAAAATTGTTTTCATTTCATTTGATTCTGTGTACTGCCCTTTGCTCTTGGAATAGTGGGTAAGTGTTGGACTGGCCCAGAGGGACGGTGCGTGCACAGTCTTAATGCCCTACACATTTTCCTGGGGCGGCTTGGCAGCAGCAGGGCTGGAGAGAGGACAGCTGTGCTGCTCTTGGATACTGTTGCAGTTTTGGTGGTTACCAACAGTCAGAGGACAGTCAGAATTGAGGAAGTTTATAGTATCTTCCTGAGCATTTAACCCACAGCAGAAGCTTGTGCTTTAGTTGGAGATGCTTTTTCAAGGACTTAGGAGATGATGACACATGGTCTTCTCCTCAGATGTTTGCTAGTAGCTGCTCAGCTGTGTTTCCACTAACACTTTGAGCTGCTCTCCAAGAGGTCACAATCCAGCTCTCTTTAGATTGCACAGTCTTGCTGTGTTGCAGAAAAGGTACTGAAGTAAATAGTACTATTTATTGGGCTTGGATTTTTTTTAAACAATTTTGTTAGCATAAGCATAGAATAATAATTGCAGCTGAGAAAAAAAAGCACACTACAGGCATCCCATGCAGAAACAGTGTCACAGATTCTGCTATCGATGTCTGTGGCTCCATCCCTGTGTAAAACTTCACAAGTCATTTAGCCTCTGAGAAAGCAACGATCAGGAAATCCTATGTAAACAACCAGCAATTCTAACTGCAGAAACCTCCCGTATTAAAAAAACCATATTAGCTAGATACCTGGTAAATATATGTATGTCTGTCTAGGTATGCAGCATTTCTTTTAAAGAAAATAGCAACAGAATGATTTTTGTCTTAACAGCTGAAATTCCTTCTGCAGCTTGTGTGATAGCTGTGGCTTTGAACACCAAAAGAACCAAATTGCTGCTCCTGCTAATCCTTTCAGCCCCTCTCGAGTATTTCTTGGGCTATATAGCCTGAGTTCATCAATGTTAACATGGAATCAAATAAATATTTTTCAGAGAGTATTGAAAATGTTGTTTACAATAAGTCCTGTAATTCCTGTCTTAGTCTGTTTTGTATGTGCTAGCAGATGGAAGGCTCTCTGTGCAGGCTGCACTAGGAGAACACCATCTGCTTAGCTGGGCCACCATCTCTGTGACTCTCTTGCCAATCTGGTTTTGAAGTGTAGCCTGAGACACTTTTTCATGAATGCTCTTCAGACTGTTGTGTTTGGGTCTTTCCCTCCTGCATCTTTGATTCAGCTTCTCCTGCTGCATCTTTACAGATTACAGCTCCTCTGTGCTCTTGGCGTCTTATGACCTCTGCAGTGATGGCAGCCTTGACTCCCCAGTAGTTTTCAGGGTATATTTTCCTAGGACACATAGTGCCCCTTGTACAGAGAAATGCAGTTTTGAGACTTTTCAAGCTACTGTAGTCTATATGAAATTGAAAAAATTATTACATTCCTTGTCAGGGTGCTTACTTCTCTAACCTCAGAAAGTGAAGGAGGCAAAGAGTTGATAGTAAAAAAAGCTGAAGTATAAATACAAACGATTTTCTATAAACTGAATTGGCATGTTATCTTATCCCACTGGTGGCATAATAAAACATCATAATGGATACTTGCTTAGAAGAATGCTATTTCTTTAAAGGCACAGTGTCATGTTCCAAAGAAAATCTTTTAAAGATACATTAAGTTTCTCTATTAATCTACCATACGGGACTTGAACATCAGTTTAATTTTTCAAGAAGTCCATTAAACAGCATAAATATTCAAATGTATCAGCAAATTGAGTCATCCAATTACACTCTTAGCATTGCATGTTTTCACCTCCTTGCTCCACAGAAAAGCAGGGCAGCAGTAAAGTTGCAACAAGCTGCTGAAATTCAGTTTCTGGCAAATGACCTTGGGGAGATGCATATTCATTAATCTGCCAAGACTGTGACCCAGATCCCTGTTTCTCCTGTCTTGATTGGGTTCACCTAATTACATCAGCTGTCACCTGATTTCTGGTGACATCACAAGTTCTCCTGACCTAAGCCCTGTGCTTCAAGCAGGTAATTAAAATGAGCAGAAAAGAACAGCAGCTTGGAAAGATAAACTGATGGAGGGCATTCAGCTTCTGTCTTTTCAGGAATATAGTTTCAGAATTATTATGGAAGGGAGACTGCTAAATGAATGCAAACTCTGTGGTTTTGCTTGGGCTTTTTCGCAGGCTGGTAATAAAGAAAAGTGGTCCTAATAATTTTAGAAAGCCAAGAAGAAAACAGTGTCCTTCCCCTACTCAAATGGCCTATTCAATACATTCATAGGTGCCCACTATATATCAAGCCCCCCTCCTAGGTCGCCTGTCTAGCTTTCCTCAATATCAGTGGTGTATGAGTTTGGTAGCCTATGCTGTAGCTAGCTGCTCTAGAGATTGCACCCTGATGGTCTGAAGACTTCCATCATGTCTGCTTTTGTTCCTTTTCTCCAGGTGCAAGCAGGGTTGCACAGGATCTTCTGGGAGAGGCTGCAGCCTCAGGAAAAGAGCAAGTGCATGCTTACTTTCTCAGCTATTGCGCTCAACAGATGTGTGCTGGGGTTAGATTAGAAAAGTGTCAAATTAGTTATGTGAAAAGGCAGCTTGCATCTTCAAAAGTAGTCAAGAGACTTGTAATTTTGACCTCAATTCAAAGTGTATATCATTCTCTTCCGCATAGTGTAGATAAGCTTCAAGTAAAGTTACTTCCTCTCTGTGAAAAGTATGGAAAATGCTTCAAGCCTTCTACTCAATTTCAGCCAGTCTTAGTCCTTTTCCTCCTCATCTATGCTAAAGAATAGCAACAGCCACTATGAGCTACTCTTTACCTTGCATTGACCCAACCTGTACGAAGCACATGCCAGGGAGCAAGGGGGCTCCTGGAGAGCTCTTTTTCCCTCTGTATCACTTTAAGGGCAGGACAGTCCAACAAGTTCGTCCGTGCACTGTGTAAGTTTCTGTTTGTCCTTCTTAGAGATTCCCTTCTTGACCAGAAACAAGTAGTTTATATATGAAGCTTAAGCATCTTGTTGGAATAAAGCTTGTACCCACAAATGCTCATTTACTCAAGCAAAATTCTGCCTGAAATAAATGATGACTTGTCCGTAATTTTAGTCTTGCATTGATCTTGGATATTCATTGGTTTTCAGTTCCGTAACTTTCTAGTTGACATCTTTTGTACTTAAATGAGTAGCAGAAGCTTTAATTATTGAGATTGCTAGAATTATCTATTTAAAATATTTTTTTAGCAGAAAGATGCATAACTGAAGATCAAGTATTACAGTAGGAATACATATGTTTTGATATAGTAGAGGGACTCCAAGTAACTAAAGGTTTGCTGGTTTGAAGTGGGATTTTATATGTTATCTTTAGGGGTTTTTTTAAGAAAATTATTTTCCCCTGAAAATTGTCAAAATTTCCACCCCGCCCCCCCCAACTTTGTAAACCTTAATGAACTGAAGAATGGGAGCTTAACTAGTCACCTTTGCAATCTGCCTTTTCTTTATGAATGTCTTAGTGTTTAATTCTGAAAATTATGACTCTTGTTCTTGTGTGTCAATTTATACTCTAAATACTTGAGAATCATTTTTCCAAATAAACTCAGGAAGAACAATTTAACATATATTTAATCTGCACATCTATGCAGATTAATCTGTGTCAGTACATCAGGATTAAAGGGATGATAGCGAAATGTATGTATGTTTCATCCCGGTGTGCATCTAGATTAACAGCTATGTGAGATCCATTGTGCGTCTTTAAAATTGTAAAGCAAGTTTCAGGACATATTTCTTTGACTTTTCTTCAGTCTGACAACAGCACTTTTAGAATTTTTGCCACCAAACAATGACTATTTTCCAAAGTCACTTCTTGGCTCTCTAGAACTACATTTTCTTAAAGATAAATTTTAATTATATTCTGAATGCTGCTACTTCCATAAATAACATATACGTAATATTATGTTTACTGTGTAAATGAAGACAGACACTAATAGTTTCATGAATAAAGTAGTTTACAGAGAGAGATCTCTGTATTCTTAATGCAGTCGCCACTTTTTCTCTTGTATTAAGTATCAAGCCACAACACTATTTACTTCTAAGCTCCATAAATTATTCTGGGACTCTGCCAATCAATTGCGATGCGTCAGACCAGTTAGTCCTCCTTACTCTCAGCTGGGCTGGCCACGTCCCTTAGTGCTTATTCTAATGCATGCTGTGCAGGCAACTGCAGGTCGCTATGGATAGGGTAATTGCTGTGAACCGCTACATGACCCAGATAGAAAATTATTCTTCCCACTTCCCAAGCAGCAAATCTTCATTGTGATTGCTATGTGCAATGTCGTTCATAACCTGAGCCCTCTGGACTGATTATTTTTTAATATATTCTTTAATTTGACTCAGTGGCAGAGGAAGTAAATACACAGAGAAATCGCTTCATGCCATAGTGCATAATATGGAAATCAGTTGAAACTCTCTGAACAGATGATTTTTAAAAGGATTTTTCAGTGTGTATTTAACAGGACTTAAGAGTTATTTCCCTCATTGTTTGATTTCTTTGAAGAAGAGATCAGAGTCGTTGAGGCAAATTTTACAAATTTTAGTTTAGTATTTTCATCGTATTAGAAACAATTAGGAGTGGGCAGGACTAAAATGGTCAAGTTGTAGCTTGTCCTTGAATTTTCTGTTGCTGTGGGGAGGAGCTGGTTTGATTATGACTCAGAATGAAATTTTAAAATGTCAGATGCTGTCTGCTAGCATCATACTTTTTCTATTTTAACCAGGTAAAGAGATTTTATTACAGGTCGTGATTGTGTATTATATTTTAGTACAGTACGTACTGCATTTTAGTGTATGCCCTGATTACGTGTTACTCAATCTACTTTTGCTTTGTAGTCTTTGGCCCTTGGATTGCTCCATACAGATTGAAAATATTTCTAATTATAGTGCTAGGTCAGCTGGCCAGCACTGCGGCTGTGCTGAGCAGGCTGAATTCCATACAGTGGGAAGAAATAACCCAAAATAAATAACGTCAAAAGCTCGATTCCTTGGGATCTGTTAGGTGCTAGCTTATCTCAAGTGAAGTTGTGGAGTCTCCTAAAGCCCCATGTTTCTGTCCTCTAAAATATTTCTGGAGCTCTGCCAGGTATATAATACTTTCTGTCTGGACTTTGGATGTCTGAAGATTTCTTGTACAAGTCATACATATTGCCTGATCCAGCCAAGTTCTAGAATAACAGTTTCTTCTCAGTAGAAACTTTTTTTTATATTTTGAAGTTAGAGGGACGCTATTCTCTTTAAGTTGTGTTGAAAAGAAAGGGCAATAGTGAGTAAACTGAAGCGGTTTCTGCAGTTTTGGGTCCCACTTCCTGATTTGCAGAGAGGGTCACTCCTGGCATCCTCATGAGATCATGACTACATTCAACCAATGCTGGCATTTAGGCAAACTTATTTTTACCTCTAACCATTCTTTTTATAAGGGTGTATGGTGATAGGACAAGGGTCAGCAGTTTTAAGCTGGAGCAGGGTAGGTTTAAATTAGACATTAGGAAGAAGTTCTTTACTATCTTTACGCTGGAACAGGTTGCCCAGAGAAGTTGTGAACGCTTCATCCCCAGCGGTGTTTAAGACCAAGCTGAATGAGGCTCTGAGCAGCAATGTGTCTGGTGTCCCTGCCCATGGCAAGGGGGTTGGGGTTGGAACTAGGTGATCTTTAAGGTCTCTTCCAACTCAAGCCATTCTATGATTCAGTAGCTCTGTGTTGCTGCCTCTTCCAGTTTAATTCACTGCTTCATTTCTTTCTCTGTCAAAATATCCAAACCGCTGTAATTTTCCTTAGCTGACTAAAGAAGCATAACTGTGTTGGGGTACAAATGACAAATTTGAAGTTAGCATACTTTATACCACATGTTGATGGATGTTAATAAGCTCTCCGTTCTCCTGCCATGTCACCTCTGATTTAGTCATTAAATGACAAGGCTCCAAATAATAAAATACATCTGGAGTACCAGCAATTTATTTCCTGACATCAGAGAAGGTTAATCTGTATCCATCTTCGGGAGAAAGTCAGCTCGGATTAGATTCTGATGGAGAGGCAGATCCTCCTGCCTGGAGCTGACAGTGAAACGTGGGATCTAGCACTCTGCAGCAGAACCGTGGCCACTGTGGTACTGTTCTCTCCTCCTGTATTTTTGCTGCTCCCTGCCCTTGTAGCCCTTCAGAGTGGGAACTAGGCTGTGTGGTGTGCTCTTTGAGATTGAGGCAACGCATATGTGTCATAGTAATGGCAGAAGTGTGATAGAGCCTTTTTTTCTCCATGTCATGTGCTCTGGGATTGTCTGTGCTTCAACCCAATTTGCTGGAGTTCAACATCACCAAAAACAGGAAATGGAAGCAGAGGCTAGGGGGTCTGTCAAGAGCCTGGGCAGCTGTGAGCAGAGTTTGAAAACAGAAAAGCAGCTTCTATGTCTTGATATCCCTGCCTGGTGTCTGGCCTTTGCATCTGTCACGGTTTAGGGTCAGGGCAGCCCACTACCTATAACAGATGCTCTCTGTTAACCCCCCTCCCTCCATGAAGGGGAAGAGAAAAGGAACAAGGGGGAGAGACTCATCAATTAGAAAAGGAAACTAGAACAGCTTTAATGAAAATGAAAAAATAATGCTAAGAATAAAATTAAATATATACAAATATATGCAAAGCCAGTATTGAGCCCAAACCCCCCGATGGCAATTATGTCACTGTCACCACTGATGTTGTAGAGCAGGCACTGGGAAAGTCCTAGACAGGGCCCAGCAGCAGACAGGAACTGTGTTCAGGTACTCGATTCAGGAACACTCTGATCAGGATCGAAGGCAGAACAGAGTTCTCTTTGGATTCCAGCCATCAAAGGAACAAGGAAGAATCTGAGCAAGGGCCCAGAGCAAGAGCCCCCAAGCCAAGAGCAACAGAGCCCGGGCCCCCAGCAGCTGAATATGGTGCCTATGGGATGGAATACCTCACTGATCAGTTTAAGGGCACCGATTTGTCCGCTTCTCCCTGCAGGTGCGGCTTTACCTTCTGCACCTCCTCAATATGGTACACAGGATCTAGCCATGGCCTTGGTCTGCACACCAATCCCTGGTACTAACTCTAAACACAGAACTTTATTGCTGCTAGAAGC
The DNA here is from genome assembly GCA_013396935.1 of Baryphthengus martii. Taxonomy (NCBI): domain Eukaryota; kingdom Metazoa; phylum Chordata; class Aves; order Coraciiformes; family Momotidae; genus Baryphthengus; species Baryphthengus martii. Next base: position 46,537 of record VWZK01000983.1, read on the forward strand.
AGGCACTGCCTGTGAAAACATGCTGCTAGTTTCAGAAAGTGCAGTTAGATTAAAGGAACTGAGCTGAAAAGTAAAATCACCGAACAGAATTGTTCTGTTCTAACTCAAACCAGGACAACACATCATCCTCTGCAACTCAACAAGATAGGCAAGCATGTGCAGAGTCAAGTGCAGACATCATTCCATAAAACTCTTTTTCAGTTGCTGCTGACCTTGTGTTAATGGATTTGGTGGGGCCAAAACTTTCTGTGCTTTGCCTCAGCCCAAAGCTCAGTGTTTCTGGAAAGTCTGCCCCTCAGTCTGATTGTCACACAGGTGGTTCAAGTATTCTTTTTCTCTGTTTGGTTTAGTTTTGCCTGTGAGCCTGTCTGAACACAAAATGTGCTATTAACAGCTCATATTAACACCATTTGTGACTAATACATTATTTAAGTTGAAGATAAGAGTAAATGATCATGCATTCCCTACACAAATTTTAATACAACTGTGTTACATTAAGAGTTTTCATTACTATGAAACAATGATTATGTCAGGTGACTATGAATAAAACCTAGTAATATGCAGAATAAGTTATGCTCATTTTATATCACTTTAACTTAGATACTGGACCTAATATAAAATGTGTCCCAAAGTGACAAATCTTGTTCAGTGGTGGGGATTTAATTCCCCATGATGTCTCTGTTACCTAGGATTTAAAAAAAAGGGCAAGGATCAGCTAGTAAAATCATAATTAATTTATATATAGGTTTTTAAGCATATGTTGGATGAATATATAAAACAATTGTAGTGTTTAAGAGATGCTATCAGTCTTTACCAGTATTCATCATCCGAATAGTGAATATCTCCAAACTGTTATGTTCAAACTCAAAATGCTGACTTTATGGTGTGCCTGCTTTAGATTTCAATCTGTTGATCTTCAGAATTCTTACATCTCTTTATTCTTTTAAATCTGTGCAACTAATCAATAACTTAGGTTTTGACTCTGTTGTATTTTTTGTACTTCCCCTTTCTTTGATATGATGAAACATCTGAGAAGCACATTATGCAGCTTCTTGCACTCCACAGAGAGGGTCCTCCGTTAGATTTCTGAATAATTAGGGAAGATACTGTAATTAAGACATTTTCCATAGACAAATTCTCTTTTAAAATCCTAACTTCTTGCTTTTGGTATTAACCAGTTGTTGCATTTCAAAAGAGTATGTGCTCATATGCATACATACAAAAGTATCTGGGATAAATGCACTGCATGGTATTTTTCAAAAGCACAGATGGCTGTTAAGCAGTTCAATTTTTCTTGGCCCAACACAGGACCAAATGTTCTGCCATAGCTCTGAGAGTTAATACTATAGCAGGAAAACTGATCAAATGTTACAAAGGAGTAAGTTAGTTTCCAGGAGTCAAACAGACAAGAGCAACGTCTTTGTCTATGTCACTGCTGGAACTGCATTTATTTGCATAGAATCACTATGGTTGGAAAGGCCCTCCAGGATCATCTAGTCCAACCTTCATCCCAGCATCCCTAACCTCTAGACCAGAGCCTCAAGTGCCACATCTACTCATCTCTTAAACACCTTCAGGGATGGTGACTCCACCACCTCCCTGGGCAGCCTGTTCCAGTGCCTAACCACTCTCTCAGGAAAGAATTTCTTCCTAATACCCAATCTAAACCTCCCCTGGCACAACTTGAGGCCATTTCCTCTCATCCTATCATTAGTAATTTGGGAATGGAGACCAGCACCAGCCTCGCTACAACCTCCTTTTAGGTAGTTGTAAAGAGCAAGGAGGTCTCCTCTCAGCCTCCTCTTCTCTAGACTAAACAACCCCAGTTCCCTCAGCCACTCTTCATAAGGCAGGTTTTCTAGACCTCTCACCAGCCTCGTTGCCCTTCTCTGTACCCGCTCCAGCACCTCAATGTCCTTCTTATACTGTGGTGACCAGAACNTCCAGGTAGACAACATCCACCGCTTTTCCCTCATCCACTAGGCGGGTCACCTGATCATAGAAGGAGATCAGGTTGGTTAAACAGGACTTGCCCTTCATGAACCTATGTTGGCTGGGCCGATGCCCCTGTTGTCCTGCACTTGCCACGTGATCACCTCCAAGATGAACTGTTCCACAGTCTTCCCCGGTACCGAGGTCAGGCTGACAGGCCTGTAGTTCCCCGGATCCTCCTTCCTGCCCTTCCTGTAGATGGGTGTCACATTGGCAAGTTTCCAGTCATCCAGGACCTCCCCCGTTAACCAGGACTGCTAATAAATGATGGAGAGCGTCTTGGCAAGTTCCTCCGCCAGCTCCCTCAGCACTCTCGAGTGGATCTTATCCGGCCCCATAGACTTAGGTGTGTCCAATTGTCTTAGTAGGCCATGCACTTCTATTTCCTGGATTTTGAGGGAATTGTTCTGATCTCCATCCCTATCTTCCAGCTCAGGGGCCTGAATACTATGAGGGTAACTGGTCTGACTATTAAAGACTGAGGCAAAGAAGGCATTAAGAACCTCAGCCTTTTCCTCATCCTTGGTAACGATGTTCGCCGTCACATCCAGTAAAGGATGGAGACTTTCCCTGGTTCTTTTTTTGTTATTAATGTATTTGTAAAAACACTTTCTGTTATCTCTTGCAGAGGTGACCAGGCTGAGTTCTAGCTGAGCTTTTGCCCCCCTAATGTTCTTTCTACACACCCTAACTAAATCCCTGTACTCTTCTTGAGTAGCCTGTCCCTTCTTCCAAAGGTGGTAGACTCTCCTCTTTCTCCTACGTCCCAGCAAAAGCTCCCTGTTCAGCCAGGCTGGTCGTTTTCCCCACCAGTTTGTCTTATGACACATAGGGACAGCCTGCTCCTGTGGCCTCTTTCCTTCCTTCTGGTGATGTGGAGGAGGAGATACAAGTTGGTGCAAACTACAGTTTTATCCACTTTTAGATCTCTTTCTATTGACAAGGCAGATCATGGGAGGTTGTAGTTAAATGATAATGATTCTGTTAATTATAATGTTCTGGCCTATGTTATTTTAATGAAGAGAGACTTCAGATGGGAGCATGAATTTGCTCAGCTGTAGGTGATGTCATACATTACTCTCCCTTGAAGAATAACCATGACTAATATCTGTAAAGCAGCTTTGATTAGGGAAGAGGCTAAACTCAGGAGGTGCTAAAAAACACTCTGGATGTGGCAAGTGAGTTTTATGAAGGCACTTAGTAACTTCCCTGAACATCACACGGTTCATCGCCTTTGCATGCAAATTTCATCTGCATAAAAATTGAGGTGTAAGGGGAGTAAGTGCAATTCCAGATCCTCTCCTAAATTTTCAAGCAGAAAAGCACATAAATCTGTGAGATCTGATGATAGGGGACTGAGACTAAACCTGTTTTGATCCTGAATATTTCTGTAATAGTATCAACTGTCATTTTTGACATGTGTGTGTTTCTGCTATGTCATCTGCATACTGTTTTAGAGAATTAGAAATAAATTACAGCGTTACAGGACTCAGTTCTGTAAAGATTTATGTGGAATATTTTGCCTCTATCATAAGTGTTACGAGGTCATCTGTGTCATTCTTTAAGAACAAAATTTGCATTTGTTTTCATTACTAGGAAATTATGGCAGGAACAATAGTAATAAATATGACAAGAAAGATACTTAACCAGTTCTCAGGTTTTGTTTCAAAAAAAGGCAGGATAAATATTATATTCCAACATCCTATATAAACATGTTCGTAGACATCACTCTTTTTAAGATTTCTATTTTTTCTTTTTTTATATGTAAATTAAAATTTACAGTTCTGTTCTGGAGCAGAAGTCAGTGACACAAATTTTAATAACCCTGAAGTGACACACTTGTCCAGTTAATTCTTCCTCTCTTTACAACCCCTCCTACTCTTCACTGTTCTCTCATTGCTTCCCCAAGATTCCTGAAGCAAAAGAGGAGATGTCCCGGTTCGAGACAAATTCAGAGG
>VWZK01000984.1:3239-16225 GCA_013396935.1 Baryphthengus martii
AAGATACTAGCTTTAAAAAAAATCAAAAGAATTTGAGATAAGTTAACATTTACACCTGCAGATTCTAAATATTTTCATCTAGGTGTGGAATATTGATGAGAGGAGCTCAGAATGAAACATGTTAAGAATGTCTTGAGTTTTTTTAAAGGCTGGAAGCATTTGAGAATAAAAGATTAAGGAGACCTGTTTAAATATATATATATGTTTAGCTAATAGAGTTCATATGGTGAGAACATCAGCTCTCGCTGTATTTGGAATAATATATGTTCATTTAACATTTCTATCCATAGTTAATAAGTTACTTTCTTTTCTGGGGCCTGGTATCTAGCATAGGGGCTATGCTCTGCTTAGGTCCTGCTTGTAAATCAAAAGTAGAGCTTGAATGACAGACTTCTTGTTGGTTCTTTTTGAAGCAGCAAGTGTTACCTTGATGGGCTTTCACTGCTAAGGGTTGAGCTGGTGCTTTACTTTTTGCTGTCAGTCTAATCTGAAAGTGTCTTGTCTACTAGAGAAGGAGTGTGGTAGAAAAATTACCTAATGGACACTTGTTTGAACTTCGTTTCTCACTTGCTACTTACTTATACTTTATAGCTGAAAAAAGGTTGCAAGTTCATTTGTTTGTGTTTTGTGAAGTTAACAGTTGCTCTTGGGTAGTTACTGTAATTTTGAACAGGCTTATAAATACCACTTTAACACAAATGAAGAAGCTAAAGAGTAGTATTTCACAGAAAGATGAGAGAGATCGCTAAAGCAAGGTAAGACAATTTGGACGATGCAAACAAAGTATTTACGTTGAATGGGAAGAGAAGGGTGGAAACTGAAAATGCAGCTTTCTGTTAAAGCAATTACTTCATTTTTACTGAAAATTACACTATTTAGTGTTTTGGGGTTTGTTCAAACCTCAGATTTTTTTCTTTTAAGTTTGTTTATTAATGATCTTCAAAGAAAGCTGTGCAATATGACTATAGTGTACCGTAAATAAGCCTAAATGCTCTCACATATTCAGATAACTTTTGAAATTGTGAGACAAGCTAATTCTGGAGGGTGTTGGGGTTTTTTAATGTGGAGCTTGGCAGCATGGTGAAATAACCCTGATCTAGTCAGTATAGATAAACATTATAATGAATTTCTTAACTTGTTAGCAATGCATAAGTCCCTTTTCCTTCTCTTCAGTATAACAGTTAGCCCAGGGAGAGTGAATTGTCCAGTGTAGTAAAGAAGGAAATAACCAACAGTCAATAGAGAGAACATGATGTGGCCTCAAGAAAGAAAACTGTTGAAAGAAAATAGAGAATGCTTCAGGGAATTGCACCATTTTACCAGAGAGAACCCAGATTGAGTGGATTTGACTTTATAGCTAAACTGCCTAAAAAGATGGGCATCCAAATCCATTTGAAATGAAGAATGATACAATGGTTTTATTTGTTGAGAAATCTAATGTGCTTACAATAATAGTTTGTTTTTTCTTCTATGTAGCCCAGTGCTGAGAGCTAGATGGCTAGTATGATGTTCTATACAAAAAGTTACTCAAGGGCTGTTGTACATTAAGAAATCCTTTTTTATAGTCATTCCAGGATTAGGGAATGTATTCAAAAGCATATCTTCTGATTATTTTTGGTTTGTTTGTTGGTTGGGTTTTTTTGTGGCAGAACAGATATTACTCTTTTTTTTTTCTCACTCAAGTGAACTCTACGGGCCCACTTCCAAGTATGCAAGAAGAAACGAGAATTTGTATTTTATGCATTAACAGGATTGTTTACTGTGAGCTGCATTAAAAAGCATTCTTTACTGTGAATTGAAGATGATGGTGTTTCACAGTGTCACTAATATTACTTTCTTTAATCTTTCTTAGTTGACATCATCACCATAAATGTATCCAGTTTCACTCAGACGCTAAGCTAAGCTTACAAAAATAGGTCTCTAAAAGCCGTTTATAGATATATATATAAAAAAATATAAAAATCAACAAGTCTTTAATCATGTAAACCAACACAGGCTGAGAGGTGTATTTTGCTCTTCCAACCAGGCAGTAGGCCAATGAAGAAAACAGTAACCTTTTGTAATAAATCTTTTTTGCAGTTCCCAATTCCACAGCAGAGTCTGATCCTTTTCCCACACTGACTCGCTGATTATCCCATAAATGATCTCATTAAAGCTGGTTGTGGTTACTGTGAAATGAGACAGTATGTCAGAATTGGGTGTCCATGTTTGTTTTGCAATTAGGGCTATGGCAGGGCTTTCGTGTGCTATTCAAAAGTAAGGACTCGATAAACTGATGAAATTCATAATGATGGAAGAACAATTCTTCCTAAACTAAGTCATTATCTTTGGTCTTATGACTTAACTGATAAGAAATTAAAACAATAGGGTCTCTGATAAAAAAGAGCTCCACATCATATTTCTTTCTTATTTTTAATGTGGAATGGAAGTAATATTTTAGCCATCTTCGTTTCATATAAAAACATTTTCAGGACTGAAGACAAGAGTTTGAAGGCAGACCAGTAAGGGGAGCTCTTGCCAATAATTTAGTCCACTTTTTAAAAAATTGCTGCAGTATGGTCAACGGTAGGTCAGCGATTTACTGTTCTTTGAAATGTTAATATCTTTCTGACTATGCTTTCAGCTGGAGGTGAACATTCAGCTTTAAAGGATTCTTCTAGAAAGATATTTGCAGTGGGAGATTTTGGAATGTAGCATCTTTAGCTCTGAAATGTCTTAGATGTTTAGTTATCTAATGAAATCTTTCTATGCTTAGGTGAACAGTCCTTTTACATTAGAATGACGTGTCTGAAATGTGGTCTTACCTTCAGTTGTTGCTGGTAGGTCTGTGTATCTCCACACCGCTAGTAACTAGGAGTTGTTCTGTGTTAAGTTACATCATTTTCAGTGAGTGTAAATCACAGGAAGCCATTGTTGATATAGTCAGAAGTAACTTTTATGAAGATATTTTTTTCTCTTTATTTCCTAACCATACAAAACGCATGTGATTGTAGGGTACCTGTTTCTCAGAGCACGTGCACCACACTGTATGGAAGATGCATACAACAACTAGTCAATCTCACTGTATTTCAGTCTGCACTGGAGATTTCTGCATCTGTATTGCTATGGTATTGCTAATAGTACAAAAACATAAGACACGTAGACAGGGTTTTTTTTTCCCTCATTACCCTCAAAAGTGAATAGCTTTGTTGGTTTACACCTATATAAAGGCAAAGTTCAGTATGTTTCCTACACAAACAGACAAAAACTCCACAACACCTACCAGTTAAGTTTTAGTATGAGAAGATGTTTTGTTTTTAGTATGAGAGTATGGTTTGCTTTTTAACAAACCATAATATCTTGGATATTAATGTTTGTATCTTTCATATAGACAGAAAAAGTATTTTTCTCTCCTCTGATTGTGTAGCGGTAGTTAGCAAATTAACTGCAGGATAGAAACAGACCATAAAATTGCTGTCCAGTGAACAAAATTAAAAAGTGGACATTTTAGAGTATTATCGTTAGCTTTTAGGGTTTTATGCTTGAGCACAAAAAGTAACATCTAGTAACTACAAGTAAAAGGTTCCTGGAAGAAATCTGATTTTTCAGATTAATATTTTTCTTTTCCCAAAATAAGAACGGACTTAATACCCATGCAAATGTGTGCTCAACACACCAAAGAAAACTCACCCAACACCAAAACTGGCAGGAGTTGATTAGCCATAGAAGTAACTCCTCAGGAATGAAACAGCAAGCAAAATGTCTGGACGACTACAGATTGAAGGATCTGGTTGTCAGAGCCATACGGTTGTTTACTTTCCTATTCCAGAAAAGATGGACTCAGTTGTAAATTACAGCACATGCAGAAGGATGAGTAAACTTGCAGCTGTGAAGAGATCACTTGCAGATAAGAAAACACAGCACATTGTAGAAATGTTGCCATAGCTGATGTACTGTCAGTAGTGAGAGGTGAACATACTGAGCAAACCTCTGTCATCTGTTGGCATTTTGTGGATTGTGTTCCTGACGTTTTGAAGCTAGAGGGGTGAGATAGGAGGGCAAAAGAGAAAGAAGGTAGGAAAGAGGAGGACAAATATTTTAGGCTTGTAGTAGCATTTCCCCTCAGTTCTGAAATTGAACAAGAAAACAGGGAGCATAAGGACAAAATTGAGAGAGAGATTGCAGTCCAATTAATTTTAATTTTGTATCCAAAAATGTACTTGCAATTAACTAGAACTTAATTGGTTTACAGAAGGTCTTGTATTTATCATCCCAGCCAACATATTGTAAGGACTGGGAGAGCAAGCATTCTTAATGTTATGCCTATTACTCTACTTTACTTCTGTCCTGGATGGGATCGGTTTTCCATGTAGAATGATAGTGTAGTTTTGCTTCCTTTTAATCTCAGGATTTTCCTACACTGGCAACTTTATTTGGTTTAAAATGTGTTTTGCATGTTTGTGGTTTGTATATCATTAGATACAGAGATATTCCAGAAGCCAGAAATTGAGCAGTGATGAGTAACCCTGGAAAAATGATAATCTTCTGTATCATCAACTAGATAAGAGAAGAAAAACCTCTCTTCAGCTGTAACATGAAGCATGCTCCCTGCATTTGATTTTGCTTTTAGTCTGAACTGAGACTACCAAAATTAAAAGAGATAAGGTCATTATAAAATTGAAGAAAAAAGATGCCGGGTTTCTTAAGGAATTTTCAAAATAGATATTGTCAAGCACAACCATGGCATGGTCAGTGTCATAAAGGACTGTGACAGCATTTTGCTGCTAACTGGGTGGTTGCCATTTGGGCAAAGGCAGCTGCAAACAGCATTTGAGAGGAGCAGGAGAGTAGGGATGAGTGGGCAAAGCTAAGCATCTGAACAAATTTGGCAGAAGGAGAAGGGAATCTGAAGTCTTGGAACTAGTAAATGTTTCCCCTTTTGGCTTTGACTAGCTTTTTTAAAAAGCCATTCCTGCGTCTTTAGCCTGCTGTGTGACAGCAGGAGACATAAGGAGCTGTAGGGAATGGGAAAGGGGGAGTCTGAGGGCGTACGCGTTTCAGAAGGTGGTTCATAAAGTTGTTTGCTACAAGCATGAAAAACTAGACCAAGCTGAAACCGCCTTTTCAATATGCAGAGTTATTCTAGTTCGTTCCTTTTTTAAAAATGTACTATAAAACAAAAGGAACTGTGAAGGTGCTGGAAAGAACTTTTATTGTTTGAATTGCTACCTACAAGAAGCAGCTGCATTAAGCCTCTCAATTTGAAACAGTGAAGGAGGCTCTCATCTAATGCATTTTTTCATTATCATCATAGTTACAAGATCATAACCAAAACAAGTCACAGTAACAAAGAGAGAAGACTGATATAAACAGCCCAAGTTTAAGAGTAGTGGTCAGGCATTGGCAACACTTCATCCTTGCTCAAGTTTAAGATAATCGCTTGTGCCAATATTTTAGTTTCTACCAGTCAGGAGGCTTGCCTTGGGGTAGAATGGATATGCTAGAAACTTGTCACTCTCAGGCTGATGGAATATCAAAGTCTGATTTTTTTTTTTCAACCTCAAAAACTGCTACACTCAAACGTAACAGATGCTTTTCTTCTTTGTCCTAGCACCCTGTCTGTAATGGTGACGGTCATGCATATTTCCAATATCTGTGACGACATAAAGTGTTGCAATAATGAAGTATTACCTACAATTAAAAGGTGATGTACAGATTTAATTTTTTTCTCTTTTAAAAGTCTGAAAATAAAAATACATGTGAAAATAACTTGTAAGTACTGAATGCAATTCATTCTAAGTATGATCTATGGCACCAAGTGATCGATCTTTTTAATGAAGCAGCCATTGAAATATATGTAAATTGTGTAACAAGTGATGAGAATGTAGACAAAACACCGAGTCATTAGTTCCAAGTTCTTCCAGATGATTGTAAGAAAATAATTAAGTAATAATAAATATACAAAGCAAATATTAGCAAAGCAATTAAGATTTCGTTCATGCAAATGTGAACTTATTACCAAGTGCAGTGAACTTACTACTTGGAGTTGTTCTGCTCCCTTTGAAGACCTGATACGACGTGATACTAAGCACTACATTTAACAGTGATGTTTTTACTTCTGTCTTTCTACTAGAGCTTTGAAAATTAGTTCTCTCTGAGAAGGAAAGATGTTAACACTATTTTGGTCAGACTATCTCACCACTTAAAGAATAGTTCACCTTTGAGTTAACTAGTATGATCTAGTGGAGAGGTGAGAACAGGGGGCAATGGTAGACTTTTCAAGCAGGTTGCTTTCCTTTGTCCTCGTGTAGATTTCCCCATCTGCAAAATGGGGATAAAGAGTACTTATTTTTCTGCTACTCCTAGTAAGCAGGACTGCAGCCTGGCTTTGCATTTTTTCTGTACAAAAGGTGCAATAGAAGTCTGTCCTGCTCTCTGTTCCTATTAAAAGTAAGTATTCTCTAGTAAAAGTAAATGCTGGGGTACTTCATAACATACAAAGGAAAATAAACATTCAATTGTAGGAGATCTTATTATGCTAGTATGTTAGCTCACATGCATACGTATTAATATTGCTGTCAATCAAAGATTCTTAGGTCTTCATAGCATCACATCCTAGCCTAACCACAATTCTGAGTGACAGGTTGAGGATACTGTGTGTATATATATTCATATATACAAAAATGTAAATCTACACACACAAAAAACCCCTGTGTATATGTGTGTGTGTGCATACACACGTATGTATATGCAGTATATACATATAATCACTATATGATTATATTCTTTTCTTTGTACATGGAGCTTATGTTGCTACTATCATGGGATAAAGATACTCTTCCTTGCTGAAAAATTTTTCTTAAAATTGAGGGAGGAAAGGGATGCTTTTACAGTCCCTGCACTGACTGGCAACACAGTAAGCCTCAAGCAGGTGGTGAGGTTCTCAAGGGCGAACAAGTGTACAAAATTGGGTACTAATAATGATAATCAGACCTTTCACATCTGGAATTTATTTTGTGTCCTTCTAAAACTGGGATTAAAATGATCAGTGAGATCCCTAATCAGGCATTCATGAAATCTGGGGTTTTTTTTTCTTTTCTTTGTACATGGAGCTGCTTTTAATCACTGTATTATATTTTGCTAAAACCATAAAAAATGCAAAAAGCAATCATGTTATTCATCGTATTCTTGCGGTATATTTTCCTGCTGTTAAATCTAGATTGAAATTATTTTTTTCAGTGGAGTGGAAGGACATAAATATTTGATCATGTTCCTTTATAGGACTACCCACAGAAATGCAAGTATCATGCTGTAATCATGTATTGTTTTTAAGAATTAACATTTGATTTTGCAACTATCTCTGTAATTGTTGTATTTTCTACTATGAAGGGTGATGGTACAGAGGATTCTTGTATGGAGCTCTGGTGATAAATTGTTACTGCTTAAAACTGAATATTTTAATGTTTTTTTTGTTTTGTTTTGTTTTTTTACAAGAACTCTCTCTTTATTTTTGTATTTGAATGTTGTCTTCATTGACTTTTGCCAAAAAGGGATTGCTTAAGATTTGCTGTGCTGTCCTCTTACTTGAACTACTCATGTGAACACATGTTGAAATAAGAGGTTCTGAAGAATCTCTCTCTATATAGGGCATGGATCTCTGTAGATTTAAGCTAAAAAATATATACATTTGTATCTTAGCCATTAAAGCACTTGTCTGAAAAGCCTAGGGACCCTAGAGGTGTTTCCACCAGCAGCTCTTTATTTTACTATTCTAATGTGAGCTTCGCCGAGGAAGTTATATTAATTGCTTATTTTAACTGTAGACATATTCAAAGGTCTCACTTTGAACTAGGGTTTCAAAATGCTAAAGAATGCTTAAGCTGATGTGGCAAATGAAATAGGCAAAAAAATTCTCTGTGTGTCTAATGGAGTAACAAATAGAATCATGTCTGTTTCTCCTCACCCTTCTCTGTACCCATTTCAAGTTTAATTTATTATTCTTCAATGTCATGGATTACAACTGTATGCAGAATTCTAGGTAAAGTCTTCTCAGTACCTGTGCAATGATGTCTGTATTCCAGATCTCTCTTGGAAATCCTGGGAGTATTAGCCTCTTGCATGATCTTGTCACATTGATGTCTTCTGTATATTCTGTTGCTGACTGGCAGACATAGATTTTTCTCCTCCTCTCTTTTCAGTTGATATCTTCAGTTTAAAATGAACGCTTACAAGTCCTTCATTATATTTTACTCTGTACTATCATATTTCATCCCATATTTTTTTTTATTAATCTGCTTCTGTTGGTCAACCATTCTTCTCTGAATGATATATATGTATCCTGGTTCTAAGCTGTATCGTTGATTCTCAAGCTTGCGTTATTGGAAAATTTTATTAGCACAGTTGTGTTTTTGTTCTAAAGTCAATTAACAAAAACATTAAAAAGGTCAGTATCATGACTGACTGTTCTGGCATTCCATTTATAGCATCTCCTCAGTCTAACTGTTTTCTTTGGAGTACCATCCACTGCCATCATTATTAGTTCCTACACTTTGTCATCGGTACTAATTCTTGTCTCATCAGTTTAATATCTTGTGTGACACCATTTGAAATACTAAATAAATTTAAAAAAAAAACAACAACAAAACACATGAATATATTTCCTTTGTTTAGCACATCAGTTATCTGATGATGAAGAAAAAATGCAGAAGTTGCATTTCTATTCAATTTAGTCTATATTGTCCCATTTTCTTACTTACCAAAATGGTTTTGTGATGTAGAAAATGCTTTTCAAATCCTTATGTGGTGTTCACACCAGATAGGTAACTCTGAGCTTGCCCTTAGTGTTCCCTTTCTTGAATACAGCTACAATGTTTTCTCTTATATATGCTATGAATGGCAAGATTTAATTAAAAAAAAAATGTTGCTACTTTCAATGTGTCAGTTTTTTTCAGTATCCTGGGATGATATCTTGTTTTCCCTGTTGAGGTTACACTAAGCTGCTTGAAGAAGGGGGGTGGAACATATGTGAAACGTTGGAGCTGCTTCCACAACAAAAATGAGGCAGGAGGAAGTTGCAGCAAACAGCCAGTGGACTGAAGGATTTGGTTAATCACCAATCAGCCTGGCTATTTTCTCAGCTACTGAGGAAATCCTTGCTTTTTTGGGGAATCTGCCCAAGTGAGCTGACTCGTTTCTCTTTCTCTAATGTGTTCTCTTCTGTGGTGGAGAAATATCATAAGGTTAGGGACATCAAAAGGAAAATGCCTTTTGGAATCAGTTGAGTATATACAGCTAACAAAAATGAGTTGTTTGCATGTGGAAACAGTACAAGTGAATAGATTTGCATGTGAAAAAAAGTGAGCAAGTTTGCAAGTAAAACTCTTCAATGCATTAAAAATGGGACAGTCATTCATGCTGGAAATCCAAATAGAGGTAAAGGCAGAATAACAGAGGCATTGACAATAACAGTTTTCCTGTTGTGGCACAAGACACCTAAGTACCTCCTGCAGCATAGGTCCTGTGACGTATTCTGCTAGATGAACTGTTCATGTCCTTTTTTTTTACAACACATAGAAAAAAAACCCTGCAAATTGTGTTAGTTTCCTTTAATTTAGAGTATTTTGGTATTTCTCAGATTGGTGTTCTTTGCTGAAGGATTGAGAAACAGGAGTGAAATAATGACATACCTTAATTTGAGTTTTAGACTTCTTGAATGTATAGCAGATGGAGTTGGGGTGGGAGCCCTTTATAATCTTTACTTGATTACTTTTGTTATTAACTATATTCAATTTTAACAGTTTGAAATAAACGGAACTAAAAAACTGAATTTCAATGCTTTTATATTGAAGAATAGTACCACTGATGGACTCTGAGTTCAAAAGAAATCTATATTCGCTCAGATAGCAGAATTCCTTATGGCTAGGAGGGGCAAGGACTTTCTAAGTCCTTGCCATCCACTATGGCCAGCCAGGGACATTTCAGGTTGGGGAGAATCAGAGAATTTTGTCTTCTTGAAACCTGGACTTTCTATGGTGTTCGGCCTATGTTTTTAAGAAATTCATATCAAAATCTTACCCTGAGCTCAGACATCGTTCCAGATCCATTCTACTAAACATTGGAAAGTCCAGATCAGGAGTTGCAGAGCAGCAATACTGATGCCGTCTTCTGAAAAGTCACTGGCCAACAACAAATTACACCTGAAAGAGGCAAAAATAGTGGTGGGTTTTTTGTTTTGTTTTGTATTTTTATTGTTTGTTTTGGTTTTGTTTTTTTTTCCTAGGAATAGGACACTTCTCCCTTTTGTAATTCAAGAACTGTTTTTTTTGTTTTTCCTTTTTTCTGCTTTAGTTAACTGGATTTACTAGATCTGCATCTTTAAATTAATCTGTCTTTAGGATGAGATTGAGCTACATCCCCAAAAGATGCTTAAACAAACAAAAGCTCTGAGTAAAACTAAGGGATTCAAAGGGATCTTAACAATAATGGTTACATGTGATTTTTCAGGCATGCTTTCCCTTTCTCAAGAAGTATATGGAACAGTTTGAGGAAGCGACTGTATTATTAAAAAAGCAGCCGCCCTTGACTTTCCATATAAGAGTATATAGAAAACTATCACCTCATCAGTTTTGGGAATATAATGCCTGCAGTAATCACAATTTTGTTCCTTGCAGTGCTAAAGTTGCTTTTATTTGGAAGGCAACCAAGTCCTGTGTTTTGTTTTCTGTCCCAATGTACCCAAGTTGTATAAATGAGCATTAAGAGAATGAGCTTGTGAATGGGGAAGAAATCATGAAAATCAAAATGGCATGGGAAAAAAAATGTGTCTGCACTGAAAACATTTAATGTGAGAGAGTGTGAATATTTTATTTGAAGAGAAATAAAATGAGATGTTCTGGTTGGGTACACTAAAGATGGTGAGTTGAAAAAATTGTTTCCTTGTGTTTTCTTTTTGAAATAAAAACTAAAGATATTCCAAAAAGTTCATGTAGTTGCTCATAGGCGAGTGGGATTTATCATCTGCCTTCATAAATGGCCATAGTTTGTTATTTTAAAGGTGTCTGCCTTAAAAAAAAATACAAAGCATTATAAGAAAATCTTCCTGGAAAAGAGGCTAGCCTTTGGCTCCTTAGAGTTATGAATATGGGATTAAAGGTTTATAGAAGTGGACAGATATTGGAGTAGCTTCTTCCTCTCCCAGATGGGTAAGATGTAAAAGCATAGGCCTGGTGATGATTAAAATAAACAAAGCCGAGTTTCTTCTGAAAAGGCATCTGTGTCATTGCCCTTGACCTTAAATTCACAAAATCCCAATAATAAAAATGAATTCCCAAACTTTTCTGTAAAGTTTCTTGACTGATCTTTCATTATGCAGTGAAACTGGCTAGGTAACTTAAGCTTTTCTTTACATCAGTAATACCAAGAAGGGAGTAGAAACAGCTTTTAAAAAAAAGTGAGGGGGGTTTAGTCTTCCCAGTAAAATCAACAATATTGCATAATATGATGGGTTTAATAATATAATTTTAGATTAATGTCTCTATTCATTTGTACTGCTGAAGTTGCAATAAACTTTGTGGTTAGACTACTGAAATGTTTATGTTGTTAAGACACAGATGGCTTAAGTTAAACACAAGAATTGAGTGATACAAGGGTTTAACTGTTTTGGCCCTTCAAATTTTTCTGCTGAAGAAATAATCCAAATATAATAAATGTAAGCCTACCAGTAAGGGTGGTCGTAGTTGTTGTCCTTTGCAGATATCCAGGAGGTAATTCAGGGACCCTGGTCTTCAGGGCTCACCACTTGATAATAACTGCTGTAATGCCCTGATAACTTTTTATTACACTTTAGCTATGTTATTCTGTCTTTGAGATGCCCAAGGGTTTAGCCTGTGTAGTGCAATTGAAAATTTTCTATAAAACCCCATTTTTTTTCTAAATGAGGATCATATTAACACATTAAATTTATACTTAGTTCTAACATGTTACCTCAGACTTCAGTCTTCCAGGTTTTCAGACCTGGCTGGTCCCCTGGCAAAAAGCTTGGCCTCTTTTTGCAATAGATTGTAAGATAAAATCCTCATGGAGCTTTGGGGAATAGTAAGAAAATATTTACCTATGTAATTTCTGAAATGGTCAGTTTAAGTTTTGATTACTAAAGCCAGCAGGAGATTGGGCCTTTTTGCTTCCTGCTCACTATGTACCATTCTTTAGATGGCTTCTTTAGAGCCGATAGGTGCAGTTTGTTCCTGGTTGCTTTAAACTACTACATGCTTTGCACTTGTTTAGGTTTTTCATTGCTCCTTTCTGAAGAAAGGGAACGTGCACTGAACGGTACCAGAATACAGCTTCAGAGTTTGTTCACGATACAAATCCGTTTTTACTGAGGCTCCCGCAGGTCTTACAGTGTTTGATATCTCCGGATTGTACCTTGAATTGCCAAATTTGAGGATGAAGTCATTCTCTCCCATAAGGCACCCCCTTGACCCGTATTGTAAGCCTTATTTTCTGGGAACAAAGGTTACGCTTAGCACGGAGCACTAATCAACACAGTTCTAATTCTCACTCGCTGTGGCTTTTGGTTTAGATCGACAGGCAGGAATATGGTGGTGCCGGTGCCCGTGATTTTTGCTGGGAGGAGTGTGAGGTACGCGATTGGACTCGACGCTCCAGCTACAGGCACCAACTTTTCCTTCCCTCCCTGTTATCCCTTGAAGGCAGGAGGGAAAAGTCAGCTCCAAGTGCTTTGTTATCAAATATCCCCCACTACCGTAAACAGCCTTGGCTTCCTGCAATGCACCCCGTGATTTCGTTTTCAGAGGAAGATAAGGGAGTCAAGGGGCTGAGGGCGGACAGGGACGTGGTGGCGGCAGCCTCAGTTTCCCTCTCATCCCTACGGTTGTTTCCCCCTTGTCAAACGAGCTGTTATCACGTCGCCTTACGGTGTCACACCAGGCGCTGCCTGGACCCCACCGAAGGGCCGTGGCCCTACAGGGAGCGCCGGGGGCTGCCCG
>VWZK01000984.1:23434-108813 GCA_013396935.1 Baryphthengus martii
ATTTGTTTTGGTTTTTTTTCCAAGGATTTAAGTGGGAGACCACTGCTTAGAGAATGATATTGTAGCTTGGGTAATGAGGAAGGTGATTATATGGAAAATTCTTACAGTTTCATTTTCAGGAGTGTGTTAGTGAGTTTTGCAATTGTTATCACTAATGTGGAGAGCAGATGACCTGAATAGTGGTTGTTCTGGGCTAAAAGTGACCAGTAATGCTGAAAGATTTCATAAAAGATAGCACCCTGTTTTCATGAGATGCAAAAGTAAAGTCTTTTGTCACTGTCATAGGGTGGTTGTATTCCAGAGGTTGGATAGTTACTTAATTCAATCTTCCCCTTCCTCTGCTGGAATTTGATTTCACTACTTCTGGTGTGTGAGAGAAAATATGTTTTATTTAATTGTCTAGTGCTGTGTGACAGAATGAGCTCTTGTTCATTTGAAAATAGCATTGCTCATTGAAACTCCAGAAATACTGGATAAGCTTGATTCCCTGGTTTGGATTTGAGTTTGTGTCTGTCTTTGTCATCCAGGGACAATAGCAAAAGCCAGGAAATGACCGGTATTTGCTTTATATTGAACAGGGAATGAAAACTCTCCTAAAACAATCAAATGACCTTTGCATGGGAAACAATAATAGGATTTTTATAGTGTCTCCGGAGTAGATCTGCTGCTAGTTGTCCATTTTTGGTTAAGGAAGATACAATGGGATGAGTATGTCATGAGGATTTGGATTGTGTTGATTTGCCTCCAACTGTGCTGTCACCGTTTTGACAGATATTGTGGCTGGTGACTGGGTGTCCATCCTGATGTGCACCTGTCTGTTTTCACTTATGTTTACTTCTGCTTTGTTTTGTTCGGGTGTAGACTGATCTCATTGCTTTCTGAGCCTAAAGCTTGCACAAGCTCTTGGAACAACTTTTCTCATTTGGAGTGTTTTAAGAGGTTTGGGTTGTTGCTGCCTTCAGTGGCAGGACTAATGTGGAAGCGTTGAGTGAAAGATCTTAACATGCTGAGAATGCTGAGTTCTGTTTCTATTTTCATTTCCCCAAGTGACATTTTTGAATACGCTTCTCTATGTGGGTTGATAACACTATTGATAAGAATAGACCTGAGGTGATGTGCGGGTTGAATGGAGAAAGCACTGAAGAACATACTAAAGGGTACATGACTTCTTTGAGTTTGTGACCTCGATTAGATTAGGGTAGGGTTTGAGGGAATGGTGGTGTGGTTGGTTTTTTTCAGTTGGTTGATTTTTTTGGAAGTTTGTTTTTTAGTGGTGATGCCTTTTTTTTTTTTTTTTTTTTTNAAATAGTTCTTACTTCAGCCCAAATATAGTATGTTAAGTGTCTCCTCCTAGTTTTTGTACAGGTCTGTTTAAGCATTTTACAGTTAATGTTCAAAATTATCCAGCCTCTGTTGAAGTTGTCTTTTTTTTTTTTTTTTTTTTTATTTTTTGTGCCTTTTTTGTTTGTTTTTACAATGTTTAGGACAGTTTCTCTCAAATCTTCCTGGTTAAGAGTTATGACTATTTTCTGGATGGTGATATTTTTATTGTCTTTGTCTTCTTTGAATTCATAATTTTGCAGTTTCGTTGTATGTTAGGCGAGACTGTTTTGTTATTGCTTCCTTGTTTCTTCTACATCTTTATAGCAAATGTAGTCAGGAAAGAAATCTTGTGGGATTTTGTTTTGTTTTAAAGCACCTCATTATGTTAGCTGATCTAAAAATCTATCTGGAAAATTGCCCCAACTTAAAAATAAATAACAATTGTACACAGACATACTTGGCTGCACGGCAAGATCTATTTTTAGAAAAGAGTTCTGTCCCGTTTTTACTTAATTTTAATGTTCTGGAGTTTTACTTTCTTTTGAGAAACAGTAATCAATTTTGACATCTTTTCTAGTCCTTACTGATAGATAAATGCATACTTCCTCTGGATCAGATTTCAGAATCGTTTGTGTAGGGGAAGCCCTGCTTGTCTGTCAGATAAGGTCAGGTATTCCAACAATTGCTAGCGTGTTTCAAGTTCTGCCTCTGCTTGTTTGGCGTTTGCTCTAGCAGGGTCTTGTCATTGGGAAGGTGAAGTCAGCCATAGGAGAAAGCTGCCATATGAATGCAATGTCTTAAAAAGCAACTACAATCCCATGTAGATGACTGTTCTGATGAAATGTTGCTTTCATTTTTAAATGAACCTGTGTCGGTCTAAGTTAACAGTTAATTTGGATTTTATTTTTGTTGTGCGTTACTTGATTATTACAGCAGCAGGCAGAGTCAGAACTCCTGTATTTCTCTCCCAGTTCTATCATGAGCTTCTGTATTGCCTTGAGATGCTTAATTGTCTTTTACTCAGCAGTACAATGGGAATAATGCTATTTTCCTACTTTTCCTAGGAGCAGAGTCTAGTAGAACACTTCTAGGACAATTGGTAAAAGGTTCAAAGTTCAGAATCGTGTTAAAAGAGCCCATCATGCAGTTGGAAATGCAGTTCTCTCAACTGAAGTGAATAGGCTAGGTAAAGGTTAAACTAAAAGAGTTGCAGAAAGAGAGGAGACTGAAAAAGGACAGGCTAAGCTATAAATACTGTTGTGTCATTCTTTATTTCCTTGTTTTTTGTTGATTCTTGAAACTGTGAACTCTTGGCCTGTCACTTAACATCTGTAAACCGTGAGACACAGCAATGATGCTAAAGTAATGATACTCTAAAATAATGAGATTGGCAAATGTGCATGCCTGGATGAGGTACCTCTGTATTTGGACATATCCACAAAAGCATTCTTTTAGTTGAAAGGCTGCTCTACCAGTTTGTAGTGGGTAGTGACTCAGGGAAAGGGTCTATATTGTTGTGAAGTTAGGGTGCGTTTGTAACGGAAAGGTTGATTCAGCAGCTTAGTGCCTTTTGTTCTCTCCTGTATAATAGAAATCACATCTATAGACCATTCAGCTTTACCTACAGAGTTGCTTTTTGGCCACAGATTTTTGAGTAAGATTGTGAGAGTTTTAATTTTCACAATCCTTTAGCAATGGCTTTGTTTACTGAAGCAGTATGAATAAAGTGGGAATGCTCTTTTATTGAAGTCTCATCCTGCCTGTTTGGGATTGTTTCTGGAGACAGAATTAATTTTCTTTAATACTTATTCCGCTGTTAATGCCCCCGATTTATGTTTGAACAGTGCAGTATGTGATATGCAAAATACAATTTATCCATGACATAGATTTTGTTAAGATGAGAATTAAACATTATGGTTATGTAGCCTGAACTTCTGCACAGCGCTGTCTCTGCATTACACATGAAGTTGGGTGCTTAGGTTAAACTAAAGCAGTGTTCTTTACAGAGATAGTAATGATGGGATTTTCTATTACTAGATTTAAATTCATTATATGATTGTGAAGCTGGTTCTCTCCTGTAGTCAGCTGTTAATGAGTCTGTTCTTTTCTTGTGTCTAGGTATAGATAAAGATCTTGTGAAGAGAAGAATTGTACTTAAAGGCAAAGAAGCAAAGATGAAAGTTTTTAGGTCACAGAGAGGGGTAGAGAAAAAGCAAGGAAGTCTTTGCTTCTCGTTTTGACGTTTATCAGTGTTCTAGTGCAGATGTTCTGAATTTTAACTGAAAAAATGAAACATGCTATGAAAAATGCAATGAACAAAATCTCATGTTAGTTTTCCTCACTAAATTTCTCAAGTTGTCGTGTGAGGCTTCTTGCGTGTCACACCTTGAACTGCTTGCCCACCTCTCATTGTAACCTGTCTTTTTCCCTTCTATGTTTTGAGAGACTTATTCTCTGTCTTCAGTCTTACTTGCTGCCTTTGAGTAGCTGAATAAATGCAGGGATCTCTCAGTGATTTAGATTTGTCAAAAGGTGATGATAACACTATCATGTTTCTTGCCTGGTCTTACCGCATGTTTGAGTTTTTCTTTCAGGACAAGCTCCTGTGGCTGTGCAGTTGATACTGTGCATAATTCCTCAAAGTGAGACTGTTAAGGTTTGCTTTCCAGACTGATGTTTGTTAGGTGGTCTGTACCGTAGTACTCAAGCCCTCTCTTTCAAGCTTTTCTTGCAGAACATTTCAAAGTCTGATTTAAAGTATGAATAAGTGATAATAGGGAGGGAAAAGTTGTGGGAGATGATGGTTTCTGTGCCAAATAAAACTCACAGAAGTGCACAACGTGTTTGGCAGCATTAAGGTATCTAGTGGACTTTGCAGCACGCTTACTGTGAACTGACAACCAAAGACCTTTTGTTCAGTGTTTTGGAAAATTTCAGGCCGAGAACTATGGTCAAAACACTATTCAGACAAAAACCAGTATATAGCCACTGATCTGAAAGCTGTAATCTCTCATTTTATATTAAGGTTTTCAGATTTAATATAAAGATATCTCAATCTCTGTACTGTTTCAAGGATCAAAAGCTTGGTATGTCAAATTGTGAGTTATTTGCCCTAGCACCCATTTACATGGAGTATCTTGTGCAGAATTTTTCTAATATTTACAAAGTGGTCAAGAGCTTTGATTTTTCAGGAGTAAGTTTGTTTAGTCTGTGTTTTATTTCTTTTATTTTTTTCTGTAGATTCTGAAATCTTCTCTGAGTATGATTATGAACAAGACATTTCCTTATGCTGGTGATAGAAGGCTAAATCTGCCTTGGGACTATTGCTGCTTTCTTATTATGATATCAGTGGAAAGCCTGAAAACGCTGCCATTTTTCTAGCTTGCTTTCTTAGCTAGAAAAGAAATGTTTATTGTCAGTGGCTTGTTAGATGGTTTAGTATCACAGCTGTTGATTTTGTGTAGTATAGTCATAACATCCTTCAGTCAAATGCCCTGGCTCTCAGTGCTCATACCCAAAATCAGCAAGATATCATAGTGTGTTCATAGCTTGCGCACATGAACCTGCTTGGATGGGTTCCTGTGCAATCTGATCTAGGCAACCTTGCTTTAGAAGGAAGATTGGCCTAGGTGATCCCAGGAGGTCCCTTCCAACCCTTAGCATACTGTCATTCCGTAATATGAAGACATATTTTGCCTCGATCAGTTGGAAAGATTGCTTCCTTCTCTCCACTGCTGTTTTTTGGTGCTTATTTGTGTCATATAGAAACAAAAATGAAACGATGGTATTGGTATTGTACGTGGGGTTTGTGTTAAGACAGGCATATTGATTGTCAAAGAGATATTTTTGTTTGCCCTGTCCTGTTCCCTCGGCCCCAGTCATTGTATGTGATTACAGTAATAGCCAAAAATGTGTCTGGAAAGAATCTAGCTTGAGAGTAGCACATTCTCTCTTCTTAGGAGTTTGCAATCTGTATTTGTTGTTTAAGGCAAACACCTATTGAATATTTCTATCAGTTGGATCATTACGGGAATAATGTGAAAAGAATCACTGCCATCTTGTTTTGTTTTTTTTTTCCATCAGCATTTTATCTCCGTTTTGCTTAATTGCTGATTGTGCATTGTTTTTCTAATATGCTCCTATCTCCCTGTGTGAATATAAAATATCTAATTTATTGAGGCAGGATTGTCTTGCTTAGTGGATTTTACGAACATGTCCTTTCTCATGTCAAACGATTTAGCATTTCATTGTCATGGTGATGAAAAAACTTACTTCAATGATTTGGGGTTTGTTTTCAGGTTGTTGTTTTAGTAAGTGTCATACGAATGCTACCACTAGACTGAAGTGCACAGGTTTTTCCTCCCTTCAAATGCTGTATCCCTTCTAAGCTAATTAAACAGCCCTTGTACTAGATGGCTGATGACACTCTGTAGTATTTATGTACAGGCTGTTGGCCTGTTTCCTCAGTCCAGGAAATTGATACCATGCCTCAAGTCTGATATAGGCCTTTTGCCCAAGAGTTTTAGCGTCATGGCTTCAAAATAAAACTGCATGAATTCCACATGTTAAACTAGTGCTCTTTTTACCCTGTGAACCACATACCCTTTCTCAGTATGACCTTAAGTCACCCCATTTTCACAGAAGAAGACTTGCTCCTTGTGTTTCAGCTTTCCTCTTAGATGGATTCCCTCCAGCTCTGTCATTAGCCACATGATCGGGGTAATGTTTGTTAGGAGCTGATGTCTCAGCTGGAAGGGAGCAGGTCAGTCACTGGTGAGGTTGGAGCCAGCTTCAAAAGACTGACCTACTGCTGCAATATGATACTGTAGGTTTTGACAAATAACCATTACAAATTTTCTACTCATGTGTGCATATATAGATGGCTTTGAGTTGCGGGGGGGCGGGAGTAGAAATACCGATTTCTGCATAGCTCCTCTGTTATGAACTTACCATACACATTGTTCATCCATCTGACATCTTGTGTATGTTGAGATTCAGAGTATGAAGACTCTATCTTTCCCTAAGTTTTAAAGAAATAAGACTCTAAAGAGCTTTAGCAGACAAAACATGTGTAAGTCTGCCTGTGACAGTTCGATATGTCGTCTTCTACTATACCTGGTAGAGACTATCAGCCAGATTTAGGAAGGCAAATTGGAGTGGGTCATAGGGGTGGTGGGGATTAAGAAGTCTTTCTGCAGCATAGACTGCTTTGAACGGTTTGCTTATCTTGCAGGCTTGTACCTTTAGTTTTCTCATCTCTTTACAACAGGAATCATAGTTACCTATCTTACAGAGTTGCTAAAAAGACTTTGTAATGTGTGCATGCAAGGCATCCTAAGGGGCAAGAAAGATCTTAGAGAAGTGATCCTGCCTTACTGTATACTGAATGTACTACTACTTTTTGCCATAAAACTTTTATTTCTTAAGAGGTAAGACACCATAAAGCTGTTGGATTACCATTGATAATAGTGATTCTGTCAGCCATGTATCAGCTTTTCTGTTGAAGAATGAAGAAACTCTTAGTATTACTAATTTTGTGGGAAGAGCAGGGCTAGCTGCTTGAATCATTGGAGGTTGCTATGAGAAACCCAGTACTGTTTCCGTAGGTCATACCTATTATAGAAGCTCCTTTTGAAAATTGATGTCAGTTATTTGTAGCTCTGCTTTAGAGTAAATAAAACAATGAAAAACGTTGAACTGAGTGGATGGACCTACATGTGTCCTGATTTTCTTTACAACAGTACATGGCCTTCCAGAAGATAGACTAAAAGCAAACCCAAGCCTATTAGAGCTCTGACCCATCTGGGTACAGTTCTGAGAAGCCACAATAAAGGGCATTCACCGTCGACCCATAGCAGTTGCTTTGTGCTTTGGCTTTTGGCTCTTGTAAGGAGAGCAGCAGATCCAAGAATCACAGAACACATTGCGTGGGGGAATGTTATGAAACTGTTAAGTGCCTTGCTGCTGAAAAATTTTTATAAATTAAAAGGTTGATGCATTGAGAGGAATAAGTCTGCAACATCTGTAAGGCTCTATGTAAGAAAAACCCCACTGTTTTACTGTAGAACATCCCAGCATACATGCTCCCATCCCAGTGGGAGACTGACTGCCCACCAGCAGATACTGTCTGCAATCAGCTCCCTGCAGCTCTTCATTGCTCTAGTATGTCTGTCTGGAATCTGACAGTGTCTTCCTTTGTTTTACTGTTCATATTGCTCTCTGTGAGATGGATTTCTTCATCTGAAATGAAAATTTGTAAACGTACTAGTATACTAAACATATACTTCAGCTTGTGAGTTACATTTATATACAGCCACATTACTGGTTTCAGTCAACTGAAATGTCAATTTAATATATTTTCTGGATGTGAGCTTTAGCTTCTCAAGCTTTAATCAACATAGGACATGAGGTGATAGTATTAGCTCTCCAGCCTTTTTTGCTTACATTGGTTATGGCACTTAAGAAAGTATTTTACTTCAGACACTAACTGTTGTTAAGGAGCTATAAGAAATCTGATGGATTTGATCTAGTGTTATTTTATTGGTATTTTGCCCTTAAAAAAGAGGAAATAATTATGCATCTTGATAATGCTGTCTCCTACCTACTTGATATCCAAGTTGTAAATAACAAAAAAAAATGTAATCTAATATATGCAAGATAATTGAATGGAGCAGATAGACACTGTAGACAATTCATAGCTGCTTTGGAATACTGAGGGCAGAATACCTTTCTACGTGGATGGGAACAGGACAGAGGTTTTAGAGAGCTCCTGAGCCTAATTATTTACTTGGATCATTCTTGAGAGCAAGGGGAGGAATATTTGGTTTTGTTAACAGGCTCCTTAAGTGCCATGTTCGTGGGGGATTTTTTAGGGTTTACTTGCTTAAGGACTTTGTGACCTGTAGGGATGGACAGGAAAGAATGTTTTGTGGTTTTTTTTTATGGTTATCCATCAGTAAAATGTTGTTTACTCCCATTCTTAGTCATAGATTCTGGATGGATTACTGTGTCCCGTGGACACTGTAGGCACTATTTGGAAGATAGAACTTGTGACAAACTACAAATGTGTCAGATGCATTAATTTGTAAAATTATTTGTTCCTTTATGTTAATCAACCTTGGGGTTTGCTTTTTTCAAGATCACTGTGGAACTTTTATCCACTCATTGTCCATGTACAGTTATTTAAAGGTGTATTTAACATTTGGAACAGTGTGTGCCATTTCCTTATGCTCTCTTACGGCTTAGCGGTTTTATTAATGCACAGAAATGCTCATCCTGGGAACTTTATGAGTTGGTTACTCATCCTCCTTCTCCCAGGTAATCCTAGTAGCCTTTCCATATTCTACTTTGACTGGTGGCACCAGCATTCTGCAGCCCCTTGTGCAGGAGAATTACATTACAGTATGGACACGAGGAGAAATAGCAGTGGCAGTAATATGACTGTTGCTGTGGTGGTCTACGGTTATAAGGAAGACAGGATATTTATGTGTAATGTCTTGTTACATATCTTTTTAGAAAGAAATGGGTTGATTTTAGGTAAAATTTTCAGGCTGATAGATTGACGATTCAGTGAAGTCAGCATCTGTATCAGGTATTATTTGAGTTTTTAGGATCACTGAGTAACTAGATTTCCCCATATTTAATTTAGGTTTTTCATTCTTTTAATAGTTAGAAATATATTTTTTGTATTGTAGTTTCTGTTTGTTCATCACCTGCCTTTGCTTCATATTACCATTTGGTAGAACAGTAAATGAAAAGTAATGTATCAATTTGGTTACTGGGGTGGAATTTTCTTAAAATGTCATCTTTGAGTTGTTTAATTTCAGAAACTTTTACCTTTTTGTCTAAATATTTGGGCTTTTTTTGCATCCATCTACTACAGATCAAATGTAATGACTGTTTCAATCAGATACTGAAGTGTTGATTTCATTGTAATCTGGCTAGTGCAGATAACAAGAAACATACAGTTCTCTCCTAGTAACCTCCTGTTATTCTGTGGGCTGTTCATAATACAGTGAAAGGAGGAAGTATCGAGGTGCCATGACAGCATTAGATACTGAAGTTGTATACTGTCTTATGTTCCTTGAATCTAAAAACAAGCTAGAATATAGTGATCTTCTTAAGCTATAGAACTGAAATCCTGAAAAAGATGTTTTCATGTAATTGTTTTAATAGACTTTAAGCTCAAGGGGCTCACTGACACTGCAGGATTATGATGTTACCTTGCCAAGCTGCTTACTAGAAAAAGCAGCAGAATTTTCCTTGAGCAGTTTGCAAGCAGACTTTTTCTATACAGAAAAGGAATCTTCAGTACAGATGTTGAGTTTTATAGAGGGAAAGATCAGAGTAGATTACATGTTACTAGGCTGAGATTTTTTTCCTCTGATTGTTCTGCTTTTTTACCCCTTCAGATACACATACAGAAATAACACTTAATATAGTAAATATTAGGATATTGTACAGACCCAGAGGTACTTTGTGAAGTACTTTTTAATAAAAAAATGATTATACTAAAACAAGTTCATGTAAATATGTAGTAATTCTAGTCAGAGAAGAAAAAGCAACTGTATGTATGATAGCTTTAAAATTTCGTGTCAAAATGGTATTATTTATGAAATTACCTTGGGTAGTATTTATCTTATTGTTACTTTTGGCTGGAATCTGCAAACATAATGGAATTCTAATGAATGTACGTTCATGTTAAAAAAAAAACAAAAAACAAAAAAGCAAGTCAACCTTTGCATGAGCAGAGCATGAGTGCAGGAGTATGACCTGCGTTTGTCAGTTTTAGAAGAAGCAGCCTGCTAAGTAGCACATCATCTACTAAATGCAATCCTACTACTTTCCCAAATCTAATTTTTCACTATGAAGTAGAAAATGTGTGAAGCTTATATTCTCCAGTTGAGTCAGTCTTTTCTCTGGCTGTTTTGAAAAGGTTTATCATATTCATCTGAAGATCCTTGGGCTCCTTGGCGAAGGCAGTGAGGTGAAACTTGGCAGCGGGAAAGAAGAAAATCCAAGCAGAGAATGCCAGTGGTGTGGTTTTTTTCCTGTTTAGTTATGGATAGCTTTAGCTTTGTGTGTATGTGAATGTATTAGATAGGTATGTATATTTACCTAGAAGGTATAGATTTAATTGTGATGATGAATATTCCCTTTTGATTTTTATACTTTGTAGATTCTGAATCTGAACTTTACAAAAAATAATAAAAAAAAATAAAAATCACATAAGCATAGGTTAGGTGAAAATGCCGAAAGGCGCTGAGTGTTTTGTGTGAGAGAGAGGAATAATTGAGTCCAGGAAGTTTGACAGTTACTGCATTTATATAGCTTTGTGGGGAAAAAATGAAATAAAATTAATTCCAGGACTAGCTGGGAAGCAATAAGAATATTACTTTTACTTAAAAATCCTAGAAACTTACAGAATTTGTTTACTTTCTTGGTGAAACCTGAATGTTTGTTCAACAGAAGAGCATTTTCACAACATTGTAGAGATTATAGTTAGAAACAAGCACTATCTGGTAGTTGTACAGAGATAAATGAATTACACAAAGTCTGGCTGTCTGGGGATGTTACCATATTAAGAAATAGATATATAAATACACTATAAAATGAATAAATTTTATATTAAAAATGATACCTTTCAAAGGCTTGCTCTTTGCAGATTGACAAAGCTGAATGGGAAGAATTGGCATCTAAATTAAATATTAAGTTAATTATAGAAATGTATTTTATAAACAAAATTTGAGTAGTCTTTTACTTTCACAGTATTGAAGTGAAATGTTCAGCATTCCTACTTAAAATAAGTCATGTTGCTCCTTGAAGATACTTTCCCAGAGATTCCTGAAATTTTTTTCTGTTCATTCATTTTCATCTGTGATCATTTTAACACATACTTTTTTATCATATTTAAGAAAATAGAAGACACAGTCCTTAATAGCTGTCCTTCCACTGAATACTTCTGTAATCTGAAATTTTTACCCCTCATGGACTTCTTATTAGAAAGGTTGTAGTGTCAGTCATGCAAGAAAAATGATGGAGCTGTTTGTGACTGCAGCATACTGCTGCTTCTTATCCTCACTTCAAGGTTTTATATTTTACCTGCCTAAAGCTTTCATACATCTGTTCAAGATGAAAAATGGCAATTGTGAAGACCTCTACAGAGTGAAAGTACTTGTACACAAGACTGCTGTGCTGATTTACCTAGGTGCAGATCTGCCTGCCGGCCGTTAACTTCCCCACCAGAACGTGACTGTGTGTAGAGGATGCCTGCTTCTGCTGGCCTCCTTGCTCCTGTCTGTGCAGGTGACCAGTCAACACTTGGCATACTAATGCAGTCAGAGCAGCTCAAAAACATCATTCACCTGACTGGGCATGTATCTATGCACCTCATCTCATGCCCTCTGAGTCTTGCTAGTGAAACAACTAATTTCTTTACAGAAAGTGTTTAGCTTTGTTGCAGGAATTTGTATAAAGGTCCTGGATTTTACAAAGGCAGCTTCAGTGACTCTCGCTTGTCAGAGTTTCCTCTAAAAGCAAGCACTTTTTGAGTCTGCTTGTCTTCATGATATGGTATGCCTCTCTTAAACCAGAGACCTTGGCACAGCCTTCTGGAACCTTGAGGAAAAAAACATAGAACTTGAAGTGAAAGGAGACAGGTGTGGGAAGGAGATGGAGCTGTTCCTTAGTTTTCCATCTCTGTTTGTGAGGGTGAGAGTATCCCTCCACTGCATCTGGACCTCTAAGCAGTAATTGTGAGGTGGATGTTAGTCCTCCAACACAAACTGAAATCTTCAGTTACGATACATTTGAGGGACAGTCGGGACTACAGTTAAGTTCTTGATCCCAGTGCCAAAGAGTGAGAAACCCAAGTTCTATGAAAACTGCAACTGTTTTCTTTTTGTATTTAAATAAATAATATCTATATATAGCCAACCTATTGGAGGTCTCCTGTGTGAGAAGTGCCTTGCTTCACAGCTGTAGCCAAGCAGCCTGTGGAGAGCAAAGGGCTGTGTGGTGGGAAGCTTATACCCACAATCCACTTCACACCTGTAATGCAGCTTGCAGGCATCACCAGGAGCTCCTTCCCCACAGGCTGACACAGCATCCTTCCCTGCTGCAGCATGCTGCGCTCAAACTGCCGCACAGAGGTTATCAGATTTCTGACTGAAATATGTCTTGCTGTCCAAAAGAAATAATTCCTGTTGGCTCTTCGGAATTTTAAAAACTCGTGGCTTCTCTTATTTTCTCCCTTCGTCTCACCCTTCTTTTATAATTTTGATGTGTTTTTTTTTTTCAGTGTTCCCGTGCACGTGACACACACAAAGGTGTATTGGGATTTTGGGGGAGGATGTAACAACTTCAGTGTATGGTCGTAAGAAAGTATTCAAAGAGCCCGTGGGCAGATATTGGAGATAATTAGGAGCTAGCTGGAACGGCTGGTTGCAGGCTCGAGGGATGTTTCCAGGCTGCAAAATGTTCCTATGGGAAGGAAGTTGCTCTGTAATTACAGGCAAGGTCAGCGCAGTCAGTTCAGTGGAAGAGAGATGGTAAGAACTGGGGCTTCCTCCCTTGAAGATCTTTGAATGTCATTAATGAGACACTGTTGTTACCATTTTTAAAGTAAACGTCCCTAGAAGTGCACATTGTGTAAGTGTTCTCTGTGCTGCGAGGATTGCAGGCTTTTCCTAAGAGAAGAGATTCACACTTCTAAGTGAAGGGAACTTCTTAGTCACACTTCACATTTCTTCCAAAGATTTTGAATACATGTTTCAGTGGTGTAAATCTCCGATTTGTTTAAAAGGCTAATGTCTTATTTGTACATTTTGCTTTTCTGAAACAGATCTTTAAACATCTATCTGAAGTCTTTTAGTCCACTTCAGTTTATTTGAAAATGAGGCATATTTTCATCGCTGATGGGTAGCCCTGGCTCCAGGACGTTGTGGAAGCCATCTTAAATTCATCCTCAAGAGACAAACTTTGCTTCTCTCCTGTCTGAGGGCAAGCCCTTGAGTTCAGAAATACTCTGTGCCCATAACTTGTCATCAAAAGCCTTCAAGTGGCAGTATCAGTAGCAAGTTGTCCTCTGTTTTGTTTCTCACTTGTGCTGTACAGCTCTACCTTCTTCATTTTGCCAGTGCAGTTACAAGTGGGACCACGCTGGGACTGTGTCAGGGATTCAGCTTAAAACAAAGGAAAAGCTTTTGAGCACGGTTCAAACCGATTGAAACCTAGGGTGCTGTGCCATACTCCCCCCAGCCCTGGTTCTTACATTGACAGTACTGCTGCTGCATGTATATGGTGAGTTCACTAAGGGAAACTCCATTAAAAATTGATCACTGATTTTGCAGGGTAAGTTTTTTTGCAAGATCCAGCTTCCTGCACAATTGGAAGAGTGCTGGAGCTTATGTTGTGGAAGGATGAAGGGATATGGCTTGTCAACAAGGGAAGATGAGAGTGCGGCTGAGTCTAGCAAAGCAGATTTATATTGGTTAATCTGTTGTGAATCTTCACTTGTGAAATTTGTAATTGGATCATTTGTGCGATGCAGTTCAGTGTAGCCTCTTGAATGCTGTCAAGGTTTAGAATCAAGGCCATCCACTAGACCTGTAACAGGCGCTCTGTGCTAATTCCTCTCCCTCCCTAAAGGGGAAGAGAAAGGGAATAAGGGATAGAGTTATTGATTAGAAAAGAGATCGGGACAAATTATCATCCTGGGTTAAGTGAGGATCGTGGTGTGCCATGGTAGGAGTTGAGAAAGAAGTGATCAGCGCTGTGGGACCAGAAATATTTTCCGTTTGTCTTGCAGCTGAATGCATTGTATTGTGAAGTCTAACCTTCAGTTATTTTTCTCTTTTGCTTCCCTGCCATATAAGCATAAAAGATCTAGCGTTATTTGACTCAGAAATTCTCCACAGGCATGTTTGACCAGTAACTGATCAAAGGGACTTGCAGCAGTTCTTTTACGAGTGGATATAACTATATAGTCACTAAAGAAGGTGTTGAAAAAAACCCAAACAAATTAAACCCAAAAGAAAACCACACGTAAGTTAGGTATTCTTTCTTGCATATTTTGCTAGGTTCTGTTTAGTTCAATAATCTGTAATTTTAGAGCTAGGTCTGTTCTGCAGTGCTTTTATCTTTTCTAACTTTGTTTCCCTGTGAACAGCATGACCGTTTACCTCACTTTCTCAACAAGCAGGGTTTTTAACAATTTACTGTATTTCATGTCTTCGAGCCTGCAACTATTGGAGAATGTCTATAAATTTGGCAACTCACAATTAATAGCTTCTAACAGTTTGCTTAAGGACTCTTGGTGTTTTTCTGGAAAATATTTTTCCTGAAGACATTTTAAAATTAGTTTTTTGCTTGTTCTTAACTGTATTTCTTTTTTATTTAACTCCCATTTAATCTGATGGTGTAGCATCAAGCATGGAAAGTGGAGCATATATAATAGTTCTAGAAATAATACAGATATTTCCCTGGATTTCATGTAAGACAGCTGTACATGAAAAAAAGATCTTACACTTATATATGTATGTTGCATACATTTTTTTTTTTATTGCCTTCTCCCCTATTACAAGAGCCCAAGAGGGTCATTCAGCACATCAGAAATGCCGATCGGCTACTTCTGTTTTTTATTTTCACTTCTCTGAGAGTGTAATTTGGTGGAAGGAGATGGTTGTAAGTTTGTCAGAGTATTGCTTTGAAATAAATGTTGTCAATATTCACAATGAATGAATGCTGAACAGCCACTAATACAAGCTTCACTTCTCTCAATATGCCAGCAAATACATATTTCTGTCAGTTTTATTTGCTTAACGATATATAGGTGCATATAACTAACATTACAGTGTCTAGTAATGGGCTGGCAGTTAGTGCCCAACGTCACACCTTTGCTGCACAGCAGTTTCTGTGCAGCTATACTGGGCTTACAGGGCTCTTCACATCTCTGAATAGCACGACTGACTGTCATGCCCAGGCTATGCAGCTGTCCCAAAGTAGGGGAAGAGGTTCTAGAATTACCCAAGGACAAACACTGTGGAGAGAAAACCATTTCAGAACAAAACGCAAACATCTTCTAACTGTTTTTGCCTCGTCACTCTTCGTTCATTTTTCTAGGGCTGAAGAACATATTTACAAGCACTAGTTAGCTTATTGGTGTTTGTTTAGAATAGTGTCCTCCAAATGAGTGTTGTATTGTTGTGCAGTATGGAAGAAAGGTGTTAACTTTAATGACTTATGTCAGAGTGGAAGGTGAATAAAGTGAAGATAATTAGAAGAGATGAGTGAAAGAAGAGGAAAACCAGTACTTATTCAGGTCAAAATTATATTTTCTCCCTATGGAATTGGCCCTTTTTTAATGGAAAAAGAAAAATCCTTTTACCTTCAAACTAGTTACCTTTTCTTGTACGTACTTCAGGCTTTTAGGAATTGAGTAGTTAATTTTGTTAAATCATTTTCTTTCCCTTTGGATAGGATTATTTAACAGTTTATGTTACTTTATAAATTGGACTAAATAAACTACAAAATGTATCATCTTGTCAGCTTCTAGGTCTATGGTATTTAGTCTGTAATATCGTGACTGTATTACAAAATGTGCCAATTTTGTAGTAACCTTGAAGATTACTCCCACAGTCACCATTTCATAGCTGGTGGGATCCTCTGCCATCAGCTTGTGCAGAACTAGTTGTGGTTTGATCCTTCAGAACAAAATGCGATTTTGTGGTTGTGCATTTTTTGAAGTATCTTGCTATCCTCATGGATATTGGTGTATTTTTTTTTCCTTCTTAAATTGTAAAGGGAGGGAAAACTGCAGTTTCCTTTGACCTCATGCAGGTTTGACAGGACGGAAATCTGATTAGGCTGGAAAATCCTGACTTTTCAAAGACTCTGTGGCTTAAATTTCGTTCCATGTGATGTTTGGGGAGATCGTGAGTCCTTTTTTTGTTTTGGTTTAAATCTTTGAAGACAAAAATTTAGAAATAGTGTGTACTTATCTGAATTTTCCTTCTCTGCTTTCTTTCCCCTCCCAGTATCCTTTTATGCTCACCTTCAGATACTTTGCTCTGAAGCCTTGAAGAGTGGGGTTTTGAATAAACATAAATGCTGAAGTACTTGCTGCAGTATTGGTACACTTGACTATGCATGACTTCTTTCTGTCAACAAAAGAGACACCCCGATGAAAGATGCATGAGAACAAGCAGATATTTTTCTGGTTGTCCAATTGTGGCTTAACACTTCCACTTTATATAAGTCAATGGAACAGTTAGGAAATAAAAATTATGAGTTAAATATTGACACTAAAATGAGAGCTGCTGTTAATAGCTTTTTTTTTTTTTAAGTTAGTACCTAAATTTATTTTTATAATGTGGAGACATAACTTATTGATGGTTTTGTGTTCAAGAAGAACTATGCTTTCAAGGAAAAATCAAATAAAATACTTGTAGATCCTTGTTTCCTGTGTCACAGGTCTAATATGTTTTTGTCTTGATGTCTGTACTTAAGAAATGTTTTACATCAGTGGACTTAAAACAGTATTAGATGATGAGTTCAAGTAGCATCTCCTTTTGTTAAAGGGAAAATCCAGACTAAAGGTATTTTCAGCTACCCTTTAAATAAGAGTAAAAATAATTAACTGCAATTTCTTGATATTTAGTGTCCTAGTAGTACTAAAAGTACTTACCAGCAATAATAAGTATTTTTTTTTCAGAATCCAATGTACTTCTTTCAGAGTAGGGCATGGATTAATCAGAAAAATTTGAATACAAAAAAATCTACAGTAAAAAAATTAACTTTTATGAGTTTCATCTGTAAAGCCAAGTTGTCTATATATATGGAGCTTTAGCTTTGACTTTCCTAACCTGATGAAGGAGCCTAAACTAAATTCAGACTAGTGGTGAGGTTGTGCAAGTAACACTTAGATCTTCTATAAAGCTTTTTATCCTCAGCTCTTACACATGCTTTGCAATAGAGGTAGTAGCTATTACCCTCCCAGTTTTTTCATGGTGAGGAAAAAGAAGGTAAAAGGTGTGGTTTAAACATATGAAAAGGACCAAAACTGTGGTACTTCTGTAATGGCAGAAAAAGGAAGGTATCTCTATTAATTACTGATTTTCTTGAGGGAAGGCTAGCATCTGAAACTTTTAATTAGGTTGTTTCTTGGGAAGTACCAAGTGGATGGAAATGAAGAAGAGGGAAATGGAAATAATTAAATCTTAGTATATAATAGATGTAATCTTAATTCATCCTGACTTTTGTGTGTTTGACACTACAGTCTTAAAAGTGTTTTTTTTAATCTTGTCTATTGAATATAGATGCAGTGTAAAGGAAGTGTTGACCCTCAGTGATTTAAAGATAAAATACTCTCCTAGAGTGTATTGTATTGAGAGGGAGGTATTTGAATAATGTCTGATTTTATTCCTTTTGTAGTTATTTTAGATTTTCATCTCTCCCTGGCCAGCATTCCTAATGCAGTTAGGATATTTTTAAGAGGAGAAGCCTTTGTTTTTTCTAATCTTGAAAGTGATGGTAAATGGAACTGATGTGAAAGAATGTTATTGGCCAAGACATGGAAGAGTGCTTTTCTCAAACTTGTTAATTTTATATGCAGTGAATAAGGGCAGAAATTGCATACGGATTTTGTGCAAAGCCACTGCATCTATAGTTATCTGTATTTTAAAATCCACTTCTAAAGTCATGGTACTTGCGCAGTTCAAACAAATGTTTACCTTGTGCTGCTCTAACTGGTGTTTTAGAGACTTTGTTTTCTCAGTAAACCATTTGTTTTTATTGTTGTTTCTCTGTAGGGTTGGTAAAGGCTTTCATCATAGTACACATACCACTAATATAAATTGTCAACTCTTGAATGCAGATATTTGTTAGGAAGATGCTAATAACAGCGCTGATCCTTGACAGAATGAAGTTTGCCTATTGGATAAGTGCAGAAATTCTTCTTCAAATCATTGTGTTCTGAAAGTTTTTCTGAATTTGCCATTGTATGAACTTTCTTTGGACTGTAACTGAAGTACCATAAATCTGGAAAGTCTGGGTGACGTTTCTCATATCCTCATCATGCTGTGATGATAAAACCCGATAGCAGCTATTATTTTTAAATCTTTGATTAGCTGTAACACTGAAACGTTCTGACAGTGACTCACCAAACCTCATGGACAGTGTTCCTGATAAGTGTGCTAGCTGAACAGTGTTGCAAACTACTTTATCACCTTGCGTTTGTATCTGTACAGAAGTTTTCTTATTTTTCTCTATTAAAAAAAAACTTACTGGTCCATCTATGCTAGACTGAAAGAAGTGGTTAATTAGTCAAAATGTGATTTTAGTGCAGTGCTGTGTGTAATACAGACAAGACCATTTTTATATCTCTGATCAATGTCATGAATGCAATTCTTAATTTCAGTGAGCTCACTTTAGCAGTAACTATATAGATGCAATAACCGTGCCTGTGTGTGCACTTCAGAGACTACTTCTGGAATATCCTGGACAGCTTTTTGCTTGGCCTTTTCTACTCCCATTTACACTCTTCTGTATCTAACTTAATTTTGGGGAATTTTTCCTCCCTCTTTTTCAAATGGAGACTTATGTAAGATTTGAGTAGTCTTTAAAATTCAAACTTCTAAGCTTTAATTTTGGAGTACCTTAGATCTCTTTAAAGCAGTAATTTAAGCCCTGGAGGAATCTCCTCAGTCTCCTTTGAAACTGATAAGTCTGGCACTGTACTTTCATGGTGTGGAGCATCTTTAATGTGAGGAACGTCTGAGAGAGCTGGGACTGT
This sequence comes from Baryphthengus martii, assembly GCA_013396935.1. Lineage (NCBI taxonomy): Eukaryota > Metazoa > Chordata > Aves > Coraciiformes > Momotidae > Baryphthengus > Baryphthengus martii. The sequence continues at coordinate 42,549 of VWZK01000984.1, forward strand.
TCAACATGGAGAAGAAAAGGCTCAGGGAGATCTTTTCAATGTGTATGAACACTTGGTGGGAGGGAATGAAGATAGGGGAGCCAGGCTCTTTACAGTGGTGCCCAGTGACAGGACCAGAGGCAGCAGACACAAACTGAAACACAGGAGCTTCCCTCTAAAGATCAGGAAAACACTTCATTACTGTGAAGATGACTGAGCACTGGCACAGATTGCCCAGATAGGTTGTGGAGTCTCCATCACTGGAGATACTCAAAAGCTGCCTGGATACAGTCCTGGACAGCTAGCTCCAGGTGACCCTGCTTGTGCAGGGTAGTTGGACCAGATAGCCTCCAGAGGTCCCTTCTGACCTCAGCCATTCTGTGATTCACTCTGTGCGCCTCAGGGCTTAGCTCTGTGTCTGCTCAGTCACTGAGACCTCCCTTCCCTACCCTTCTTCCAAAGCTTTGGAGTCTTTGTTGAAGAGTTTGCTTCAATGACTGTGGCCAAAAGAAAGTTCCTTTTCTCCCCCTTAATGTGTCCTTCCTGGATACATTTTATGAGTTATACATGTCAATTAAGGAAAGTTTTGGGAAACTTTGAAGTGAAAAATAAAATTGTAGTTCGTATCTGTGTGTCTCAAATACATCTGTGTGTGAATATTGCATGTATCTATAGAATACAAGTATTTTATAGTAGTCCAATATAAAATCCTTAATTATAATGCTTTGATTATTGTAACAGTAGTCCTTGTATCTTTGAAGTTGTTGTGTAGCTTATTTTATTCACTTTTCTTTTTTTCTTTATTTTGTATGCTTTGTCTTGCAGAGTTGGAAGAGTCCATGGATTTCAAGCTTTGAATGACAGGCATCTCACAAGATTACTGCAGCTAAACTGAGAAGACAGACGCAGCTCTGAGTACCAGACTGGGCGAGCTGGTGTGTGCACTGCATGTACATGAAAGTGCACATGTTTTTGTCATCACGTAAACTTACTCTTACATATTCCTGCGAGCTTTGCAATTGATGAAAATTAATTTGAGAACCAGATGGAGCACTTTTACAGCACAGGAATCAGTAACCCATGGAAAGACACCTGCCAGTAAAGTTCAGCTTTCCACATGGTCTTCGCGGGTGAAAAAAGTTTGCAAGAAGAGGAAGAAAAAACACCCTCTGCACCGAAGCAGCCCAATAAATACCTCCACCATCTGAATCAATAGCTGTGAGGGAAGCAGAAGAATACAGAGGAGAGAGAAACTGGTTTTGTTATTGCAGGGGAATAATGTATGGTCTTTGGAACGTTTTACTTTGGGCTTAATAGATAGCGAAAGGACTAATAAATCGTGACCATGTATTGAATATGAATGGAAGTAAATAAGTTGAGGAACTATGGGACAAGCCTGGGCATTGAACTGAGCAAACCTCATCAGCCTTCTTGAGTTAACCAGGTCATCAAACTTGCATATTCTTTTTCCCTCTTCTTTTTCCTCTTTTCACTTAGTGTGGTATAAATACTAATTAATTGAGCTCATAAATGTTATTCAAATAAAACAATTGGAATACTTCATATGTTTCCTTCTTGTACAGCTGCAAATGTTGTGTCTGGAACTATGAATCTGTGCTGTAGACAAGCATCAAGAAGGAAAGATCCGATCAAACAAGCAAGGAAAATACCTAGAGAAATAGCTAACCCAGGAAGTCAGATTTTTAATGCTGCTTCTCTTTCTTTTTTAGTTGATTATATTCCTTCCTTCCTTGAATTTTAGAAGATTTTGAAAGAGTGCTTACTTGATGTGCTTTAATTCTGGCATTTGGTTTTTTTTATGGTAGGATGAAAAGTCTGTGATTCCTTATAGCAGAAAAAAAAAGGAAAAGTAAAGGAAAAACAGCTTGACATTTTAGCCTGTTTCAGAGGAGAGAGAACTTCATGGTTCACCTGAGGCAAACTTATCTGCTTTGAAAGCTAAAAGCTTTAGAGCATTTTTGATTCTGCTATAAATGAAGAGGGTGTTTCTTTTTCATTCGTGTGTGGCAGCAAGAAGTGGGAAAGTAGGCAAGATAGCGTGATAAACAGTTCAGACTGTGTTGGGTCTCTGGTGGAAAAAAAGTGCTGCAATGAAAATTGGATTGGCTTTGGATTGCAAAAACTTTTGAGTCCAACGAGCGGTTCAGTACCAAGAGGGATTTCCCAACTGGCCTGGCACACCAGTGCCTGCACAAGTTCGGGTCTGTTGTTTCACACGGTTTGTGTGCCTTTTTTTCCCTTTATGCAATCTCTTTCAGCTTTAGCAGCAGAAATACATCAGATGGAAAAGATATGCCAGAGGGCACCTTGGAAAAGATGAATGTCATATATATACATATATATGTATGTGCGTGTGTTTAAATTTCTGCAACTGAACTTTTGAAGAAAATCTGACTGGAGGAAATCTTAAAAGCCTTAAGTTACTTGAAACCTACACATTTGCAACTTTTTGTCTCTGGAATTGCGTTACGCTAAACTGGAATCTCAGGCTGTATAAAGATTATATCAAGTTGAGCAAAAAGATGACTTAACCATTTCTTGAGCGCCTCTTACGAAGTAGCTGTTTCTCCAAAGGATAAGTGCACCCTCACTCTACAGACTCAAAAACAAAAATGAACCTGAATTTTTTTTTAAGTGTTACTTTTTCTTAGCCAACTGCCATCATCTTTTATAGAGGAATTTTTCACTATGCATTTGGTGGATATTTATAAACACTGACCCCATCCTCCTCCCTTTCAGTGATCTATCCCAGGTCAGTCTTATCAATAAAAAAAAAAAAAATTGATTTAAATTTTGTGCACTAGACATATTACTTTCTTATGTCAAAAAATAAAATATTTAAAAAGCATGTATGCAGCAGTGGAACATGGGCCTGTTCTTTGCAGCGATTCCAACATCCTCTGCCTCTCCTGGAAAGGGAGAGTCCCCAAAAGTGAGAAGGAGAAACCGGTGTGCAGGAGGCGATACTATGAGGAAGGCTGGTTGGCAACAGGCAATGGCAGAGGAGTTGTAGGCGTCACTTTTACTTCCAGCCATTGCAGAAGGGACCGGAACACCCCTCAGAGAATCAACTTCAATTTGAGGGGCCACAACAGCGAGGTAAGCAAAATGTGTGTTACGCTTTAAAGGAAACTAGTAATTTTATTTTTTTTCTTGGTAGTAGTTCTGCTTGAAATTTGACAGAGTGGTATGAAGGAGGCTCAAGGCTAATCCAAATGTAATTGGCATCTGTTGGGAGTCTTTCTAGTGAATTCAAATGCATGAGACTGATGGTGGGGAGATTCTCTAGAATTGGGTCTGATTTTGGATTGGCCTGTTTTCTCCTTCATTCCCCAGTGCCTCTCAGTTTCCAGGCTAATTCAATAAATGTGTGATAAGGGAGTTAAAACTTTTGATAGTTCACTGCCTTTACATGGTATTGAAGTCTGGCTAGGAAGAGTAATTGAAAGGCAGAGGAGTGGGAGAGGAGCTCGATTGAAGTCTGCCAGGTTTTTCTGAAGCTGCAAACCAGAGTGGCCTGTGGCAAGGGGTAGCTGTCATCTCTAAAAACATGTCTAATTTTGTTAGAAAAAAGGGCAAGTGGAACTTCTCAGAAAAATGTTAAGATGCCCTGCAGTAAAATGGTATAACTTCAGAGTGCAATGCATTGTCTTGACTGCAATGATACAATAACATTTCCATTCGTTTTTTTCTGAAAGGGATAAACTTGGTAAAAGCTGGTATTTCAGCTGTGCTTTATCGTCTTCCTGGCACCATCTCTTTCTCTGCATAATGCTTCAGGGAAAGTGCAGATGGTGCCCAGTAGAATAGAGATTGTCTTGGACAGGTGCGAGGACTTTGTTTCTGCTTTTTAGTTACGCTGCGTTTGGATGTGCTCTTTGAAAAGCGTCTGTCTAAATCAAAGATTTGCTTTTAGGTTAGTGGACGGAATGACATTATATGTACTGAAATTAAAACCAAAGGTGCAATATGATTTTACTTGTCTGTTGTGGTACGTACTTGTTGGACTCTAATTATATATTGCCCTTGTGACGTAAGCTGCATCAAAGATTTAGAGGTGGGTGAATTTGGTTCTTGTGTTAACGTGAATAACAAACTTCTTTTTAAGGAAAAAAGGGAGCAGGGGGTAAATATTTAGTCTTAAATGATTACTTCTGCATGCTTTGTCTATGTGCCGGTGGGTTGGTGTATTGCGCATTATATGGACTTTATGGACAAGAGTCAAGATTCATGTATATATTTGTATCAGGTTCATTCAGAAAATTACAGCCATCTTTTCCCAAAGGGAAGAATAATGTCTAAGTTCAGCATTTTGTTTTAAACCATCTCTAGTTGACAGTATAATTTGGAACTGCAAACTGCATTTTATTTTTGAGATGTGTGATACAATGGTCACTTTCCAATACTCCATATTTTCTTCTCTAACTTTCCTGTGAACCTGAGCACCTGTTTTTTTCCTTTTGCATAATATGTGTCATGGAAACAATGGAAGAAATGTTGTTCCTGGGAATGTGAAGTCTTGTTGCAGAATGTGGAAAGGCGAGACCGGGTTTAATTATGTGCCAGTTAAACGGAGCAGATGCTGTGGTGCATGCTGCCCTTTGATTTTGACTAGTTTTGCTTTGTTTACTCAGTTGACCATTAGATTCTTTCTGGGTCGTTGCGTCATTGCCTTGTGGATTGAGCTGTGCTGCTTGTGCATCCTTTTGCCTAACAGTGATTGGCATGAGAGAGACTCAGATGAAAGGAAAATGTTCTATATGAATTTTTTGGGTTTTTTTTTATTTGGGCATTGAAATTGTGCTGGGTCAAGCTTGTCATTAATAAAGAATAAGCTTCCTGATAGAAAATGTATGAATGACCGGAAGAGAGACTGTTAATTGACGTCTCTGTGTGGCATTAGAAAACTGGTATGGTGGGGTCACCCTGAAGGAAGAAGTGGCTTTAGTGCAGCTAGCTTTCTGTGGTGAGTCTGTGGCTGCTGTTAGATTTTTCTGCTGGCGTATTTTTTTGAGCATTGGTGTAGAAAGTTCATCCTTTCAAGGTGATGTGTTATACAACACTCTTTACCAGGCTTACTGAATGTAATCCTTTTATAGGAGAATCCTACTGATTTTTGGTAGGATTGGAACTGTAATACAGGATTTGATAGCTGTTAAAGGTATATAGTTGAATGGTCAACAAGATTTATTTTTTTTCTGTATAGAAACACCTTTCCTTCTAAATCTGTCTGTTGAAAGGTTTTTAAAAGAAAGAAAATGTTGAACAGCACTGGGTATTGCTAATATTTGCATAAGTAGTAGTAAATGTTTTGTTTTTCCATTTCCATGTTAAAAAGCAAGCCAACAACAACCTTATCTCTTCTGTATACCGTGTTACACAATGGAAAATGCTAATTTTGCGAGCATATCCTGGTATGCGTGTCTGATTAAAGCTATATTTGTTGTACAGAATGTGCCCAAAGGGGTATGGTTGACTTAAAACTTTAAGAGCCTGTCTGTTTCACCGACCAGTTCTAGGAACTTATTGTATTGTCTTGCTCCCACAAATGGTGATTTATATCTCTGCATATTTTTCTCTGGGATAAAGCTAAAGTGACAAGTCAAGTTTATTGGTTTTCTGACATACGTTGCTGCTTTACTCTTAGTATGCATTCAGTTATAAAATATGAAATGCTGTAATGAACAGAGAGGAAGAGCAAAGATACAGAAGCTAAATGCTTTCAATTTGGGGTATAATTAGCAATATGCTGTGGTCAGAGCAATACCTTGTATTTCAGTTTTTAGGGTGAAAATCTGAAAAAGGTAATGCAGCAGTGCTGTGCTTTTGGCAAGAACGTGAGACTGTTTTTAAGTAGGTCATGAAGGTGGATGCTAGTAATGTATTTTTGTGACGGTTTTATGATTGCTGAAGAGTTTTCACTGAAACCTTTGTTTGGTGCACTACCCCTTTTTTTGACTGTAATAGCATGCCTGTAGCATATCAGAAGAAATAAGACTGAAGAATCCCCAGGACTGAATTACTGACACGCATATTGCAGTGGTGGACTTGCATGACTTGTTGCATTGAACAATAATTGAAATGCTTTGTGGCAGGAACCACCCTGGTGTTTACAGGTGCTTCAAGGTTGTTTTTGGGAGTTTGCAACCAGGAAGTAGCTGCCGTTAATTAACAGCCTCATTTTTTGGTGGTTTCTAAGAGGGATTAAAATAAGTGTTCTGTGGCAAGAGGTGAAAATAATGCATTTTGTGATAGATCCTTTTTCAACTTAGGTGTTGCATTTACAGGCCTGAATCTCATTTATATAAGGCTCAGCATTCTAAAAATGAAAATTCAAATGGGCAGATACTAAAGCCAGAAGCAACTTTGATGCAGAAGGCCGGGAAAATGTACGTTGTGCAGCAGTTGTGCAGCTACGACGTGTTTCGTGTGTCGCAGGAATGATTTGCGTCTCTGACCATGGGCTGGGAGTTGTCTCTGTGAGGGTCGATAGTGTACAGAGCAGGTAGGAATGACTGCAGAAGCCCATGGTTCAGTTTGGCTTTGGAGCATTTTGCTTGGTCAGGGAGAACAAACTGGCAGAAGCTGGATTTCTTGTTGGGTTTCTTTCCTAAGTCTGGCAGAAAGCTTAGAAGGTAGTAAGGTACGCCATTGGACCACAATGGGTGAATTAGCAGCTGGGGAGCAGAGATGTGGTGACTTAAAATACTTTCCCCTCCCCTGCGTGTGTAAATGCAATGTTGTGCAGATATTAAAGAATGAAAATTACAAGTCTTTGATTTTGACCTGACTTGACTTCATGAGCTGCACTGGGAAACAGTGTTAGAAGAGTAATGGAGCATGTTCCTTTTATGACTCTCATTTTTTTTTGTGATAAATTAAGAATGAATGAAAAATATCTGGTCACTTCAGCAAGGTCATGGTTTTAACCAGTGTGACTAGTAGGCTCTGAAGCTTGCCAGGCTTAAAATTTTTAATATAATACCATGGAGACACTAGCTTCTGGTCCATCCTGAGGTTTCTGGGGAGAGATTTTCAAGGGGATCTTGTGAAAGATAATTAGAAAAAAAGCCCAAACTTGTCCACAGCAGGTTTCAATTAGTCTTCCAGTGAAAGATTTAGAGGATGTCTGCAAATCAAATTGGTTGGATGGTACTGCTGTAGGTATTACTTTTAATGTGGATTCTGTTGTGTCTAGTGTATTAAGATAGTCACAGTCTCTATGACACTTAATATTTCTTAAATTATTAGTGCTTTGCAGGTGTAGATCTTCTTGTCACTGTTCTAACTAAAAAGGCATCTTTGATATATTTAATAAGATTCAGTATGCTAATTGCTGGAGTGAGGAATTAAAAAGTAGTGGAAAAATATGCAAATTTGGATGCAGTGAATTAAGTAACATGCTGAATATATTATTGAGTATGTATAACGGTTTGTACTGTAAACATAATTTGCTCATTTATTTACATTTGACGTTATTTGAGTATCCTAAGTGCATTACTACAGCTGCAAAAACCACCCTATTTTGTTTAGCACAGGATTTAGAAGTGGATAGGGATGTAAACATATCAAAGCAGGACTGTCAAATAAATTATTTTTAGCTACAGCTTTTCAAAGGAATGCTGTCCTTAAAAATATTCAGTAAATGTTGCTTTTCATACTGCATTAATTATGGAAGTTTCTGCACAGTTCTTGGTTTGGTTTTCTTTTGTTTTTTTTGTAACCTCCTTCCAGTCTAAAACAAATTATTTTTCCTGTTTTGAAAAGAAAGCTTTTCTTTATTCTGTCTACCTTTTTGGGCTCGTATGGGGAAGTTCTGAGCAATTCTGTCAGAGCAGATCCTTTCCAGAAGTCTATTGTTTATATAGGAAATAAATTTTAAAAACCCAACCAAACAAATAAACCTTTTCAGTAATGTTCTTGGTCTGTAGTGTTACTGGTAAGAATATAGAAAAAAAATACGGGAAAGCTTTTTTTTTTTTTTCTAAACTTGGGCTGTTTTAATTGTAACTGGCATTTGAACCATAAATGTGATTTTTCTTTTTTTTTTTTTTTTTTTTTTAAATTATGGTTCCTGGACAGAAAAAACAAGTCAGCATGGGTACCTCCTATCATTTGTTACCTTCAGACATGGCTGGAACAGCTCTTGCTAGTGAACACTTAAGAAATCTTGAGGTAGAGTGATACCAATTATGATGCCTTTTGGCTATAGAAGCCTCAATGGTACAAGACACACTGATGTAAACTGCAGTGGTACTGCAGATCTTCTCTCCTGATTTTCTGTCACTGCACGCAGAAGACAGGACAAGATTTGTCAGCAGAAATATCTTTTTGTCAAAGCAAGCTGGTGTAATTGGATAAGACAGACGAGCTTTTGGGCACACAAGGTTCTGAAGAAGGGGTTGCGTTTCTGAAAGCTTGCCTAGTTTTTACAGCCCTGCTAGCTGATACAATGCTAAATCTGTCTACAAACCATGTCCTTCCTCTGTCCTTAAACTGTTACGGCTAGAGATCAGTAGCGCTGCAGAGAGAGGCAGAGGTAGTGCTTCTGTGGGAAGTGACTGGTAGGAGAATAGGTCTTGTGCCTGGCTGGGCTGGCTCAGTTAAATTTGTATTGTGACTAGTATTGCGGGGCTTTTCTGACTGCTTATTTTCAGAAAGGACAAACACATGGAGATTCCATGCAGGCTCATTGTTACACCTTCTTGAACTGCCTGCTCTGGACTTTATCTGGGTGCTTGAGTGATTTACTTTCTTAAAACAAGTATTAAAAGAGCCACAGTACATTTTAAACCTTTTTATTAGTTGTCTTCTTACCAATCTTTTATAACTTGTAGTGAAGCTTGAGTATACTCTGTGGCATGCAAGGAGTGTATTTCATAGCCTTCTCTTCAGAGGCACTGGAAGTTGGAAGGGGTTGATCCTCTTCCCTTGAGTGACAAACAGCGGTCACAGCTGTTGCTTCCCATTTCTGTGCCCTATGTCAGTTATCAGGTAGGGCCTAAACTGTACCAGTTCATCTTCTGTATAGTTTTGTTCGCTCTAAGAAGCGTGACCGCTTTCACTGTGTCTTTTATCTTTTCTTTGTAATACTGTTTTTTCCAGCCACAGTCATCTTCTACTTCCACAAATATTTAGCTTTTTTCTATCTGTCTGTCAACCTTTCTCAATTTCCTCATAATCCCAACCTCTCTGAGAGCTCTCCAAGTTCAGGGGGAGTGGCTGCTCAGTGCACTTTCCTCTTACTAAGGTACAAGACTGTATTTGTTTTTAAACAGTCATGTGGCTTTGAAGCAAACCATCCAATATTGCTAAAACTGTAGCTGAGTAATGAGAATTGGTAACAGCACTGGTGTGCATCTTGAAATTTGCTTTTCTAGGTCATATGTACACCGTGCGTTTCCTGCAAAGGATAGTTCATCTGCTCAGGAAAATATTAAATTACAATTTATCTCTTTTGATTTCATAAGCATCTAGAAAAACATCCCTTAAGGCTGGGTGAAAAAGAATATACGACATGAAAATAGTATTGTCAGCTTTTAAACAAATCTATTTGTATTTGTAAGCACGTTATCAATGCACTTTTACATGGTACTGTTATATAACACATGACTACGGTTTTGTTAGCTAATTCTGCTCAGAATTTTGAAGTGGAATCAAGCTCACCTTTCTCAGAAATGAACCCTAAGCTTTTATTAGTTTTAAAGATGACAAAGTTATAATGTTGTTGAAAAACAACAATATGCATATTTCAAGGGGCATTTCTTACCTTTTGAATTAAGATGAAGATACTCTGTTGCTCTGGACAGGAGCAATTGTTCAGCATGATAATTTGGACATTCAAGGAAAATAAGTATGTTTCATAAACAAAAATTTATGATGAGCTACAGATGTAGGGAATAGGTGAGATTATTGCTGATGGTTGAATGTGAGCACCTTCTGAAAAAGGTCGTTCCTACAGGCCTTGTATACGTGTATATACATACTGAGCATCTGAACAGCAGAGAAATCGGGCTTTATGATTGCATTTCTGAGCCATTATAATCATTAAGGACACTGCCTTCGTTTAAACTGTTCCCAGAGGTATTCATCAAGTTACAGATAGTCTGAACAGATAAGATACCTATTACAAACCATAAACATTTCACAATATAATTGAACATAGAGCACCAAGTAATTGCTTGTCAAATACAGCTAGAATGTAGTAGGACAGGCAAGAAATTTTGTAGGCACTTGTCCTTGGGCAATCAGCATCTCTGCTCTGATAGCAATCTTTCAAGAACATGTGGGAACTTCTGAGGGAGTTCTCAGTAGTCTCTTTCTATTGAGAACTTTTTTTTAAAGAAAGAGAATTCGCTTGGGTAGCAGAATGTTACAGGAAGTAACAAAATTGAGGTTGAATTGGGGAATTTTTAGTGAATTTTTGAAAAGAAGTGCTGGTTTTAAGTTTTCAAAATAGAATCGTGTTGTTCTAGTTCTGGAATTATTTGACAAATTAATATATTGGAAAATGGCATCTTTATACATGCCTTAATTTTTTGCATTTTAAGGAAGCAAAATGTACATAGATTACTTTGCTAATGAAGAAAATACAGCTTTGTTTAGCCTGATCAGAATGTAATGAAACTGCAAAGTATAGTGGATTTATTCTGCTACTCAAAAGGGTCACTATGTCAAGGAGGAGTTCACACTCCTCGCCACGGTGAACAGCAGGATTCTTTGTTTGGTGGAAGATGTGTGTTGGTGGAGCCTGATTTAGCAATTTTCATTGTTCCCTACAGACAACACTGTCTCCCATAAGGTTGTCACAGACAAGGTGTTGCTGTACTGGCTGGATAAGCAGATAGTGAGTTAGGTTGTAAAGTAGCTGAGCCCAGAGAGTGGTGATCTGTAGCACAAAGTCTAGTTGGGAGACCAGTGACTAGTGGTGTACTCCAGGGATCAATACTGAGTCCTGTCCTGTTGGACAGCTTCATTAATGGACCTGAATGATGGGGCAGAGTTTGCCCTCAGCAAGTTTGCAGATTACACCAAATGGACAGGAGTGGCTGATGTGCCAGAGGGTCATGCTGCTATCCAGAGGGACCTTGACAGCCTGGAGAATTGGGCTGCTAGGATCCTCATGAAGTTCAACAAGAAGTGCAAAGTTCTGCACCTGGGGAGGTAGAACCCCATGCAGCAGTATATGCTAGGGGCCACCTGGCTAGAGGGCATCTTTGCAGAAAAGAACCTGGTGGTCCTGTTGGACACCAAGTTGAACATGAGCGAGCAACATGCCCTAGTAGCAAAGAATGCAAGTGGTGTCCTCAGCTGCACTAGGAGAAGTATTGCCAGCAGATTGAGGAAAGTGATCCTTCCCCTCTGCACGGCACTGCTGAGGCCACACATGGAAGACTGTGTCCAGTTCTAGGGGGGCTTCTCAGTACAAAAGAAGTGTTGACGTACTACAGAGAGTTCAGCAAAGGACCGTAAGGATGATGGAAGGACTGGAGCACCTCATTTATATGAACTGGGACTGTTCAGCCTGAAAAGAAGGCTCAGGAGGCTTTTATTAAGGTATATAAATATGTGAAGGGAGGGTTCAAAGAAGATGGAGCCAGGCTCTTTCCAGTAGTGCCCAGTGACAGAGGCTAAGAGTACAAAATAAACTGCACGATCTTTCCTGTGACAATCAGGAAGCACTTTTTCACTGTGAAGACAACTGGTTCAGGTTTCCCAGAGAGGTCATGAAGTCTCCATCCTTGGAAATATTCAGAAGCCAGCTGAACACAGTCTTGGGCAACCAACTCTGTGTCCCTGCTTGAGCAGGGAGCTCAGAAATGTCCAAACAGAATGACAATGGCTTTTGTGAAGATTAGCAAATGTGAAGGGGATCTGGTATTCACTGACAGTTAGCAGAAGGCAGCAGTCAGTTTCCACAGATGTAGTTTCAGGAGATGGTGCTGGCCAGTAGCAAGAAGGCACAACTGGAGGTTGATTATCAACAGTATGGTGACCTCCTGAAGTTCATGTCTTGAGTACTGTCCTGGAGAGGGGAACAAGCATAAGGACCAGGAACAGGTGTTGGAAAAGTTGAGAAAGAGGGAATGTTTCAGACTGTTGAAGAAATTCATCATCTGAAGAAGACTGGAAAAAAGAAGGAGGGTTATTCCACCCAGGGAAGAGACTACTCTAAAGCCTTTAACCTGAAAAGAACTAGAGAAAGCTGATTTTTTTATTGAAAATCCGATTCCACGAGGAGGAATGAATCCCGATCATTCTTCAGGAAGACACAACAGTAGACTATGTCAGTGGAAAAAGTAGGAAGGAGACTCAAATAGGCTTGATTATTCAATTACAAAATAGTAGAAATAAAGAGGTGTTTGTAATTTCTAGCCACCTTAAGGTCACTCCTCAAGAAAGGTCCTCATTATCTTTAAAGGGTGCACACACGAAGATAACCCGAAAGGCTATTTTGAGCATACAGTGAAACACCTTTCTGATGCTCTGCTATTGGTAAGAGGAGTGTTGATTGTGCCCTAGAGAGCTTAGTTTGTAAGGGATACAAGCAGGCCTTTACATTAGGATTATCATAAGGAAAAGGATTCCTGTGTTGTGTTTTTCTTTTTTTTTTTTTTTCCCCTTAACTCTGATTTGGTCCTGAGAAGTATTTCTTGAGCCTGGTAATACACAAATACTTAAAAGTAGCTATACAGATAGCTTTATTGTAGGGAATGGATGCTTAAAATGTGGTTTCTTGAAATAAGGTATCTTAAAAGTATGCAGAAGACTAAGTGACTAAGAAAGGCTGCAGTTTGAGAGTATGGTGACCTAGATGGCACCAGCACTGAATAAAGTGTATAAAGTGGAAGAAAGTTTGATGTCACAGTTGCAGAGACAGATTGGTTTACTGTACAAAGTGAGCCCTTAGCATCGGTCATGTTTATCAGTGCATAAGATAAATGCTTTCTCACCTATGTCATTCTATCAATTCTACTTTTGACTGCAAGACACTCTGTTGATCACAGATATTAAGAGTAGAAATTGCTGTTTTCCCATGGAATGCCATCAATTATCTACATGTTTCATTTAAATTTCATTGCACTTCTTCCCGTTTCCAGAATACTACCCTCAATGATTTCTTCAGATTTTTTTCTTTCTTCTTTTCTTTCTTTTACTGATTATGAAACCCAGACCCTGCACTCCACTTGAGCAATATTTGTGTGGCATAAGCTCTCTTGAATATTAGCAACTATGGAAGTTATAAAACCGTAAATCAGCACTTGTTTATTGAGAAGTATGTATTGTAACATATGTATGTTGTTCTTGTTTGAAGGAAATCAGAAGTCTTTTGAAGCAGTGTTTCAAATTAAGAATAGTTGTTAATGATATTTGTCCTACTTTAAGTACTTTCTCCAGAAGAAACAAATCCGGTGGGGAGGTTAACAAATTAGATTAGAATGCTGTCATTTGAATACATACTACTTACGCAACCAATGATACCTTGTTATTATGGCTGTCATAAAGTCATTCATTTGATTAAGCAGATTCACATTAGGCTTTGACACAACGTTGTTATGTGTTATTAAAGACCCTACCTGGACTTGGAGTTTCATTGGGTTAATTGTGGTAATGGTTCTAATCTCTGTGGTCACTTGCTATGTGTTAAAATTGTCATCCGTCAGAGTGGAGAAGTGAGATGTGGTTGTGTTTACACTGTGTGTAATGGCTGGCAAGTAGTGTCAGTGATTACAAGTGTAGGTTGCTTCTTCATCCCAAAGGTCGTGAGCTGCTGTTAACAACTAAAATGAGCCTGAAGATGGGAGAGGGAGATGCCTTCTCTAAAAATATATGAGCCTAAATCACCATTTGAAACAAAAACATTTTGTTTCTGTACATACATAATATTTTTATACATTTAATTTATTTTAGTTGTTCTTTCTGCAGCTTTGATTCATAATCGTGTCAATAATCAGAACTAGTTTGTAAGACTTGAAAGGTGTCATCTTGTTCATATGACTAGAAAACACCATATAAAGAAGTTGTATTTTGCATCAATGTATGTGTCTTAAGAAAGACTTGGACCTTTTGGAGTGGGTTGAGAGGAGGGCAGCAAAAAATGATCGAGGACTGGAACAACTCTCCTATAAGGACAGGCTTAGAGAGTTGAGGTTGTTCAGTCTGGAGAAGAGAAGGCTCCAGGAAGACCTTAGTGTGACCTTTCTCTACTTAAAGGGGCCTTTAAGAAAGATGGGGACAGTCTTTTTAGCAGAGCCTGGACAAGGGGTTTTAAGGTAAGAGAATATAGATTTAGATTAGATATATAAAGAAGAAATTTTTACAATGAGGATGTTGAAACACTGGAACAGGTTGCCCAGAGAGATGGTTGAACCCCCGTCTCTGGAAATGTTCAAGCTCAGGTCGAACAGGGCTCTTTAGCAGCCTGATCTTAAGATGTCCCTGCTTATTGAAGGGAATTTGGACTAGATGACTTTTAAAGGTCCCTTTCAACCCAAACTGTGCTATGATTCTATATAGAGATATATACATGAGGAAAAAAAAGTGATATAAAGTCAGGCAAAATGAATTAATGTATGTAAAGCTGTTGAAAAAATAACAGCCAAAGAAAAGTTCTGTTCCACAGAAAAGTAAGCTGCTGAGGAACTAAACCGTTTGATCTGGACGCCTCATACAGTTTCCTAATGTTTCATGCCTTACTTTCAGCTAGCTTCATAAAATATGAAACAAATGTTCTATATTGAGCTGGAAATTCTTACGGAGCTTGATAAATGTGCAAATAGATGAGGCATAACGTGATATTATTTTAAATTAAATAAGACCTTTTTTCATAGAGACCTTTGAATATTCTTGTTTTCTAATGATTCTTTAAACCTCTTGTGAATAGGCATGAAGAAGAAAGGTATGTGTCCTTGTATTTGCCTGTTCAGCTGTTTTGTTTTGAAGGAAACAATGTCTGCTTTTACGGTGGCTGTTCATGTGCTTTCAGTGTTTCTTTTCTACACATTCCCTATTTTTAGTGCTGTGAAAACTCAGCGATAATAATAGCTGAAACTGGAAACACCTTTTTGATAGAGGTACCCAAGATGAAAATTCTCGCTGTGCACTAGACATTTTATTACTTCACTTGAGATATTTTTTTCAAGGTAGTTTCTGAGTGTGAGACTTCTGTACTGAAATGCACAGAGGTTTAGTTCCAAGTGTACCTCCTATCTGAAAATAGCGAGACATAGACTTTTTTAGACTTGATGTTTTTGAGCAATTGTTACTGTTGTTTCTTGTGGTCTTTATGTTTGTAATCTTCAGGACAGAAATTTGAAATCTTTTTTCTCTTTGATCTTAGGTTGTTTTGTTACTACTACTAGTATTATTAGAAATACCTTGCTATTAAATATTTATTTTTCAATTACTGGTACACATACAAGTAGCACCTGAGTTCTTAGTATTATTTCTACTTTCTGTCTAGAAATGGCAAGCTTTCCAATATTCTTCTCGTACTGTTGAAAAATAAATAATTGTACACAATGAGCATCTATTATTTATTTTTACTGGCATTTATTCAGGCAGAGAGATTTTCTAATTAGACATAGGGATATAATATGTAATTAATTTCACGTTAAGTGGTGGCAACATCCATGAGCTCAGGGAGAGAGCTCAGAATTTAGGTAGTAGTAGGAATGAGCAAGGTGTGGGGAACAAAGCAGCCTGAAGGGTAGAGTAGGAGTTTGGGACTGTTTGGATGCAAGATGCTGGAATACCTGGAGGGTGACAAGAGGCGGAGAGAGGTCTAGCCCGTCTGCTGATTTTCTAATGAGACTTTTTGCCAGGATCTGGGGTTGTACCTATGATTCTCAGGTACTGAATTCCCCGTGATTCATAAACAGGTATCAGGAGTGGTCTAAAATATCTTAGTCTTCTGTAGTGAGTGATCCAAACCAGAGATGACAACTTTAATAGCTGTTAGTTAAATATGGATAGTAGATATCAGTCCTGGTCATGATTTTGTGGATTGATGATGGGTGTCAGGAGCAACACGTAGGTTTTTTTCTTGTTTCTGTTATAAAGCTTGAGCAATTTGTCAGATAGACATTGTATATGAGAGAGGAAGATTAAGCTATCACAAGTTACGAAATGTCAGCGTTGCCTGCAGTTGATTTACCATGTCACTTCGTTTCTTTGAATGTGTTGGTGCATACATCTTCTGATTCAGTTTTCAATTACCTGAATACTGACTTTTGTTTTGACTACTTGGAATTCTCTTCCATTCAGCGCCTGTGGATAAGGGAAAATTGCCTGAACAAGCTCTATATTACTTATTTTGAAAATCAGTAAGTAGGTAGTGAAGGGCATGAAGAAAAGTGAAGTCCATGGTCGGGCAGCTGAATTTTCCTGTGGAGGATTGCTTGTTTTGTTGGTGGTTATTTTTTTACTGAGATTTTCACTATAACCAGGATGTATTTCTCATTTCCCAAGTAATGATATTAATCACTTAACTATCTTTGGAACTGTGAATTTGCATTAATTAATTTTTCATTAAATGCTCAAATACTATAATTCTACACAGGTAGCCAGCGTTTCTTGGTCTTAAAGCATTTGCTTTTGTCAGTCTGATCTTGATATTCTCCTGGGAATCTAATTTCACAAGACAATTTTAAAAGAAATTTTCATGACTCATCTTCAGAGTTTGGTTATGAGTAATACTTGGCCCCACAGCACGTGGGCACCAGTACAGAGGGGTTTTGGTATCTATCTAGTTAGTCTGGAGGGATTCCTTGATGGACAGCACACCTAACTTTAAAACTCAAGAGTTTAGGTGTATAGCAGTCAGAGTAAGGGGATTTTTGGTTGTATTTTACATCTGGCTCATTGTGATTCAGTTGGTTCGTCAGCTTAGAAATCGCCTGTTCAGAGCTGCAGAACGATTGTAATGATGCGGATTGTGCCCAGAGGATACAGAACACGATTCCTGTTAATGAGAGGTTTTAATAATTCAATTCAGTGTTGTTGATGATAACATTAGAGATGTTAGATCTGGCTTGTCCTGTTGAGCTTGACTTTTAAAGTGTTCTAAAAAAATTCTGTGATGTACTTGTATGCTGCAGTGATTATTAAGACTGAGAATCACAGGCATTTAATTGAATCTGAAACATGGTAGTGTGACTCCCATGGGTAGGTGTGAAAGCTAGAAGAAAGTCATATAGTACGTGGAGTGAAGTTTCTTATAGTCAGTTAACTCCAGAATTGCTTGACAAATGCAGATGTACTTACCAGTACACTTAACTGTATCCTCACTAGTACTGCAAGTGCCACCGCAGTCTGAAAAATTAAGTTGAGCTTTTAATCCTAACCAATAATCAAGGTTTTGTAGATTAATATAGCTCTCCTGTATCATCTGTCCAACATGGTATCTCCAGTGATTTTAAGTGGGTATAATGAAATGGACTGTTATATTTATGAGTAAAGCTATTTGTTTGGTTGTGAAAACAACAAAAACATGTTATCTTTTCTCTTTACTCTCTTAATTCTACAGTGTTAACTTTTTATCTTGAATGTCAACAGAAGTGAGTTTTGAGTACACATGGGGAGGGAATTTATTGAGTAACTAGTTATTACTGTCGAACAAATCACCCTTAAGGCATTTTAAAGCCCATATATTGTCAGAATGAGACAGAGGTCCATAAAATGTCTTACAGAAGGTGCATGAACTTCACAGGAGGCTTTAAAAATGTGGATAGAATGTCTTTTAAAATGCCCTATATACTTCCAGGTGGTCGCAGAGGGTGCTTTTTTGGGTTCAGTGTCCAATGTGATGACAGATAATTTTCGAAATTATTTTTACAAGTGTTCTTTAGCAATGACAGTTCCTTTATCCTGTGCTGTGGCATTTGTGGGTAGCCTCTGTCAGTATAAATTTAGCCAGTATTCTTGTGAAATTGAATTTTTTTGCTTCATAATTTTCCTTAATAGCAGAAATCGGTTATTATTTTTAAAATATTCTTGTAGACAGCACTGGTTTCATTCACTACTTGGGATAAGTGGGGAGAGGAAACCTTGAAAATACTAAAAATAAAATTGAAGATAGTTTTTCCTTTCTGTGAGCCAATAGTAGTCTGAGTTAAAAATAAGAGGCATGTTTTGAGGATTTTGGATCAGCTGAAAATTTTTGGAACAACTTTAATCACGACAAACATAATTGTTTGATGGAAGGGTGCTCACGAATTCATATTCGTTTTTTTTGGGTGATTATTAGCAAGTTAGTAACGCTGGATGCTGAATTGAAGTTTCCTGTCACTTCTTGTCATTTTCACTGGAAGCAGTGGGTGGCATTCCAAGGGATCAACCTGGCATTTTGTTATTATTTCTCACAGGTACTGATGAGGAATGCAGCATATCTAGACCCAGTCTTTCTTGACAGATGAACCAATACCTTATTCAAGGATTAAGAGAAAATTGTGCGTTTGGCTCCTCCTCTGCCATATGACTGGACTTTGTGTGGGGCACTAGGGTCATGTATCTTCCAGAAGCAAAAAAAAAAAAAAAAAAGGAAACTTGTACCAATGAGTTGTATTGTCCCTTGGGTGGAAGCTACCTGAGCAGCAACTGTAGAATATGCTTATTACTGTGCTTTGCTGAAGATGGTGCACATGTGGAACCCAAGTNTTTGGGTGGGGCAGTAGGGTCATTTATTTTCAAAAAAAAAAAAAAAAAAAAAAAAAGGTAACTTGTACCAATGAGTTGTATTGTCCCTTGGGTGGAAGCTACCTGAGCAGCAACTGTAGAATATGCTTATTACTGTGCTTTGCTGAAGATGGTGCACATGTGGAACCCAAGTGCTCCATCATGGCTGTGCTAAGGAATGAGATTTGGCTGCCCTTCTCCCTTACCTCCTTGTTCTTAACCACCAGCACTGATAAATTATGCCAGACACAACTTCAAGAGCCACTACGTGACTGTAGTGGTAGCATTCCTTGTCACAGGTAGCTGGAGTTGATCCGTCACTGTAGAAAGGCTATTCCTGAAGCTGAGTTGTAGCAGGTCCTCGTTCACTTCCCCCATTTTGTAGGGTTTTCAGCGGTGAAGGATCCCAGCAGTAAGAGATCGAGTCAAGCTCCAGAGCGGAAAAGACTGAGCAGGATCCCTGGCGCGAGATGCCAAACCATCTGACATCAAAAAGCAGTTACAACTTAGAAGTATGGGACAAACTCTAGTACAAATGGCACGCTGTTTTTTTTAGAATATTAATCTGTTTTATGATCTCTCTTTTATAAATAAAGCAATATAATAAAGTCCGCCAGGATCTTTCAGATGAAAGGCATTAGATAATGGCGCCTTTGGATGTTTACCTCTTGTCTGGGCCTGTTAATTCATTTATCACTGAAATGCCTTATTGCAACATGGTTTTGCCCATGTGTAGTGTGAAACCATTTGAATGTCATCCTTATTTATTTTAGCTCATTTATTAAGTTGTCTATTGTGGGGCATCTATGGCCTGAATTAAAACAGATACGAAACACGGAAACCAAATCTTTATATAAAACTGCCAAATAAAATACATAGCCAAGCAAGATTAAAGATAAATAAAAAACCAGGCACAGGGACAAGCCCAACAGACCTCTTGCAAACCACCCACAAAGGGATTAGTTTCCAGCTACTCAAAGGGATGGGAAGAGCATGTGTAGCAGATAAAAGAGCAAAGGGAGGGAACCCAAACAGATAAAAATAGCTCAGTTGAAATAAACCAGTCTTGCAGCAAAGCCGGCCAGAAAAGGGCATGAAAAGAAGTGCATGCTGAAATGTTGCACAAAAATATGAGCTGTTATACAAAGGTGGAGGTCGGGGTGCAATGTGGCATCTTGAGCCAGGATGTGATCTGGAGCCCGAGTGCCTTGCTGACATATGGCCCACAGACTCCACTTCGGTTTTGCCTGGCTGTTTTAACCTGCTTGTGAATGATCAGCTGCAAGGAAGGAGAAAGCAATGCTGATACAAGTCAGAAAGCTGCTCTTCTGAAACACAGTTTTTCTTTCTTTGGTTGGAATTAAAGTATCAGAGCCCTTATCCACCCATTAAGCACAGAAGACCCAAGTACCAAAATGTTTTGCAGGGCGAGGTCTAAAAGTTGTAAAAAGATGCACCGATTTGAGATTTTGGATTTTACTGACCTGAGTGATTTCTTCTCATCTTTCCAAAGAAATGCTTTTTGTAGCCATCAAAATGCTGTGGACCCTACTTAATAATAAATGGACCCTATTTGTTATAAGATCATTTAAATAAAATCTTTGTCGCTGCTGTGTTTGTAATCTGAACTGTAATCCTTCACCTGGGCCAAATTATTGTCTCCAAATAGGTTAAGTTATTGAGGGCAGGAGAAGAGTCTGTCATGTGACTTGACATTTTTGGTAGGGTACACCTATGCTCCCAGCTCTAAATTTCAAAACAGACACACCCTGAATGTTATGCAGCTCCTTTATTATACCTTCTGGCAATTTGTGGTTGGATTCTGCTTTGCATAGCTGCCATTTCATGGGATTCTTATTGACAGTTATTTTTTCCACTTGGCTCATTTAGGTATTTGTTTAAATTGTACAAATAAATAGTAATAATAAAAATATATCTTTAATTTCACTGTTGCTTTCCTCAAGTAACATTCCTGTCATTTTCTCTGTCTCCCTCCCCTCTTGTAGTTGCACGATTTTACATAAAAATATTTTAATACTGATGTTAACATTCTTTGTCCTTACTTCTATTATTCCTTTTGAATCCCTCTACGTGAAATTGGTGCTTGTGAAGGTTGGAAGTTGACTGTAGCAAAGAGATATCGGTCAGAGGGGATGTGAAAAAGAGGTGGCAGTTGTAAGAACTCTTCAAGCCTTTAAGGTTTATGCTCAGCCATTGCCAGTGGTCCTGATTCAATCCCCAGTGCTGAAGCTGAGATGGCTCTTTTGTGGAATCCACTGCGCATCAGGATCAGGAGCACGTGTATAATCATCATCTAACTGGAACAATTTTCAGTCATTACTATCCTGTCTTAAAGGTGTAACCAAAGACAGTCTGCAGATGACTAGGAAGTTGCTGCAAATTCTTATCTATGGAGTCCTGTATAAACTGGAATCATAATTGTGCTGGTTTGTCACTAATATCCAAGTGATATTATAAACAGTATGACCAGAGGTTTACAAGGTAGTGGAGCATTGCAGATTTCTTTACTAATGTGTATTTGGTATTTGTAAGTTAAAATAGGATGACTGTTTTTGTTTAAAACATACATTAATTGAAATAACTAAAGAGAATGTGAAGTAGTAATTTCTGTCGCATCAAGCAGAGCTTCGACTCTGTTGAAACTCTCGTGGGCGCTGCAGTTGTCTTGATAAATCCAAACTCGTCATACCCATGTGAAACCGCATTCTCTTCATTGCAGCCTTGAACGGACCCATGGATGGGTGCTATGCCCAGATATGCAGGAGTGCGGGTAAAAGGAGCGTGATGAAAGGAGCAGTCTGTTTTACACCCTTATATGTATACTGCTATTGAGCATTTCTCCATTCCTGGTCTTCACTAGTAGTATGCTGTGACACTTCTGGAGACCATTGCTGTGGAACTGGTTTTATGGTTGTGATAAAACTTAACTCCAGTCTTCAGAGCTTTCTGAGAAGCTGTTGTATGAAAATGATTTTATTCTTTTTTCTTTTTTTCATTTTATCTGTCTTTACCACACTTGAATTCTGTTTTTTTTTCCTGCATTCCTAGCAGTTTCCTTTTTAATTTTGAAATCCAACTCTTCAGCCATAGCTAGTGCTTAGTGTTCCTTTGTCTTGCTGACTCCACCTCATAATTACATCAATTCTAAATCCTGTCTGTGTTTCTGAAATGTCTCACTCACTTTCTGTTGTGCCAACTTGGCTACTATTGCTTAATGACAGATTCATTTGGGCCAGAGATTTCTGCCTGGACCTTCTGGTGATAAAACAATTGTGCAAGATCTTCAGGTGTTCATTGCAACTATGATTTGAGGCAGTTGTTCTGGTAAGGCTCAGTGCTGAGATATATTGTAGAAACATGTTTGAAGCTGCCTGTGTTGTTATGTTAGCTTGCTTATACTGCTCAGTGTTCTTAAAATGTCTCTTGTCAGATTTTCAACTTAATTGTACAACTGAACTTTTTCATGTGAAGAGGTAAAAAAAGATAGTTAAAACTTCAAGTATTGACCTTTTGAGAAAAGGAGTTATAAAGGAATACAAAACAGGGAGAGAATAAAGGTTCATTTTGGCACTGGAAATTCTTAGACTTAACTTGTAGCTATATGTCACCAGTTCAAGACAGGAGAGCATGAAGTTTCACACGTTAGAGACTTTATCCACTGTGGTTAAAAGCATCTGCAGAGTATGAGATCAAATGTCCAGATAGCACGGTGTCCTGTATCTGGCAGTAACCTGTAGCCAACATGTAGGAAAGTTTAAGCACCAGTAAGCTCATAGTTGTGCTTTCCTGATACTCTCCTCAGGGTCCAGAGACCCTTACTGTCCAGAGTCTGCAGCTCAGTAGCTCCCTGGGCCTCATACATGGACTTTGTGTCCATACAGTATTTTTTTCTATGAATTTACCTAACTACTTTTTGAATCTATGTAAAAATTTGACCTATTTTTTACCTATGAGTTATGTGGGAAAAGTACCTTCTTTTGTTGTTTGAATATCCATCCTTCTAATTTCCTTCAATGACCTCTATTTTCTGCACTGGAAAAGGCAGTAACGGGTGTTACCTGGTTACTTTATGCCACTCCTGATTTAATAGACCTGTATGATATCCTTTTATAGTAATTTATTTTCTGGATTTGAAAAGCTCTGTCTATTGCTTGTAGTCTAATCTATACATATATTTGAATCTTTTTTTTTTTTCTTGTTCTCAATGTGTTTTCAAGTTGCCTTACATGCATTTTGAGGCTTGAGAATCAAGAATTAGACATAATAGAAATGAAAACTCATACTGACGTGCGGAAACAAACTCCAAAACTCATGAAGAGTTTTAAAGCAGGTATGTTTATTACAGCGCTGGATGCATAGGGGATCATTCCTCCAAATATGCACACCAGGGACTAAAACTTGCTTGCTTTTATAGTTACAAAACATAAATATTCATTAGTATGGGCTGGGTTATTACAATTATTTCAGGTAACTCATTATCATAGGTCTCCTCCTTTTGGCGTCTGGTGGTCTGCTGTCCAGTGGTCGTAGGCTGGGTTCTCTGGGATGAAGGCGATAATCTTCCTTGATCTGTCCTTCCTTGGGGTGTCTTTGTGGACAACAGAGTTCCGGCTTATCTGTCCTGATATTGTTACTTGTGCTTTCTTGGGCGTCCTTGTATACAATGGAGTTCCTGCTTATCTGTTGCCTCTATTTGCCTAGGCCCAGGCAGCAATCACTTTGCCTCCAGCAGTTGGATAAATTCCTGCATTAACCACTACACATTGTTAGTCTCCCCTTGTTTCAATACAGTGGTGTGATTTTGGTTTGTTTTCCCTGTCTCCTCCACCTCCTTATAGTTGCAAATGGTGGCCGACGTAATAATGACAATTGCCACTTGTAATAGTTAGGGCTGATGTGTTTCTTTGAAAGAAGGCGTAGTGGGGGACGTTTTAGCTAGTGATGGATAGATGACCTGACATGGATTCCAGTACAATTCCTATTTCTTTGTTCCATGTAATATTTGTCAAAACAGTGGCAATGAATGATGATACGTTTTGGGTTTGTTTTTTTTTTTTTAGTGTGAAGGATGGCTGCATTCAACACACACACACTCAGATAAAAGCAATTGAACAGCTTCAAAAGCTATGTCAGTCAGTCTGTAAGAATCACATTGGCAGACCTGGAGCGCTCTATGTACAGATGGAACCTGAAAGTGAGATCTGTTTGCTCATGGGGGAAAATGGAGCTTAGTTTGACAAGATTACTGTGGAGAGCTGCTGGCTTGCTGGGCTGTGACCGCATCTTCACACGCCTTGCAAGAAGCTTACCCTAAATCTCTTTTTTTCTGCAGGCTGTGCTTCCTTCATGGAGGTACATAGCTTTCATGTGCCTCTGCCACTCTGGCCCTGCTCCCTTTGAGGGAGGTCCATACGGGGAGTGAGCAGGCAGGAGAGCTGCTGTTGGAGTTGTGCTTTTGCTTGTGCTCTGAAGGGTCCATAGGAAGCTAATAAAGGAGCTACACTTTCGTGCAGGAGAATTAGAGAACAAGAGCACAAAGCAAGCAGGGTGCAGGCTGTGAGTCCTGCTCGTTCCTCCAGAATAAGCCCTCCCTGAGACCTGAATTCTGGCTGGATTTTGTGGTGAAAAAATGTGTGCTAGTGCTCAGGAAGCTCATCCTCCTCACCTTGGAGAAATCTTTTTAAACTGCATCAAGCCTTGAAACTGAACAGAGGTTACTTACCTGTTGGCTAGAAGATTGTTTTGGGTGTTTTTTTTTTGTTGTAGAGTTGGCAATTCAGAAGAGCTGTTCTCCTCTACTGAATTAGTGGAAATAAGTGTGTTTGAAATCTTGGGAGATTTTTCTTTCTGGCATCTATAGCCTTTATGTATTTAAAGTTGTCATATAATACCTTATCCATACCTTATACTTTTGTCATGACAAATAGGTAACCTTTATTTGGCTTAAAATGGGAGCATTTAAAAATGTGTTTGTTTAGGCAGTATACTTGATTTGTCTCTCTTAACCAGGTAATAGGTTTGTATTATTTTACTAGACTTGCTTCATAATAATCACAGTATCGTTGGGGCTGGAATAGATCTCCGAGATCATCAAGTCCAGCCTATGACCCAACACCACAACACGTAGCTAGACCACGTCACTAAGTGCCACATCCAATCTTTCCTTAAACACCTCCAGAGATGATGACTCCACCACCTCCCTGGGCAGTCCATTCCAGCGCCTAATGACCCTTTCCATGAGGAAGTGCTTCCTCATATCCAACCTAAACCTCCCCTGGCCCAGCTTCAGGCCATGCCCTCTTGTCCTGTCACTAGTTGCCTGGGAGAAGAGCCCGACCCCCACCTGTCTATAACTTCCTTTCAGGTGGTTGTAGAGAGTGATGAGGTCGCTGATGTACTGAAGTTTTGACCTGTTTTCTGGCAACTAGTTTGTGACTGCCTTTCTCAGAAAGAACTTGTGTGTTAAGGGGAAGACTTGTGGGTCTTACTAGAGATAGCCACCTTCCCAGCTTTGATCGTGCTGCATAGAGTGGTGTGAGAGCAACACATTTGTGTTTCGTGATAAGGCTACTTTAATTTCAGCTAGCAGATCACTTAATTGTGTAATATTTCTTCACCTTGAAAATAGTGAACAATTTTTAAAGTTTTAGTGAGGAAGATATTAAAAGTCTAATATCTGTATTGTTGAATGGGGTAAAAGAAATAGATGAAAATGATGCAACTTAATGAGCATGTTGCGTTGAGAAGATAGTAAAATGCAAAGAGTACATGAAGGACGTGGGCACCTACAAAAAAGAGCAAACATAACACAGGAATGAAATTCCCATAAGACAAAGATTTGAAAAGAATGGGAAAAAGGCTAGTACACTATAGTAGTTAAAGGGCTAAAATCTGTAAAAGAGTCATTGTAGTAGCAAATGGGAAAAGAGAAATTTAGCAAGGAAATGCAGACATTAACAAATTAAATTCTTGCAGCCTTAACTGTTACTTACATTTTCTTTAAAATGTCAAAGACACTTGTTTTCCTTGTCCTTTAAGTCCTTGTAAATTCTAATTTTTCTCTTTTTTTCCCTGAGTAGAGAGCTGAGTGGTGGGCAGTGACAGGACCAGAGGCAATGGGCAGAAACTGAGACACAGGAGGTTCCCTCTGAACATCAGGAAACATTTTTTATTTTCACTGTGAGAGTGACCAAACACTGGCACAAGTTACCGAGAGAGGTTGTGCAGTCTTCTTCCGTGGAAATACTCAAAATCTGCCTGGGCATAGTCTTAGGTAGCTGGCTCTAGGTGGCCGTGCTAGAGAAGGGACTTGGACTATATGACCTCCAGAGGTCCCTTCCAACCTCAATTATTCTGTGATTCTGCAAAAATAGAAGGGAGTATTTTATTCCCATTTACATAATTTAAATAGCTCAGCCAACATAGTTGACACTTGTAAAAAGAAATATTCACCTTCAGATATTGAAATGAGCTTTCCAACCAAATGAATGTTTAAAACTGTTATGCTTCAGTGATAACAGAGGACTAAAGGGAAACTTCAGACCGTAGTGTGAATTTGAGGCTCTGTCTCCTCTAACTGTAAAACAGATGTTTTGCATAACACTGATTAAACTTATCCTGTTATGGAGGGTAATATTCAGAGACAAAATGGTGGGGTCTCTTTAGCAGCATGGAGTAGGTATTTGGTGTTTGTGACTCACTAGGTCGCTTGCTAATATATTCTTGGGTGAGACCTACAGACTTTTGTCTCAGAAATTGTTTTTCTGAAGTAGAACTGCAAATTTAATGAGAGATTAATTGCCATCCAAATTGGATTATTTGGCAGGACTTCTCATGTAAATCCATTGGCATTGATACAAAATGCAAAGCACTGGCATTTTAAGATGACTCACTTTAGGAAGAAATACTATTTTAAAATCAGTCCTTCAGTCTAAGCTGCAGACTGGGGAGAATGTTATTTGCTTTTGATAAGGAATGTGGAAAAAAAAATGATTGAAGATTTAATGAGGGACAGAATTGTTACTGGCATGCACAGTTAGACAAGGTAAAGCACTTTGGAGAGAACTACAGAGGAAAAGCCTACTTTTGAAGAGACAGAATTGGCTGTATGATCCACGACAGATACAAGCTAATTGGCTGACCTTACTACATTTTCTATGAGGTTTGGTTTGAAAAGGGGAAAAGTAACTTCCAGTTGAAGGAAATTTCATGTCTACTTCTTTGAATTTCATTCTATGACTTGCATTAGTAATTACCAGTGTAGCTTGAGCTGAATTACAATTTTTCTTTTAATGGCACAGTATTTTTTTATTTCAGTTAATTCATGGTTTCACAGTGTTTTGATCTTAAATGCTACATAGTGCAAGGTGTTGTTATATCTTTGGACCACTAGTCTTTATTTATTTGCATGAATTTGTGCTCCAATTCCAGTCTTCCCTGTGATTTCGCTTTGTCTTCTGCAGCATATGTTGCTTGGGATAGATGGCTTAGCTGAGAATAAAGCTGAATTTTTCATCATTTCTCTCAGAATCACTTAATTACTCTTTGTGGTACTGAGTTCCTTAAGTGATGCATCCATTTTTGATTTTTTTTTCCTTTTCCTGATCATGTTCAAGCCTGCAAATTGTTTCCCAGTGTATAAATCTGAATTTTAATATTTCTTTACTTTTTTCTGAATTACCATAGTTATCTTTTTATTACTTAAAAAAAAGCACACCTGATATGAAATGCTATCTTGGTTCCCTGATACGTGATGCAGCAGTAACCAAATATATTGTATCTCATTGTCCATGTCAGAGACTTACATAACACTTGAGTCTTCTGTGGCTGTGAAGCTTAATAAAATTTAGACTGCATCTTTGCTTTATGCAGAAGTTATTGTTTTTCAAGATACTGAATTTTGCTTCTTACACAACCTCTGTGTATCACTGTAAGTGATGGATGCAAATCTGTCTGCAATTCAGCTGACTGTCTGTCTGTTTTGCTGCATGCTACAAGATAAATTTGATTTCTATGGAGAAACTTGAAATACTTTAAGAAAGAATGTTTAAGCTTGTGAAAAGGAGGTTGCTTTTGCTGTTGAGAAACCAGAAGATTACCTCTGTAGCTCTCTTTGAAAGAAATAAAATACTGTGGAAGCTAAAGTTCTTCTTAATAGTTGAACAAATCAATGGAAGAAAATTTACCTTTCAGTTGGATTAAGCAAGAGCTTGCTTACTACTTAGTTGGTCTATTTGGAT
Source organism: Baryphthengus martii (assembly GCA_013396935.1). NCBI lineage: Eukaryota > Metazoa > Chordata > Aves > Coraciiformes > Momotidae > Baryphthengus > Baryphthengus martii. The sequence continues at coordinate 70,484 of VWZK01000984.1, forward strand.
TTCAGCATTTATGAGAAAAGATTCTGTCTACAGTTTTCAAAAGTGAAACCATCCAATTGTGGATTCTATACTGGTTCGTAAATGGAAAAGATTCAAAAAGTTAATTGCAAGTGAAGCTAATCAGTTGGGATTAGATTGCTTTATTCAATGGAAAAGAGAAATGTTTCTGGGGAATCTAACATATGTTTATTTGAAAAAAAAAAAAACAAAAGGGTGATAATAGTGGTGTCCATTAGGAGAAGCTATTAACAGCAGGAACTTCATTTAGGAAGCCTGGTAGCAAGCACCATGTGGTTTAATGCTTTGTCTTGCTGGGGGAGAATACAGAAACGCTGTCTCTGGCTGCCCTTGTGATGGTGTTTAAGTGTCGTGAAAGAAATAAGGTGAAAGAATGAGGAGAGAAAGAAAGGAGATCAAAGCAGAAGATCTCACTATAATAATATTATTGAGAAAGAAAATACCCAGCAAGACTTCCTTTCTCTTTGCCCCTTGTCCTATTTGATGGTGTTGAGCAGTGGTGTTCACACCAGAGCAGAGGATGGCCTGCCTTTCTAGCAGATGTCTTCCAGGAATTTCCAGTAGTGAGTAAATAGATCTGCTCATGGCTGAGATTGGATGTTTCTTTTTATAGGCAGAATCTATTTTTGTTATGACCTATTTATAATGCTTTAGTTTCTTTAGTTCACTAGAGACAAGTAGCTTGTTTTTCATCTGAGCTGTCTTTTGGTAGTCACATTTTCCATGCCTTTGGAAGTCTCTGCTCAGTTGTTTCAAAAGTAAGTTTTCTTCTTGTTTTTGGTTGATGACTTGAAGTTGCAATAACTTCTAGTTGGGAGACCAAGATCTTTGGTGGTTCATAGTCATATTTTGAGATTAGGTGATACTGATTTTCTTGGAAGATCTATGATGGCCAGCGCTTTTCAGTACTGTCAGTATTTGTTGAGCTTTGGTTTTGAACGTTCTCTTCTAGGAGTTCGGTAAGAAACAAATTGGCAACTTTTGAGTTTTTTGCTAACATTAGAGAAATTATTTGAACAATCTTACTTTAAAATAAAACTGAAATATTGAACATTACAGAAGTCAGTGGACTTACGTGATCTCCTGGAGAAAGACTGTAGATGTACTCTGCAGATTATTTCATTTACACTGAAACAAAATTAATTTGGCACTAGTATTTATTTCCAGCTATTTGGATGTCATTGTGAACAATGATGAGTTCTTTTAACCCTCATATCGATGTCTACATAGTGTCTCAGAATGAAACTCTTCAAATCTGTAAGAGCCCAAGGAAACAGAGGAAGGACCAGTGCATCATCTAATCTGGCCACCAGTAGGTCACAAATTAATACCAAGTTTGGTGCAGAGTTCAGTAACTTGAAAATGGGTTTCACAACTTGTATTGGATAAAAATCTTCTCTTGCTGTTGAGAAAAAGTTACATTCCTTTTGTTTCAGATGTTGCAAGTTTCTGTTTTCTTGAGAAAAATGAAAATTATAAGCTCTTGCAGTATTTTTTTCTTACCTCTAAGTAAACATCTAGTGGCGACATTATTGATAATCTGTGAATTGCTTTGAAATACTAACCCTCTCACATGTAGCTGTCAAGAGAAATGCAGAGGGCTACTTGAGACAGATTAGTTGGGAGGAATTAATGGGACCCAAAGGCGATCTGCTTGTAGTGGTGTGCAAAGATAACCAGATGCTCCTCTCCCAGTATTATCTTTTTTGTGCTGTCAGAAGTCTTTTTAAGTGTCTGTCATTGTTCTAATGAAAGACCACAGAAATTTCACAAAATCAATTATTTCAGTCTTTTCCTCTGGGGAAAGGGAAACTGAAGTAGTGTTTAATGTGATTGCTGAGTTGCTACCAAAAGCGCCCCAAATCAGTCCTTTATGTGAGAGGACATCTCGACACTTGCTGTCACTTTTCAGCTTGTACGTGGACTGTGGAGAGATGAAAATACAAGTGCAATACAGCTGAGTTACACCTTTTAAACAGACAGGATGAAAATCTCTTAAGTTATCGGAAGTTCCTAGAAAATGAATGCATTCAGGTTACATTATGAAAGAGAAGAACCTGTCAGCATAATGAGTGTTCTTGGATGTGTATGCTTGGGTGAATTGGTTGGTTGGTGTGTTTTGTAAGTTGTCTATTTTTTTAGAGCTCAAAACAGGCACAGAGATTGTCACCTATGATATTTTTAGATTTTAGGGTGCTTTCTAAAGAAAGAAAACAAATAATTAAATTTGAGCAATTAACTCATTTGTGAGGAGCTCAGTGAAAATCTGGTTTTTGCTCATCCTACTTAAACTTGATTTGTATTCTGCCTGTAGGGGAACAGTACTACTATGCATTTTAATAATGTAAAAGAGGTTATTAATTTTGGAGTGTTAACTTGACAGCATTTCTGTGCAATTACTGTCTCTTATGGATTGGTTGTGGCTCTTTATTCTTTCTCACTCTTAGCATTGGGATGGGACTTAACTTCAGAGCCTGTCACCACTGGTTCATATTTAGGCAGAAGAGCAACAACTGAGTTGAGTACTGGACTGAGAGTTCAGCTCTATACCAGTCCTGGGCAGGCAGACTCTCAGAAGGAGAGCCAAATTTTGATCTCAGGAAGACTGGAACAGCATCAATGAAGCCACTTGGATTGAAGGCTGCTTAATACTTCTATAAATCAGGTTAACTGTCCACATGTCTCCTTTTGGGCTGTGCTAAGCTGGCCACTTCTGCAAAGTCTGTGTGGTGACAGTTGCCATACGTAAGAGAAATTGCAGTATTTTTACTGACTTTCTTGACATACAGTGCCCAAGCAAGGCATGGGAATCAGCTTCAGAAGCACATGAAGTTTTTAACCTCCCCAGGAGCTTTGAGGGTGAACCACAAATTTTTGGATCAGATCTTGAGCCCACTGAAAAGGATGAAAATTCTCTTCTGACTACAGTAGAGCTAAAATCATGACTGATTCTAAAATCAGTCATGTATTTGAAAAGATGCATATCCTTAAAAATTATGATGTGTAATAATTGTTGTCCTTTAGGGGTTTTATTTCAGGAAGATGAGCTAGTAATAAAATAAACATTGTGATATTATTATGTAATATTTTATTGCATGCAGCATATTAGTGAAGCAGCTCTGGAATGAGCTGCTTTTTTGCGCCTTGATACCTTTTATTCTAAATGAGAGGAAAGTCCAGTGCACAAATGGCTTGGTGTATTGAAATTGTAAGCATCTGTGCTGGTAAGTCGTCTTCTCACTCATGAAATGCTTTCATTTTATCTAAAATGGGATTGTGCTAGGCTGTTGCTTGGCATGTTGCACCTGTTCTGGTGTTGAAATGAGTGGGTACAATGTATTTTAAAAATTGTGAAGGAACACTATGGCAGATGAAATACTAAGTGCACAAATGTCACAGAATTCCTGAATTAAATTTGACTGTGTGACACGAGTTCTCTGTGCACAGGCATAAGGAGTAAGTCTTTGGTTACACAGCCACATAGTAGAGTTTCCTCTCTTTTGTACCACAGAATGTCTACTCTGCTTGCATTTACTTTGAGAGCCTCCAAAACAAGCTTGGTGTTAGTACTTGTGATAAGAGTTGTGCTCAAAAGTAAAAAGACCTTAAAAAGTCTAGACTGGAGAAGTGCCAACCCATGTTAAGTGCTAGAATAACTACCAGTTGCCTATGGACAATTCTAGAGTTGGAATTGCACTGGTAACAGACAATAAGAGACTTTAATCCCACAGTTGACCTCATTTTGAAGATGCTTGCGATGATCTCTTTGCTGGAACCAGTTACTGGGCCAGGGCTGTATTCCCTAAGTGCTGCAACGTGGCGAGCATTTTCACAGGCTTCGACACAGGACCTGATTAGGGAAGATATAGTTGCTGTGCATTGTTCCAACTTAGTCATTTTCTGTGTGCGTGCTCTTAGCCTCCAGCAAATACTAGATAATTTGTGTTAGCTCATTAAACCTATTTGTAGTGACTGAAGTCGTTTACTAACGCTGATCTTGGACTTTGAAGCTAAGATGATCTTAAGGGGCAAGGAGACAGCTGTGCTTTCACCAGTTCCTCTTCATCAGATCTGGTGCTTAGCAGTAACAGCGAAGGTCGGCTGAGCTGGTTAAGTCTAAACAAAAGTAATTCCGTAGAGGAATTAGTGCCATTTCTTTCCTTTCTGAAGTTGAGGTCAGTTTTGCTTACTAGGATTACTGTGTGTATGAGCTATTCATTGTTTCTTTCTGTCTCTGGGTCGCGCTTAGCAATCTGTGGGCGCTTCTGTCTTGCGCAATGGGAAGATTAATTTGCTAAACTCATCATGGGCGTTTTATGTGGCAATGGTTGGGTTTTAACGTAGCCTATGTTTAGTTCTGAATGCCATTTGAAAGGAAAGGAGAAACACAAACCCATCATAGGAAAGGAACTGAAGGAAAGCTGTATGTGGAAAGCAGTTTTATTAGAAGTTGAGGTCTTGTTTGCTCTGTCTGTTCAAGGTAAAAAACATAGTGAATCTGTGTTGCTGCAGGCTAGAAAAATGAACTTTCAGAGTGTGTGGAATAAAAGTGCAAGAGCAGTTAACCAATAAACTAAATTGCCAAGGGAGGTAGTACAATTGTTAATTTAAGCCCATGTAAGCATAGGATAGTTCAGGTTCCTATCTATTACGACTGTCCTGGGTCCAGTGGCATAATTCCTGAGATATGGCAGCAAAATAGCTGACCAAGCAGTTGAGGAGTTCTTCTAAAACCAGAAAATAAACACATTAGATATTATTACTTATTGGCTGTGGTAAATATAAGATTGAGAGTAAAGTCCTGTTTATTTAGATGATCTCTGAACTGCATCGTTGGTTTCAGCTCAGCCGAGCAAATTTGGCTTACAGAGGAAATGAAGAGGGTTTTCTTTCTCCAGTGTTGGTCTTAATCTTTCTTTTTTTCTGGTTAGATGAGACATTTTCTCAGTCTTTCCTTACAGTGAACTGTTTTTGCTCTTTTCATTTGCATATATGTTTATTTGTGGATGAAAGGTTTGGATTTTTTTCAGTTACTTGGAAAGCTTGCTCCATTATGGCTGAGAAAGCTTCACCCTGTATGTGTGGGGGTGGACCCCACTACATCTCTCGGGACCTCTGATGTTTCTCAGCATTATCTATAAAAACTCACAGAGGAGGAGAACAGCCTTTCAGAAAGCAGTAGATGGTGATTCAGTGCCGGCTCCAACTGTTCAGTCTTTTATAAGTGACTGTTTTGGCCAGTCATTTAATCTTTCTCTGTTTTGTTTTTCCCTCTGTAAAGTTGAGTAAAATTAATTCCCTTTTAGCACCCTTTTGTTCATATGTAGATTTTAAACTTGTAGGAGTATTTATCATGCTGTATTTGCACAGAATGTAGCACTGTGGAATCCTCATCTTAACTGAAGCCTTAGAGCGCGATCAGAAGTAGTGGCGGAAATAACAAACTCCATTCTCTTTTTATCCCAAACCTTAAGACAAGTAAGAGAGCTCTTGAGGTTGGTACTTAGCGTAAAACCCTGCAGATTGTTGAAGACTTTAATCAGGAAATTGTTATCTTATGAAGTCACCAGAACAAAGGTTAAAGATATGAGAGTGTTAATTTTTCCACCATATATTCCCAGTGCAAGGCCTCATTAAGATGGAATTAATGTTCAGATTGTATGCAATTAGTTTAGAAGAATTTACAGAAATGTTGTAAATGCTGGGAACTGTACATCTGGGCATTAGAGAGAGAAACCTCCAAACACTTTAAGTTTTGGAGTTAGTGTTAAATTTCCTGTATGTGGCTTTTTTATAAGCTCAGAAATACGTATTTAAAATGCATGAACTACTGGTCTTTAGGGATGAGAAAGTTGTTCTTGTGTATAATAGTATTTTGTTCCAGTTCAAAACAGGCTAATTAATTAAAACACATAGAAATCTGTCTTTTCGTACAGTTTTCCCCCTGTAGTTTATAGCCAGAGAAGTAAAACAAAAGCTTTACAGGTTTATTAGCAAAGCCTTTCCATGTGGTGTATTTTTTCCCTCATGGAGGATGGTGGTGGTTTTGAAAGAAAGGGGCCGTCCTCTTTCCTAAGGCCGAATTGCATCCCTAGTCCTTCAGGTACACTGTGATGTGGCCATCCCTTCACAGTATGGTTCTTAATGGAATTTTCTGCTATAGAGCAAAAGTCATCAGTCCCTGTCGACTTAGAAAGAGTAGGGGAAGGTGACATGGTCATTAATCCTTAAACAGATAAATAAGCCGAATTTTTGAATGATGCATGAGATTTCGGGGAGCTTTTACACTATGAGAGAGTCTTGCACTAAGATCCCATGGGACTCAGGAATGATTCAAAGCTAGATTTTCAGCATTTTACTAACCTTTTTAAAATTTAATTTGTATCTAGGCTTACCTCTGAGTTCTGTGTTTTGAGAAAGTATTGCGCCTGCTGATGCTGGTATATATGGTATTGTTCACATGTAGCTGTGGTTGAATCTTTGGTTTACTTGGAAGGCCTTACAGCATATAAAAATCGTAACTGGTATTTCTGAGGTACCAGGAAGATCAGAACTTGGAATTTGTACTTGAAGATAAATAAAGCCACAGATATAGCTACTCTCCTCCCACCCTGTAATTGTGTTACAGACAAATCTTGAAATCCTAACTACGGTTAGTGCCTGCTGAGGCAAAACACGTTAGTTAATATTTCATTTTCTGATTACAAGCCCTTTCTTACAATCTACAATTCATAAATTTGCAATTCAGATTTTGTCTCACTTCATTACCAGCCTCATTTCTTACTTTTAAAGACACAATCTCCAGCTGAGCTAAAATATCAATTGTCCTGTGGTTAGAATTGGTTAGACAAGCACCTGGGTAGACCTTCAATGTTATTTGAAAGACAAAGATAATCTGCTGCAGAAATAAAAATAGCATCTGAATTATCCAGAGGAGACAGAGAATGAAGCTACCGGATTAGAATACTGCTCATTTGTATGCAAGTGTACTACCTTTCTTTCTGAATTTGATCCTTAAGATTTGTTACATGGAAGAGTAAGGGATGAAAAACATTCTTGGAATTGATCCAGACAGATACACATGGGTTAGTGCTGTGTGGCTACATCATGATGTACATGTTGGGGATTACCTGAAAAAATTTACATTTGAAAAAGCCAAACAGACTGGTTTGGGAGAGCGAAGGGCTGCATCTACCATTGCTGAGGCTAATGGTCCTATATGACCTTAATCCTTTAAAGAATTTAATTTGCTTGAGAATTTCAGTGCCTAGAAAATCAAGTAGGAAATGCCTGCATTTTTGCTACTAAACATTGCTAATTACCTGTGAATAGACAGTGCCCAGATAAATGGAAGTATTCTGGTGGAAGGATTTTTTTTTTTTTCTTCTTTCCTGACTTGGATACAGGGTTTTTTTTTTTGTGCAGAAAATTGAGGGAAAGAAAGAACGAATTTTCAGTCCACAGTGGAGTTTGTTGTTTAGAAGTTTGATGGCATGGAAATATACATAAGTAAGTCTACCCACCTGGTTGTGTATAGGCTACATTCTTTCCATACCTAAAATTATATAAACTCAAGAATTTTAATTTCCCATGGTTTCTCTGCTGCCATGATTACCCGTCATGTCATGAAAGAACAATTCTGAATTTTTCAGTAGTAATAAAAAATAAGGAAACCCAAATGAAGAAAAGCAAAACTGCTTATTTGAAGAGAAAGCAAGGATAAGAAATTGAGAAATTGAGAATTAATGTCTTCCTCAAACTTTCTTCCTCATGCATGTTATTGTTATCTGATTACAGAAATACATCATTTCGTAGATTTTGTTCTCTGGGTCCTTTGCCTTCAACAGGACACATTTTGAGTGATACAGGTTAAGAGAGAAAAGCTGGTTCATTTAGAGCACTAGATTGAGTTTGACATGTCCAGCATGTGCCTCCAGACTTTTTGGGCGTTGTTGGGCAGGAGCGCTTTAGTGCCTGTCTGCAGAGCAGCCAGGAGAAGGTGATGCTCACGCTCAGTCCTACCTTTCCAAAGACATGTTTTCCACAGCCAGGGAATGTTATGCTGTTTCAGTTTGGGATTTTTTTCTGATTTTATGATGTTCTGAAAGGAAATTTTGAGAGAGATTATTTGCCGTATTTCCTGGGTGCATTGGACAGTACTATCTTGTCTTACGGCACAGGATACTACAAGGATGTAATTAGACAAATGAACTTTAGGTAAAAACTTTTAAGGGGTTGGCATTTCCTAATATTTGCATTATTCTGCATTAGCTTTAAGTTGAAGTCAACCTTTTTTGCTTTCGACCATGCTTAATCTGTTTAATGAGTAGAATTTTTTATAACTTCACATGCAGTACTTGCAATAGTCAATCTCCAGACATTATGCTTTTTGCATAGCCCCCGTGTTTTGCAGATCTTTTTTTGTTAAGAATGGTTATTGATCTGTAGCACTCGGTATAAAATTGAGAAAGGTCACCTGGAAAAAAGTTGTCTCAGAGGAAGAAAGTGTGCTGTGCATGTCATTGTTTTGTTTGTCTTTTTTGGCTAGAGCACTTCGCAGTCTGTTATCTCTTCCATTTGTGTGACTTATCTCTCAATTTCATCCTTCCTTTTACCTCCTGGCAAATAGCAATATGCCTCAGCATAAAGATAAGCAGCAGCAAAGGTAAAACCAAATATATTTATATTCCTTCTTGCTTTCCAAATTTAGAACTGAAAATAGAAACTAGTTTATATCTACCGTTTGAAAGGATAACGAAAACACATGGTTTGGCTAAAAAGGCTGGATATGCTTCAACATTGTTCTCTATTATGCTTTTCTGTAGTATGTAAAGATTTTTGTGAAGTAATTTGGGAATGATGGGACAAGAAAAAGATAAGCAGGAAGATAATTAACTCCTGGAAACACTTTACGTATAACTTTTATTTCAGTGAGACTTCAGAGGCTTAAAGCTAAAATATGCTGAACTATTTGCAGGATGAAACGCATGGCACAGAAAAAGCAACACAGTGCATGCAGAGTCCATCAAGACTTGGCATAACGTTTTTGAACTAACGTATCCACCTACTGTTTTTCAATAACTCTGCCATCAGTGCATCCTGTTCCTCCTCACTGTCAAGTTAGCCCTCTGGATACTGCAGCACAATTTTGCGTTTTCGTTGTCACTTGGGTGGTCAAACCCTGGAAGCAGTTGCCCACAGAGGCTGTGGAGTCTCCACTCTTGCAGATGCTCAAAACCTGAATGGATGTAGCCCTGAGCTCCCTGTTCCAGCTGACCCTTCTCAGAGAAAGAACACCTTCCACTAGATCATGTTGCTCAGTACCCTGTACAACCTGACCCTGAACACTTCCAGGGAGGGTGCATGCACAACTTCTCTGGGCGACCTGTTCCAGTGAGTGTTTCATCACCCTCACGGTGAAGAACTTCCTCTTTACATCTGATCGAAACCTACCCTCTTTCAGTTTAAATCCTGTCACTACATGCCCTTGTAAAAAGTCCCTCCTCATATTTCCTGTAGGCCCCCTTTAGGTACTGGAAGGCAGGTGTAAGGTCTCCCTGGAGCCTTGTCTTCTCTAGACTGGACAACCCTAACTCCCTCAGCCTGTCTTTGTAGGAGAGGTGTTCCAGCCCTCTGATCATCTTTGTGGCCCTCCTCTAGACCTGCTCCATTCAAGAGGAATGTTAAGAATGTTTTTAGAGACACATAATCCCTTTTGTCCTCCCTTTACTTATTGATTGCTTTAGAGGACCATGTAATTGGCGCTCTTTTCAAGCTTTCATGAAAAGCAGAAATTCTGAAACATTAACAAAGAAGGATTTTCTCTGAAATGCTGTCTAGCTTGTGTTTGACTACAGCTTATCAGAAATAAATGATGAAGAATTTTATACACTAGAAAAAAAAAATGTTCCCTTTTCAGATATTTTCAGTGTCTGGTGCTCATAAGTATATCTTTTATGGTGGTATAGAAGGCTTGACAGTTCTAATATAAAAATGCATGGGCTGTTTTAAAAATTAAAAAAAAACCCACACCAAGTAATGTTAACTGTGCCAATATCAAACCATTTCATATTTGTGTGCATGCATATGCTTATAATGGGGCAGAATGGCCATAGCAGTTGTCTATTTTTATTTCTGTAAAAAACAACCCTCCACTCTAACACCAATATTTGAATGGGATAAAGTCTCATTCTCCAGTGTTTACCTAAATCTACAACTATACAGAATCACAGAATAATTGAGGTTTAAAGAGACCTCTGGAGATGGTCTAACCCAACCAACCCCTGTGCCCAAAGCAGTGTCAGCTGGAACAGACCAGGGTTGTGTCCGGTCAGGTTTTCAGCGTCTCCAAGAATTGTGACTCCACAACTTCTCTGAGTCCAAATAGCACAGTATGTAGTATAAAATATTGAGCGTGGGACAGGAAGTGAGATGAAGAACCAAATTTTATGTTCCACACTCCATGGAAGCATTTAAGCACGTAATTCAATCTTATTACAGTAAAGACAGTTTATGTCTGGATTTAAGTGCAAAACTAAACTAGAGGCATTAGTAATGTTTATTTTCGTGGAATGGTGCCTTTGGTATTCCTTACAGATATTAAATCTTGTGTTCAGCCACAAAAATCAGTTAGAAAATTGTCGATTCTGCTGTCTTATTGTATACCCTTTTGTTTTCCTGATGTAAGCGGAAAGGACTACCTTTGGGACCCAGGTACAACTAGGTACACAGGAAAAACTTCTTTACTGTGACGATAGGGGAGCACTAGAACAGGCTGCCCATGGAGGTTATGCTGTCTCCTCCTCTGGAGACTTTTGAAAACCTGCCTGGATACATTCCTGAGTTATGTGCTCCAGGCAAACCTGCTTTAGCAGGGGAGTTGGACTCAATCTCTAGAGGTCCCTTCCAACTCCAGTGATTCTGTGTATCCCTGTAGATTTTGGTCAGTTTTATTACTAGTGACTAGGAATATATTTTCATTTTGATTATTATAATACTACATAGAACTGTAGACATTTATGTTTGTGTATGAAAAGGTGTCATTTATTTATAATGTGTACAGTAATATTTCTTTTTTATGCCATAAACCCCTTTACATAAAGCCTTCAAAAGAGTGATAAGGCTTGCAGCAGGCCTGGGCAATAATCTTGTCATCCTTAAATTATTTTTCTGAAGCCCTGCTTCTCAGTCTGTCATGTGGGATATTTTCATCTCTTTTGCTGATGGCATTCACTATGTCTGCTTCCAGGGCAGCCACAGGCAGACCTTGTTAGAAAAACAGATGAAGCAATTTTTATGTAGCATTCCATTTATTCCTAATGAATCAAATGGCTTTTTGGCCAGGAGTTCAGTAAAAAAGGGCAGTTTATTGAGAACCTCTAAATAGGATAAAAAGGGTGACAAATGGTACTGTATTCCCCTGCTGGTTACCTTTTCAATATTATTTAAAAAAATTCATTGTGAAATGGAAAGAATTCGCTGCACCTTGTTTATGTAAAGGTGATTTACTACTTCTTTGAAGATTTTACAAGTAGCGAAAAAAATAGGTACACCCCTGGTAACATGACGTGGGAACTCAGACACAGAAGTAACTAACATGTAGTGTTCATCATGTTTCTTAGTGTTCCTTCCTGAGCAGAAACATGTGGTTGGATGTTATTTTTAATTGAGATGAAAGGATATTCCTCTCCCCCCAATATTTATGTATTTATTAATATAGATATTGGAGGGTAAACCTGAGACTTGTTTCGAACTGTACAGTCAACTTCAGCATGTGATGTGCTGGAAGGGGCACATAGAGCTGCTGATCCTTCGTGGCCAAAGCTCTAACCTGAATGCACACTTTTCCTATCAATGTCTGCATCATGCCTATGTATGTAAGGTTAGACTTATTTACACAAATCCTGGTGTGGGTGTGCTATACTTAATGCCTGTATACACAGCTTTACCCTGGAAAGACTTCTAGGAATAGGAGTGCCCTCAGTTATTAGCTGAAAGAGGTGCTGAAGGAACATGAGTGTTTCTTGGTAGAGAGAGTCAGATGATGCATGAAATTCAAACCTATGTGATTAGTGTATGAATAGACATCATGTATTTACCTGTTTAACTATATATAGTTAAATATATAATAACTATATATAGAGAGAGAGAGAGCACCCTCAGCAAGTTTGCTGACGACACCAAGCTGTGTGGGATGGCTGACATGCTGAAGGGAAGGGGTGCCATCCAGAGGGACCTTGACAAGCTCGAGAGGTGGGCCCATGCCAACCTTATGAAGTTCAACAAGGCCAAGTGCAAGGTCCTGCACATGGGTTGGGGCAATCCCAAGCACCATTATAGGCTGGGCAGTGACTGACTTGAGAGTAGCTCTGAAGAAAAGGACTTGGGGGTGCTGGTGGACAAGAAGCTCAACATGAGCTGTCAGTGTGCACTTGCAGCCCAGAAAGCCAATTGTATCCTGGGCTGCGTCAAGAGAAGCGTGGCCAGCAGGTCAAGGGAGGTGATTCTCGCCCTCTATTCCACTGTCCTGAGACCCCACCTGGAGTAATGTGTCCAGTTCTGGAGCCCCTATTACAAGAAAGATGTGGACGTGCTGGAATGTGTCCAGAGAAGGGCCATGAGGATGATCAGAGGGCTGGAGCACCTGTCCTATGAAGACGGACTGAGAGAGTTGGGGTTATTCAGTCTGGAGGAAAAGCAGCTCCGAGGAGACCTTCTTGTGGCCTTCCAGAATCTGAAGGAGGCCTACAAGAAAGCTGGGGAGGGACTTTTTAGGACGTCAGGTAGTTCTAGGACTAGAAGGAATGGGTTAAAACTAGAGATGGGTTGATTCAGATTGGACATTAGGAAAAAATTCTTCACCGTGAGGGTGGTGGGCTACTGGAATAGGTTGCCCAGAGAGGTGGTGGAAGCCCCATCCCTGGAAGCTTTTAAGGCCAGGCTGGATGGTGCTCTGAGCAACCTGACCTAGTGGGAGGTGTCTCTGCCCATGGCAGGGGGCTTGGAACTAGACGATCTTTAAGGTCCCTTCCAACCCTGACAGTTCTATTATTCTGTGATTTTTATCTTGAGATGGAGGGGTCTAAATTTGTCTCTTGTAACTGTAATATTGATAATCCGATTGAACTGCTGGCTTGAAAAGTTTGTTCTTCTAAGTGGCTTCTATTATAATTGTTTAGAGTTCAGTTAGTTCAATGTAATATGACTGTATGGTTTAATAATAATAAAAAAACATCTCGAGCTGAGTAATTTTACAGCTCTGTAAATGTTTTATTCTATGCTGTGTGTTTATTGTCTGTCACTCTTCCACTTTACACCTGCCTGTACACCTTTAAACTCATTTCCTATACAGGAAGGCTTTTTCCCTGCATGGATTTCATTATGCATTTTCTCAAGGTCACCAGCAGCTTTCTGCCTATTTCTTTTCACCTCTCTTTGGTTTTTAGTACGTGGCCAATTAGATAATCCTAATCTTAAAGTATTAGTCAACCAAGACAGTTGACTCAGACTTACAGCCAAACTTGAGAGAGCATATTGCATGAACATGTGCCTGATTTTAATGACCCTGTCAAAGAAAATGACTGAACTTTAGCTTTTTTACTATTAAAGTGACGGTTATTATTTGAAATTTGCCTTTTACAGATGCTAAGATGAACATATATTTTTTTAAAAGTACTTGAATTTGCAAAATCTGGATGCTACAAGTAGCTTTCCAATGACTCAACTGAATGTTTTGGCAGTTGTTGGAAGAGAGGAGTATGTAGCAAACTCATCTTTATTAGTTGTCATGGGCAATCAACTTTTTTGGTGACATCACATCAGAATTTACAGAAGGAATTTTTTTTGAGATGCAGAGAATTTATTTGCTTTTAGTACTAATGAGATTTACTTTTTTAGATTTGATACAGTTTTGCATTAACTTGAGTTTAAACATGAGCTTCCTAGGCTTTAACAACCAAACACAGCAGTGGCCTCAGTTTCAAGAAGGAAACCAAAAGAATTCAGAGTGAAGAATGGAGAATGGTAGAGCCCTTCTTTCATCTGCAGAACACTAATCTTCCACTTGCCCTCAGCCCTCAGCCCCCACTTAATTTTTCAGTGGTATTGCAATTAGTATTTCCAGGATCTCATGTTCAGGATTTAGTTTCAAAACTGAAGGACACCAACTGCAGAGAGCAAAGCCTGCCCTGTAGCTAGATGTAAACTCACTTTGTTCGTCCTTTCCCTAGTCTGTAAGAGCTTTAGTTCTTTCTCATACAGTGTTCTCTTACCAAACTAGAAAGCCAAATATCGATATGAACAGTATAGTGTGTCACGTATTTAAAGGATATGGGAAAGCAGACCCCCCACCAGCAATCTGTCGAGATGGGGCTGGAGCCTAAGGGTGATTGATTACGTGTCAGTAACAGAATACAGTATTTTAGTGAAAACAGAAGGACTGTGAGTTTTATTTTTCTTTTAAACTTCCTGAAAGTGTGTTTATAAGCAGCTAACTCCAGAGAGCTGATTCTAGGCTGTGAAGTTGTGCTCCTGGCCTGTGCTCAGCAGAGAACCTTGTGTCTGCATCCTGACATGTGGGTCACATGTCATTGGTCGCTGGCTGGAGCCTCATGGAGGGACTGCCATCCGTCTGGTCTTTTCTTCGGTGTGGTTGTTATTTTGTAGCTTTCGAATAAGCACAGGTAAGAAAAATAAATTATTTTCTAGTTAATCGTACAGTGCTGAAAAGCAAGTAAACCATTGAAATCCTTGCAAGAAATGGAATGTGCAGGGAGGGGAGGCAGGAGTACAGAACTGGGAGAGACATACACTGATAAAAGAGATGAGGTGTCATCAACATCAAGTAGATGAACAAAGGTGAGGAAAATACATGTGTAGAGAAACACAATTTTTAGATTAATATCGGTTTATCTTGTAATGTCAGGGTTATACTTTGTAGCTGAGACATGAACTCTGTCATAAATCCATACTAATCTGTTTGGTCTGTAAGTAATGGACTGAAGAATGACTCACTTCTCTGAATTTATATGCTGTTATTGTTAGTAAAAGCATATGTGGCCTGTTACAGTCTTTGGAAATGCAAGTGTTTTCCCAAGTATTTTGAATGGCATGAGTCTTTCCTAGTCATAGTTGCCAGTGAGGAGGTTTGCACTGGCTCGTGCTATGAGCCACCTTCCTAAAATACTGTGGTAAACATGTTGAGATGTTGTCTGCTACCTCCCTTTCCAGGCATTCCTTTAAATTGCCTTGAAATTCTCTTTAAGTCAGGTTAAGGTAAAAGCAAATACATTTTTATTTATAAAATTCACATTACACAATACAGCTCCAAAAAATGTAAGTGATGTAAAAGAAAGAAAACCACACAATTATCTACCTGTTGGTTAAATCAGGATATTCTTCCTATATGCTATTTCTCCTGCATGGCGTAGCTCATAGGTTGCTAGAAGTTGACATCCCTGTTGCTGAGGAGCCATTTCACAAGAACAGAGACTTCCTTACTGTAGCAGTGGAAGAGAGTTAAGGGAAAATATAAGCTGTTACACCCCAACCATTTTGAATTTTATTAGTAGTTAAATCTTCTTTTCCTTCTCCCTCATTCCTACGCCTGTGTAAGAATTACTGAGCCATAGGTTATTCAGTTTTAGATGCCTTCTGGTCTGTTACATAGTCTCACTTTTTGAAAATATCGGAATCCTTTTGGCTAGATTTCATCTAAGGCAGTAGACTGCCCTTTTGGTAGATGACTTGTTGTACTTGATTAAACTGTTACTAAAATGTTAATTTGTTGGAGAGGAAAACTGTACTTCCCACCTGGTAAGGAAACACAAAAATCTCAGGTTAAAGCCTTTTCATGCTCTGGACCTGCCGACATTCATTTCAGCAGCTTCATACAGACACATAATCCAAGATCAGTGTATATGTCACTGGCTCTTGAATGAATCCAGATGTGACACTATCTAAGCCCATTTGGACCGGAAAAGGGGTTGAGATGACGGTCCACAAGTCTTTTCTTTCTTTAGAGAAGATATTTTCCCTCTTTTCCTTGCTCATTTTCTTGAAGGTCATAGATCTGAGCCCGTTGCTTCTCGTGTGATGGCAATGAAAAGCTGTGATCCCAGTTGTAGACTTAATTGTAGTTTGCCAGGCAAACTCTATGATTTTGAAGCTTTTCTGATATAATGATGAGTCATTTCTGACTGTATTAACATATGGCCCGAGCAGCGGGTGGTGCACTCATATACTAAGCTTCTGGAATTAAGGATACCAGGTTTCATCTTACGGACCATGTTTTATTTTATGAAGACTGTTAGAACTCCGCAGTTGGTTTCTAGGGGCCTTGTAGGAGATATTACCTGAAAAATCTGGTATATCTGCATAGCTACATAATTGAATTCAGTAGGTTTGCCCTTTGCAACTTGAAGGGAATAATTCTCATATTACTATTTTTAACCTTGTACAAATCTTTTGATTTGCCGCTGCCTTAACTTTTGTAAAGTAGAGCTGATTATAATTCCTTCTTTGCAAGGAATCATTATACTAATTGAAAAAAAAAAAAAAAGTACTGCAAAGTGTATTGCCACACTGAGCTATAAATACAGTATGGAAATATGAAGTGTGTCATGCATAGATGTGTAATCCTTTCAGGGTAAGATTAGCCTTTGATGGGACCATTCAGTGAAACTGCGATGTGGACAAGTCTTTAAATTTAAGGTAGTGAAATTTTTAAATAGAATTTTAAAATAGAATATAATAATATTTGTAGTAAGCATTCTGACTGAAGTGCTAAATTCATAGTATCATATTTATTTTTAACACCTAGTTGCTATCTGTAGCAAACTTTTAGAAAAATCCCATGTCCTGATGTTTCTAAGATGTTTGGATGGCTGCACTATGTGGTTGTGTTTTGATACACTCCCTGTCTTTATCTTGTCATTTGATGTTAGCTTGAAAGAAAATACCTGCGTGCCTTGTTATGCACCTTTGCTGAATGAGTCTGCTCTTTTGCTCAAAACCAGTATGATGAGGGAGTGGGTGGCGGTGAAGGAAAGCAGCTGCTGTTCTTGCTGTTCCTTCAGGAGGCATTATGTGTTTCTAATGCTGGAAGTCAAGTGGGACCTCTTTGGGTCAGTAAGTTTTCCACTCTGTGAACTTGACTGTGGGCTATTCTATAGCATCTCCAGTGCCCTGTCTTACTAAACAGGGCAGTACTGCTGAGTGTGTGCTTTTGGTGTCTGGAAAAAAAAAGATCTCGTCACTTGGATGATCGCTGGATTTCTTTGTTTATTTTTTAGGCATGCTGTTGAATGAATGACTGCCAATGCCTCAATAAACAGCTCATCAGAATAAGCATCCATGTGCTTATTTCCTTAGTTTTGGAAAGGAAGAATCCAGCATTGTTGTTACTTACGTGGTGTAAATCTCACATCCCTCTGCTAACCTCGCTGGTGTTTCTTTGTACATACTTTTTCTTTCTAAGAGTTTCTGAGAGCAAAACACAGTCTGATTTATCGTCAGAAAGACCCTTCCGAAATAATAGTTTTATAAGTTCTTGCACTGAACTGGTAAATTGAGAACTCTTTACATTATTTGGCATAGTTTTTATTTTTGATCTACAACCAACGAATGCTGAAAGTTACTTAGTACTTTGGCTACCAAAAGGCAAAGAATAAATCGACAGCTTAATAATGTCCTCCTTTAATTACTTCTTACTCTCTTTTTATATTTAATTTTACATTGGATGAAGTGTTCCTTAGAGTAATTCAGACGTTAATTAGTTAAATGGATTAGTCATGGTGGAAAAAAGTTTAATTGAAGTGAAAACAAACATCTTTGCATATGCTTGTACAAATCCAAGCGATTTTTTTTTTTTTTTTAAGCTTGTATATTTTCAGCTGATTCACAGCAGGAATACGACAGTTCACCAGTTGAGAAGAGTCTCTGAGACACTTCTGTAGCTGAAGCTACAATTGCTGATTGGAAATTTCAGTTGGACTAATAGAAGTTTAAATTAAAACATATATCTTCCTGAAAATCTGTGATTTCACTGCTTTCAAATTACCTAAAATAATTGACCATGGGTTTTACCCACATAGGTCATGCTACGGTTTTAGTGTAGGTAATCATAGAAATACTGATTACTAAAGGTTTTATTTTCCTGTGAAATGGCTGTAATCGACTGAAATGCTTTTGTCTGAAAATAAAGCACATCAAGTAAATGGACCAGGTACTTCAATGTATGTGACAGTCCATAAGTGAAAACTAGGACTGCTCACAAGGTAGATTTTATTATGCGTGTATATAGTTGATGTAGGAGCCCGCCACCCTGCTGGAGGTACTAGTGGTTTAGGACTCCAGATGCACAGGTTTTAATCCCAAGTTGTGGACTTACATGCTTTATGATTTTGGACTATTTAATTCACCTTAATGTGCTTTATTTTCCCCATCAATAATTTGGGAATAATGATTTCTAACCACCCTCTGTAGAGGCTATTGAGCTTTCTGAATGCTGCAGTTCATGCAAGTGCTGAGAGATGCTGGTTGTGTTATTAATGACTAATTTTCTATCTGACTGGTGACTGTTTCTTTTTTTCTCTTTGGACTATTGTGTGACTGTGGTAGGACAGAAATTGAGAAGAAAGGAAGGTACTGCTGGAGGTCATAGGTACAGCGTAACAGGGACAGCTTTCCATCTATTATCCAGACCCACTGCTCAGCCAACACTGGATGCATTTGTGTCTGCAGCTGGACTGACTCAAGCTTTGTAGAGAGTCATTTCAAAGACCTACAGACCTCCCTAATAACACTCGCTTTATATGAAACGATTTTGAAGAATCTAGCTTTAGTAAGTAATTGCAAGTGACTTTTGGACTTCAGCACCCAGTACTCATTTTGTAGCTGGTGTGATGCTGCTGCTTGTGCTATGTTCTCGTGGGCGATGGGATCGGGCAGTGCCGCAGGAACATGGCAGAGTGAGAGACAGGGCTAGGAAGGGAGAAACTACAGAATAGCGGGTTTATTTTGATATATTGTAACACAAGTGTTTTAAGATCTTTACGCAGCTGCTCTTCGTTTGAATGAGGTAGCTTTATTTATTTCATCTTTATTCTCGCTGCTCTTACTATTCCTAGCACTCTCCGAGCAGAGCAGGCACCTCAGTGCTGTGCCAGAGATGGCTCAGATGCTGGTTTATGGTGTATGTCTGTACTATGAATTTGGAATTGAATTCAAATGAGAATCTGTTTCAGTGTCGTAGGTATCCAACATTGGAAAGCAATTGCATCACAGTGGTTTGTGTGTTATATTTAGTACAATTGGTTTTGTCATTCTGTCGAAATTGTCATTGAGGAACACGCTCAGGTCAGAAAGTTTTTGGTAGGTCTTACTGTTAGAGGAGAAGATTCTGTCGTATGTGGCACAGAGATCATGAAAATGTCTCATTTACTGCTAGTTTTTTGAAGCAGAAGTCAGTGCATTGCCTCATCCAGAGGAGTCTGAAAGCGGTCAGGTTTGAAAGGCAGTTGGCTGAGGAAAATCTAGTGTTAATTCTTTCAAGCTCTTGTTGTAACACCACCTTTCCCATTAGATTAAGATCTTTCTTCTTTTTTTCTTGCTTTTTTTTTTAATTGTTATTTTTGTTCTTGAAGTGTAAAGTTTGTGAGAGTGAGCCCAGCTGGAAGCCAGCAGGCTGTGGGCTGGCTCTGCAGCCCAGTATCAGCGCTGCTGCTTTACTCCAAGAAGCTAGTGCAGGTTTGGTCCTCAACCAAACCTTCAGACTCTGCTGGGAAGTTGATATGAGAACAGATTAAACTGCTTAGATGTTCTTTTTGGGAACAAGCCCAATTCAGCTGGTTTTGAAAGCCAGATGCTTGTTAACTTTAGAAGCTGGTATCTTTCTCAACTGCATTATTTCTTTCAAGTACTTTCTAGTTCCTCTCCTGTAACCTGTCTTTGTAAGGTAATGCAGGCGAAGAGTTGTATAAAAGTATTTTGACATTCTTTTGTCTCGAATCTGGATAAAAAAGGTACAGAAGCTGATTTTTTTTCAGGGAAAAGAAAGTTTGACAAAACATTATATTGGAAGCATACTGAGTAAATCACATTTTCTGTTTCATTTCCATGTCGTATTGCCTTACTTTGAGAGTTGTTGTCTGTGTGCTGTGTGACGCAGTTCTTCCTTACAAGGCTGGCTATGTGACTGACCACATTTTTTACCATGTGCCTGTGGTTGTGCTTGGGAGTCTTTAAAGTTTCCCTGACAAGTTAATATGCTTGCTTTTGTCATATTTATCTGCTGTCATAACACTTGCCTCAACGCATTGCAGGGTGAAAATAGTCCCTAAGCCACTGCAGGTTCTTCAGTCCCATACTGTATAACGGTCATCTTTGTGCACTGACCTCTCATTATAAAAACATTTTCTTTGGATCACCTCCTTTCATCTGTTTTGAGAAAAGAGAGGGTGATTGTATTTCCTGAATGCTGTTCATTACTCCCAGGTTGAGAACTTCTGTCCTAGAACCAATACTTCGAGTGACACTCCAGTGCACTGTCACAGAAGCACTTGCGTTGCCCATAACTTTGCTGTTATGAGGCATGAGATACCTTGACTAGTGAACAAAATACAGGGCTGTAGATTGTGGATAATGTTACACAGTGGTGATATAAAGTGGACTCCAAAGCGTAGATAATGTATTCTTTGGGAATAAAGAATGTAATTAGAAAAGATGATTTAACTTCTATGGATTTGTTTTAGCAAGAGGAGGAAAAAATCAAGAAGGTTAATGAAATAATCTTAGTCTGTGATCTGTGGAAGCCCTTTAATCTTCCTTTCTCTTCTTAAGAGTATCATTGCCGTTAGTGTAGTGACTATAGATTAAATAGCAGCTTTTTAAGGTTTAAAAAATATTATTTCTCAACTTTACCCTAATTTTTGGAGCTGTTTCCTGTCTTGATGGACAATGATAAATCCCTGTGAAAAAAAGAGAATTACTTAGATTTCACATCCAGAAAGTCAAGGTCTGGACTCAGATTCACCAGAAATGTTCAAAAGTATGTAGACTTCCAGTGCTAGGGCTATATGAGCTGGGATGTTCTCAAATCAGAGCCTTGTTGGATAGTGAGAGTATTCACAGCTTGAATCTTAGAGCAGCGTGGATTTAGCTCACAGAAAACCAATTTGGAAAAAATTTCTCTTTAATGTGGACGAATTATAATATACTCTAGATTTGGGTACGTGCTGAGTGGGTGGGTAAGTTAGCCGGGAACACTTAGCTGCCCAGAAAGAAAGTGTTTTTTTAGGACCTGCTTGTGGAGTATGTATTTCTGGCCTTCAACCTTTTTTTAATTCACTTCACATGAGAGATGTGCATTATTTATAGTGAGTGTGGGAGATGGAAAGAGTACTGTGGAAGAAAGAAAAATAAACCTTTCTATCATGAATTCTGTTTTTGACTGTGGTGCCAGTTTGGGACAAGATGCCAATAATTTGCACCCGAAATAGAAGTGCTAAAATTCCCAGTCTCACTCATGATCTGAATATTTTCTCAAATTATAGTTAGGAAGCAAAGCACAGAGTCTTGAAGCGTATGTCAGCCTCGTGGTGAGAAAAGCAGATCATCCTCTCTTAACTCATAAATGTCTTCCTGTTGCTTTGAATAGGCTTTAATGGCCAGAGATGACCTCTGTGTTTAGATGTTGTTGAGGTTACAGGGCTGTAAAAACACCGGCAGACATCTCAGATTTTGTGTTCCCCAGTGCCTGGTGCTGCACGCTGTGGGCCGTGCATGGACTGCAGGCTTCCTCTCGGCCGGGGCAAGACGTACCGAAAGGTTTTGGAGCTCTGCAGGACCGTAGCTTTTCTTCAAGTTTGGAGTTTAACAAGCCAGATGAAACTCGTGTAGGAGTTGAGCTGTGTTAGGCGTAAAAGGCTATTGCCATCAAATGAACATACTCTATGGTACTGCCAACCAGCTTCTGTCACTGCAGTGGTACCAAAGGGGCATGAATACAGTTTCATGGACAGCCTTTTGGTATCAGAACTGATTCAAGAGGTTTATTTTCCTGCACCATAGTTCGGCAACACTTAATCATTGTGAGATATTGTTTCTGTAATCTGATTTACCCTGTGGCTGCTCACATGGTAGATTTGTACGTTGGCACAAATGAAGGAACAGTAAGATGGGAAGCAGATGTGGAAAAAGCAGCTGAGATGGGAGCTTTGCCCAATGAAGAAAGTTTATACAGCAGCTCTGCCTGAGTTTGTGTAGAACCTAAAAATTGCACTATGACTAGTCAAAGGTCCTAAATTTTGTTGAAAGTGTGCATCAATTCATACCGTTTCATTCATGCCTCATTTCTCTTGCAGCTAAATGATGTTCATTCTATTTAGTACTACAGTAAGAATTACTTGAAGAGTCACAGCTTTGATGTCTAGAAAACAGGAGTATTGCATATTGCAACTATCAAGTCAGATTACTTTTAAGGGAAGACGATGCCGTGTATTGTTAAAGCAAGTCAAATGTCATTTATTTTGAGCCTGATTACAAAGCCTAATAAATACTTGTTCAGCCTAGGTAGCACGGAATGTAAAGGCATGGTATGCTTATCAGTCATGAAAGGATCAAACAACATGGGCTGCTACTTTTTTTTTTCGTACACATTGTGCTTTTAACATACTCTACCCATTCTTCATCTGTAGCTGATATGCAGTGTGTCCCCTTGGGCCCTCTGTTTGGTGTGCTGAGCGTATAGACACTGTATAAATGTGGTGAGCAGAGCAAAGAGTAAGAGGCAGTGATTCAGTGTCAGTCTGTTGTGGAGCTATTAACTCTCCTTATCTGGTAGGAAAAAATAAGAGACCGAGGGTCAGTAGGGGATCATCTCATTAATTATGTTTCTGAGTTAGGGTCAGTGGTGTTTGTTTACAAAAGTATTCAAAAATCGTGTCTCAGACCCAAAATTTATGAATTTAACTTAAAAATATTAATGTTTTCAGCTTAATACTTGTGATTCCACCCATGATGACTGCAGAAAAATACTTGACATTATTTTTGTGTTGAACTAGAAATCAGATTATTACCTTCTGGTGTGCTTTGAGATCTAACAAACAGGGAGAAAGTTACAGTAAAAGTGATCCCTTACACAAGCTCACACACCGAGAGCGCTTTTTCCCTGTGAGTGAGAGAAGCAGATAAAGGAGAGTTGGTGGCAGTTCTCCCATTCACAGCACATCCCAGGCAGTGCCTCTGTCCTGAAATTCTGCAGCCAGGATCCAGTAACTGCATGGTCTTTTGTGTGCACCTTGCCTGGAAAGAGGAAAATCACTGTTTTCCAAAAGTTCTCAGCTGTAGGTCTCCTAAAGGAAAGTAAACCCATAAGGTAATCTACAACAGATAAAAGTGAACCACAAAAGGCTGAAATGTTGGCAGTAAAGCACGCAGCTGAAGGAATAGGAACAAGTAACGGTACTTTCAGTGAATGAGAAGCTGGAAATTGATGAGACAACTGATGGACCTGCTGGATGGATTGCCCCATGCAAAGGGAGCAATTCAGGAAAGTAGAATATTGTGGAAGTGTTAAATTATTTAGTAGCACCAGTCCTCACTGCAGATACGTGTTCAGATTGGTTGAAAAAAGCTCAAATACAAGGTGGCTGAGTCAAAATGTGTACAGTTGTATTTGAAATAACATAAGAATGTGAAAGTAAATGTGTTAGAAGTCTCTAGGAAGCATCTGGAGAATTACAACCCAGTAAGCTTATACTGATAGTCAATAAATTAGCTGAAATAATAGTTACAAACAGGTCACAATTTATAGACTGCAGCCATTAAGATTGCACAGAAGAAAGTAGTATCAGGCCAAACTGGAGGGGAGGAAGAAGTTTTGGCAGATGGAGAATAGTTTGATATAACTGATGAAAGATTTTAGAATGTTTTGTTGTCCTTTGTGGATGATAATTAAGAAATGTGACACTACTGATAGTCAATTTGCTGGCATGACTCAAAACCCATATTGGAGGCAGAAGAAAAAGGTGCCTTAATCCGTTAGACCTTCTAGCAGTGGTACTTTGATAAATCCCCACTTTAGATTGGTGGGGTTTGTTCGCTTCTTATAGGCGTGAAGCAGCACTGGTGTGGAGTTGTGGCTGCCCCACTAGCCCTGCCAAAAGGCACAAGTGGGAAGCGTCTAGATGGTGTCTGATCCCTGAGCATAGAGAGCTATGAGGCTGTTAGTCCTACACCTCTCCATGAAGACATCCATTTAGGAAAGACCTAGACCTGAGAATAGCAAGCTCTTTCTCAGTATTCAGCTGACATGAAAAATACAGTAGTAAAAGAAAAAGCCCCAGTAATTTTGCACACATACCATTAAGAATCGGAAAAGTAATAAAGAATAGCATGGAGAATGATACCAAAAGTAAAAGCTGATATATCAAGAACGCCCTCATCTCACCTCAAAATAGCATTTGAGAGTTCGTGGGAGTTCTGGGAACACGAGATGAAGCTGAAAAAGGATTGGGGAAATTTCAGTTTTGGAGAGCAGCTGAAGAAAATTGTGACTTTTTACCTTAGAAAGCAGATGAGTCAGAGCAAAGATGTGCTAAAACTGTATAAACCAGTGAATGGTAATAGAGAAGGTAGGTTGGGGTAGCTTCTGTTTTCCTTGTCTTAAAGCACTAAAGTAAATGGATACTTAAGGGAATCAGAAGGTTGCGAATTCCAAAACTGATAAAAGGAAATTGTTGTTCAGATCTGTAATTGTTATGAAAGTCACTATGGCAGTAAGTTGTTAGGCTGCAGAACTTAACAAGGTTTTTCAGAAATAGTTACAGCTGCCATAATCCGCACTGACCAATTTTGAAGGGGATTTTAAGCCGCGCACTTGAAGTTGTAAGACAATCTGGCTACTAGGGCTATCTTTCTGTTCTTTTGCTGGTTGTTCTTCCTTCCTAACATAAACTGTTAGGTAGAACTTAAGTGGTATAATTCATATAGTATTTGTATAAAAGGTGTGAAATCAGTTCTGATTCTCACTAAAGAGTATTCTCTGTGGGTGATGCCTGAATTCAGAGTGATACAGTCTGTTTTCAGGCACTGGCTGAACAGAGTAGCCTAGGGAATGGAAAGGGTGATTCCCAGCATCTCTTGAATTCACCAAGGCCTGTGGCTAACCAGAAGTGTGCAGGTACAGGATTCCAGAGGTCTAGTAAGGTCAGAAACCAATGTGATTGTAAATTCAAGTAGAAGGTGTGGAGTTGCTTTTTTTTTCGTTCATATGTGCGTTACATGTATGAGTAAAAGGTCTTCATCTCTTAAAAATGCCCTTAAAGCAAGAGTACTTTCAGCACTTGTGTTCTGAAGTTCATTTCACTTACAGTGACTGGAAAGCATGACGTAAGCAACTGTTGTCTTTACCTAATGTCTTCAGTTCAACTGTTAAGGTAAATAGGCAAACCTAAACTAAGGAAATTTTTTGGTTTGCCTACAAAAGCACATGTCCTTGGTGCTGTTCCAGTAGGCTTGGTTTTCGGGAATATACATGATATGTATGTAATATGTATGTGAGTACATGATGATTTGTTCATCATTTTTCTTGGTTTTGATTGTGTTATATTTGTCTCTTAATGAATTTGACTCTAACACTTGCGAGACACTAGTCAGTTCATGTAGTCCTGCCATTTCACCTGATAGTAACCTGCTTGGGAATCGTACTTGCAGTCTTACAATGATGTTCAGATCAGTGCTGGTGTACAGTTATTCTCCAAGTTGTGCCTCTTTTTAGGTGATATTTTAGGTTAATTAAAAAACAAAATAAAAAATTAATGATGCTGTCTTCAGATCTTAAAAGGTATGAAGTAGATATTTGAGAGGACTTTTGACATCAATTCCTACTGAGAAAGGAAAGCTATATATAAGCACCAAAAAAAAAAAAAAAAAAAATTATGCTTAATTTCCAGAAGGTAAGGTAATTCCAAAATGCTAATAGAATATGTTGATATTTAGCCTTCAAATAGCAAGCGTAACATAAACCTGCTAATTGGAATCCGTAAAATGGTCTGGAAAAAAACCACCCTACTTGAGAGTTTTAGGAAATCAATGAGTAATAGATCATCCATATGCCAATGCAGTAGTAATAACAGAATTTTAGGAAAAAATAAAAAGGCTAGCATAATTTCTATTAAAATACTGTTAAGTAGCTGTATCGTAAATGCAAGTACAACTATTAACTTTAAATGACTGGCTCATAGTTACAGTATCTCAGCTATTGTGGTTTCACTGCATAACATCAGACTCTCCAGTGCATGAGTCTGCATCACATGGTTTTATTTTTAGTACTCATAAATCTAATATTTCAAGATCATGTGAGACTGGGAGTCAGGCTGGGTACCGAGGTTTGCTCAGTAGCTGCTTCTTCTCACTCTCTGCTGAGAGACACTGTCCAGGACTCCTCGACTCATGGTCATTCCCCTTCAGAAAGGTGTCGGCTTTGGCAAGTGATGTGTTAAAAGCAAAACCGTTCTTCTGAGACCGAGTTTGAGATTTGGTGACGAATGCAGTGTCGGGAGAGTTGGGAGGACGGTTGCTGGCCAGGCAGGGTGCCCCTGACATGGATTATATGAAGCAATGGGTGGGTGTGAGCATCACAGGTGCCACAGTAGTAATAGGATACAATGGGTTTTTTTTGTTTGTTTCTACAGAAATATACTTTGAAGGAATTCCAATATAGTAACGGTAGTAAAATGGACTACGGATAGGCAAAGATGTGGTTGGCTCCAACATGGAGGCCTGCTGAAAATCTGGATGATGGGCTGTGCAGATGGACTACAGAACAAGAGGAGACAGTGGTTGCCATGAGCCATGTGCCCACCTTCCAATTGAGACTCTGGGGCAGGGGATGGTGAAGGAAGCTGGTGGCTGAGAACTGCAGCTGTGGGATCCCTGTGCTCCGCTGTTCAGGGATGCTTAGCTCAGCTTTATCTCTTGCCCTGTGCTAGCTGAACTTGGTCATGAGTCAGCTTATTGGGGCTCTTTCACTCCTGTATCTCTAAATATTGTGATATTTGATGGTTCATTTAGTATCCTTGAGTTCTTCACAGAGTTCTTTTTGGTACTGTGTAGAGGACTTCACTTGGTGAAGATCACTGTTGTATCTTGGGTCCCATTTTTGACTCCATGCTTTTGATCTGTCGCCCTACCCCTCCATCTCTCTTCTTTTTGGAGAGAGGGAAACACTCTGATTCCTGTATTATAAGATGATCCACTCGGAACCACCTCATACAATTAGCTCCCCCCTTCAAGATCATTAGCTGTTTAATAAGGTGAACAAATAATTTGCAAATGGAGCTGTTTGATTGTCACACTAGTGATGTCACTGCTTTGTTACTAAAGGTTTCTCAGAAAAGTGAATGACTCCTAAACCGTTTCACTCCATCTGTTGTTCTTTAGGAAAATGTTGTGCTCTGAAAATGCTAGCACACTAACATTTCAAAGTGTAACAAGAGCCTGTACAGAGCAAAACCTCCTGGAATGACTGATTGCTTGCAGACCTGCATGCAGACAGGAAGATAACTGGCAGACCATCTAGGCAGCCAGCACATATGGACCCAGCCTATAGACAGACGCAAAAATTGCGATTTAATCACAGCTATGTAAAGACATAGATCTTTCGCCTTCACCTTCATGTGTAGGACTATATCTTTCTTTTTATCACATACTTATACTGAAACAGTGTACCTTTGTTCCATACATGTGCAACACTTCAGCATTCAAGTCAGCTTTAAATGATACTGTTCTATTAAAAAAACGAAAAGAATTTATTGTATTTATTAATAAAACAATTATTTTTCTTAAATCTCAGTTAATGGATAAGAAAATAATGTTTTAATAACAGAAACATTGAACTGCAATAACCACGTGTAGTCAGTTCACACACACACACACACACACACACACACACACACACACACACACACACACAAAAGTTCCTGCAATATACTTTCTCATGCTGTGTGAAAATTTCTGTGAAGTGTTTCCAAAGGATGGCTTCATTCCACCTTTTCTTTCACTGCTGGAAGCTTTACTTGATATTTATCCTAAAATACAATTTCCTGAATATCATCCTATTACTTACAGTAACATTTAATAACGTCTTACCTTCCTTGCTTTTTCGTGTCATTACAGTACTTGCTGACTTTGCGTGACTCCACTTTGCCAGTGCGCATTTTTTTGTTTTATTATTTGCCTTTAATGTAATATCTCAAAACTTAAATTACTTTTCTTGCTTTTTAAACTCTTTTAAGACTGTTAAAAAAAAAGTTACTTTAAATTCTAGGAAGTATCGTAAAGAAAATAAATGAACATTTTGCATAGAATGAAGCCCAGTCTGAAGTAATGCCGTTGCTGTTTGATTAAGGGGATGTTCAGTGGCCATGTTTTCTGCTTTTGAAATTGAACTTCATAGCACCGTAGCAATCAGAAAGCTTGGCCCATAGCACTTGCAGACAATCTCTTGCGTTAAGGCAATGTTTATTTAACGATGCCTATTAAATCCATGTTGTGTATTTAAAGTTTTAAATGCCTCCATGTATATTCCACATTCTCTTGCAGAAATCCTGTCTTATTGTCTAATATAAACGTGCGGGGCTTTTTTTCCCCTCAATGACATCAGAAGCGATGCAGATGAATAAATAGTAAAACAAACAAACAACAACAGCAGTTTCTGTAAGGCAAAATGCAGAATTGAGGGTGTATGCAATTTACGAGTCCTTCTCGGGAAATTTGTGAAACGTAGAGATGGAAGACTTAACCGTGGAGAGTGCACAAAACGGGAAGGGCAGGAAGAAGCCTTTGTGGTGGGAGGAAAGCTGCAATGTCTTAGCATAGAAAGCTTGGTAGCACAGACATGGACAGGCTCTTAAGCAGGGTCGCATGTAAACTTATTGTTTGAAACGGTTGTTTTCAAGTTGGTAACTCATAATGCTTTAAAGATGTTTGACAGAGATGTAGAAATTGTCAAGTCAAAGCTGTTGTTTAAATGGGAATACCCTTGCTTTGAAATTAAATGGTAGTGAAATTTCCATTTTGATTTAGGTGATTTTTCACTTTTGGAAAAAAAATTGGTGAGCCACCAGCCTCTGCTTCTTTGCTGTGCCTTGCCAGATGAGTTCTCACTTTATTGAAAACCTGAAAAGAGAGACAGTTACATTGAGACTTTCATATGCCAGGAAAGAGGGAAGTAGTATCTGGGTAACATAGAAGCAGCGCACAGACAGACGTGCTTGCCTAAATACACTTCGTTCATTCACTAGATTTTTGTCACGGTCATATTCCAGATGCTTGTTGACAAGCAAGTGACTTGACTTAGAAAACATCTGCTTACTTTGCTTTGTGAAACTTTTTGGAGGATTTTATTGGAAAAATAAGAGGAAAAAACAAACCAGAAATGTGTGTACTTCTTACTGATTTTCCTCTTTGTTTGTTTTTTTTTTTGTTGGTTTTGGGTTGGTTGTTTTTTTTGAGTGAACTGAAGGATAAATTATCTACATTATAAAAATTACTTTCTAGTGATGCAGTGCTTATAAGCTAGCTGGCTTGGGCTCTTGGATACGGATCAGACAACTTTCATCTCTAGTCTGTGATTCATGTACTGGCAGGGTTGTTAAATGTTGAATATTGTTGCTCTTTGGTCTCTGAGAAGCAAGTCAGTTTTAGCTCAGTTCCTTGGAAACTCCTTCCTACATCACAGGTAATCAATATCTTTCTTAATATTTGCATTAGTTGAAGCCAAGTATTGTCCTAGACAGTCAGATATGTTTTGCCTATCACCTCTATGATCTGGTGCTCTCACGGTGACCCTTACATCCCATTTTAGGAAGCCCAGGGACCTCATTCCCAACCTATAGTTCAACCCTCTCAAGTGCGTTGAGCAAATACAGTAATTTTACAGTTCTGTAGAGTTAGCCTTCTCTGCATTGCTTCCCTAGTCTGTTTTTTGCTTAATCTTAGAGAGTAATAAAAGCTTCAAGGACTGTCTTTGTTCATAAACTGCAGTTCTAACAACATAAGGGTCTCTTCTAGTTGAGATTTTTTTATGCCGTAGCATTAAAATGAGTAGCCTACCAGGGCTCTCCACTTTGCCTGTTGCGATCCTTCTACTGAGTAACTGATTGAACCCCTTGTTTATAGCTCCTTTGTGTTCTTTGGAAAGTCAAACAAGTAAAATTTTTGATTGTGTGGCCGCCTGCTTCATGGTACAGTTTTTATTTCGTGAAGAAATAAGAAATCAAGGTAACACTGCTTACAGGGTCTGTGCAGAACTGCAGGCCAGCCAAAGCAAGGATGGCATTTTCAATATCTGCTATTTGGCATTTCTTAGACTATGACATTTCTTTAGCTCGTGTTCACATTGTCAGCAGTTCGTATCGTATCAGTTGAGAATTAGGTGGGCCAGCGTGTCTCAAGCCTGAGTCAGAGCCACCATGGGCGTAATATGTGTTAACAAAGTAATTCTTGGTAGATATTTGTTGTTTTGGGTTTTTTTTGTAATAGGCTATATTGAACGTTTTTCAGGTAAGTATTGTGATTTTTAGTTGTTTGTATTGTTAATTAGAGTACCTTTCTGCCCTGAGAGGAGCAAGTACTGAATGGCTGTGCTGCCCTTTCTTCATTCACCGTTTTACTGCTCAATCCCTCCCTAGCATCATTAGCCTTGGAAGTAGACACTGTTTCATTTTTCATTTTGTTTTCTGTGCCCATCTCAGCAATAATACAGTTGCCTCAATAGCTACCCCAAAAGCCACTAGCTGATCATCGTATAAATGAACCTGCTCAGGGGTAGCTGGCAGGCAGGGGGTTCAGGTGGTAGCCTTGTGATGGAACTTAAAGCACGTGTCTTACCTTTGCAAAGTAACGTGGTGGAATTTTGTCATTCTCGCAAAAGGATTAGAGACGTACAGTCTCTGAGTCACACAAAGACAGTCCAGGCAGTCCAATAAAGATTATACAAATACTTTCTTTTCTCAGTTTCTATGACTAATTTATGGCCACCGATATTCCTCAGATGGCCAGAAATGTTCTACCATTGCTTGTTAACTCACACAGAGATCCTACAGTTGAATTTGATGTTCAGGATAGCGATAGCTGAGTATTTCTTTGGGAATTTGGGATAGTACTGTAGTCCCCCTCCAGCAGTGAAATGCCCAGCTATAACATTTGTCTCCAGTACGCCTTATAACTCACCTCAATTAGATTCGTGCACAGCTATTATCACCTGGGAAATGTTAATTAGTTTGAAAAGCTAATCTGTGCTCTTACTGAAGTTTGGATTATTTTAATTCCTTATGTTTGAAAAAAAAATAATTGAAGAATTGTAACTGTCAGAGAGAGACTCATTCTTGGAAAACGTTTTTGGACACTTGCCTCTGAGTTTTAAGGTCTTTTCTATTTATGTTGCTGACAAAACCAAAGTTTTTACTGCAGTTCTTAGAGGGGGAAGTTCATGTCTGTGGAGAGGGCTTGCACAAAGATTGTGCTGCGGTTCGATCCCATATAAGACTTGTCTGGGGCACTGTTACAGTGATTTCAGCTAACCAGGTGCAAGCTAAGTTCTAGTCGACCATGTAAAATCATCAAGAGAGTAGCTGGCCAGCTTCTGACTGTAAAATCTCTACCACAAATGCTAATGATGATGTTCAGAAACCTGCAATATTGTTATTTAATTACCATACCGTATGGTATGAGTATCTGATGAACAAAAAGTAATATGTTACCTTAGTATATTTGATATAGACAGGCTTAGTATATTTGATATGAGTGATATTTGGTCATGAGACACCATTATTTCTCTGACACTTCTCAGAATAGACTCCAGAAAGGGAATAACTTGTATTGCCTCCCTTCTCTGTGTTAACTAGAAGGAACTTCTTTACAGTAAGGGTGACAGAGCACTGGAACAGGCTGCCCAGGGGGGTTGTGGAGTCTCCTTGTCTGGAGACATTCAAGACCCTCCTGGACACCTTCCTGTGTGATGTCATTTAGGTTCCTGCTCTGGCAGGGGAATTGGACTTGATGATCCTTCGAGGTCCCTTCCAATCCCTAACATTCTGTGATTCTGTGTAACTAGCACAGTTCTCTAAAATAATATTTTTACTACATTTATGTGAGTTTCCTTTAAAGTTTCCTAGTAGTGCAAGTGGTGGGTTTTTTTTTAAAAAATAATGTTCCTGTGCATGTAAAGTTATAAAATTATATTTCACTATTACTTCGTCAGAAATTTTTAACCACCAAACTGGGAAGATGGAGTACAAAGGAGACTACCTCTGTCATAGTCACTTCACTGACTTTTTCCAGCAATTCATTACCCTGGGAGTATTCCCAAACAAGATAGCATTTACAAGTTTGAAAGATACTGTAGGAATTCCTTGGTAGCTGCTGTTGAGAAAGCAGAACAGAGCAAGTTTTTTTGAGTAGGGATAGTTTCCAATAATATTTATTGTTATCCTGTCTCCTCTGGGTCTTGTTTTTTTTCTGCAATTATTTGATGATCCGTCATTTAGGATAGATATTATGCGTGGTTCCAAACAGTATTTTATCCTTGATTGCATCTGCTTTGCATCCGATATTTTTCTGTATCCTTAGCCAGGAAAAAAAGACAAAAGGAATTTTACATCTGTTTTATGTGGGGTGTTTTGGTTGGTTTTCCCTCCGACAGTTTGGAACTTCTAACAAAGATATGCGTGGTCACTGAATTCATTTGTGGTGATAATGCATCGGTGGATATCAGTGAACGTTCTTGTTTTTAAAGCTTGAGGTTCATTTACACAGACGTTCTTATACACAACTCAAAAGTGAATGTAAATATGGAGGTTGTAAAACAGTCCTGATTTATACCATCCGTAACATAATTTTGTCAGACCTAAGTGAAATGAGCGTTCTTTACTTTCAATTTAATGTAGGCTCGATACCAAAGAATTTTAAGTCTGGTGGACTTTTTTCTTGGGGGGAAATACTTGACTGTAAAGGCTCAAACCCAAGGAACTCTGAGCTCTGCACAGTTATGGCATGTGTCTTATTTTTAACAGCAGTGGACCTTTCTTAAAGGTGTTCTTTAGTGATTTACGAGAGAGAGGGAGAAGTCTTTTGCTCTGGATATTTTGATTTTAGGGCAAAAACAATTGTTCGTCTTTAGCTAGAATTGTCATCTCCTTTATTAAGGCATTTTTATCTGTAAGGAAACTGTAACAAAACAAAATCTTTCTTCTTATAAAGGAAGGTGGTGAAAGTGCTGTTTTGTTTATCAGTGCTTTACTAATCCTTATTCTGTTTTGATTTATTTTTAGTGAATTTGGGCTTTCCTTCGCACTTTGAAGGAGTATGTATGTGCAATTGAACAGAAGTACCTTGCAGGAATGCTTAAGGACAGGAAGACCATTGATAAAAGACGGAGGTAGTAATGTACATGCTATGAAGGAGTTTCCCTCACTGGAGTGAGCACGGCATGACTTCAAAAAAGATTTTTCTGTGGAAGCAGTTACCATTTCTGTTGAAAAGCTTTGGAGACCTAAGCATCCTTGTGAAGGGACGGGAGTCAAAAACACACCTTACTCTTTACCACTGTCACTCCTTTGTCTGTGCAGTGGGAGATGAGCAAACCTCCACCCATTTCCCTGTCAAGAACATAGCGTACTGACCTCTCATGCATACGGATGATTGACTTCTGACTTTTCATGCCTTAATTCTTTTCCTTCAAATTATACTCAACTATTTTTTTAATAGCCCTTGAAGGAATAGTTAAGAAACTTATTCAAATGAGAACTGGTAGCCAGATATCAACATCTTGTCATCCACAGTAGGTTCGTATCACCTGTCATTTCTATTTCTCACGTGCAACTTCCAGTCCTGACAATTGACCCACACATTTATTGGATACAGCTAATTTCTGTTTGTTTGAGGTTCTTTTCACGTCCCCTATAACTGTAGCTCTTTGAAGTCACAATAAAACATGATGATTCCAAAGTGAAAAGAGAATGCCTTTGGAATTACCCCTGTGATCCATTTTATTGTAAGAGCATAACACTTCCTGTTTCGTACCTGTGAAGGGTATTGGGGATGCTTTGCTCGAAAGTAGTGATCAGATGGCATGTTTTGCATTCTGTGAACATATAAAATTACGTGGCAAGTCCTTGGCAGGTGTATTTCTTAAAATGAAAAGTATACCTTAAGGAGCATAAGGAGATTTGTAAAGCTTTAGAGCCTCTCTCGATCCTTGTCTTGACAGTTTACTGTCAAGGCTCCTAAATGTATTCAGTGAGATGTTGTCAGTCTAGGTATTTTTAAGACAACATCTTACTCACACTAAGTAAATTCCCTCCTCAAAGTAGCTATCAAAACAAATTTTTCTTGCAGTTGCCTATTTGCCAAAATCATCCTGTAGATCTTTTAAAGGTCAGTCTGCCTTCCATTGGGGATTGTATGCCAACTGTATGATAACTTTCAAAAATAGGTATATGTGTTGGGTTGGATGCCAGCCCCAAGATACCTTTTAAAAATAGGCATGTGTGCTGTTCATCGGTGAAGCAAATAGACAAAACTTGCTGGGGAGCATCAACGCTATTCCCAGGAGGTGAGCAACCACACTATTACTTGCAGACGGTACCAGCCACTCACACAGAGCAAGTGAGTGCTGGGTGAATGATTGTCCCTCCTGTGCCTACTCAGAAGGATATTGCTGATAAACTGCACTGCTCCTGCCAGTCCTTTTCTCTTTCTACAGCTGAGCACATGATGTCAAGGAGAAAGGGGGGAAAAAAGGTCAGAGCAAGCTTATTGAACAAAATGTCACAGAGCTTCTAACATATTCCTTACGTTGTACTCACCTGAGTTGTTAGAGTTAGGAATGTAGTTGCTTTGGAGTAGGTTTTCATATGAAGGCCATAGGGAAGTCTGTGGTCAGAAGAAGGCAGAGAGTTGCACCTGAACCTTTCACATCCATTAAGGTCAGCACCTTAGTGCTCGTCCAGCCTTATTCTGATTTTTCATTAGCACAAGTTTAGGTCCCCAGCTGACACAGATGTCACACTTAGCTTATAATATTATACCATGAAATCAGATTTCCAGTTAAAAAAAAAAAAAAAGGACTGTTCAAAGTTGGTCCTTGCATATTGTTTAAGAAAAATTAAAGCCCCATAGTTAATAGCTGCTTTTTTTATTTGATTTAAATAGTATTTCTAGAAACTGAAGCTCCTTTCAAAGAGCAGAAAAAACAAGATGACAACTGCTGGCAGAGTAAGACACTTTTTCAGGGAGGAAGTAGGATGCTGGGATAAAGGGGTAGACCTTTAATGTATGAGTGGCAGTGGAAAGCACTGCTGGTGGCAGCCGCTGAACCCAAACCCCTCCTGGGGCCTGCCGTGCCGTCAGTGCACATCACCAGTGACTGGAGCTTCTCCTGCAGCAGGAGTAAGGGTTGTTAAAGGACATCCA
The DNA here is from genome assembly GCA_013396935.1 of Baryphthengus martii. Lineage (NCBI taxonomy): Eukaryota > Metazoa > Chordata > Aves > Coraciiformes > Momotidae > Baryphthengus > Baryphthengus martii. The sequence continues at coordinate 105,977 of VWZK01000984.1, forward strand.
TCTCTGAGATATCTGGAGGCTACTCCAGTCCTTCCAAGAAGAGAGTTCATTTTCTTATTATTTAGACTAAAGAAACATAAAGAATTTGGGTGGTGTTTTCAGTCTCCAAGAACACAGTTGCCATTCATTTACCCACTATGTAATGTGCAGCCTCTGTTGTGAGTTGGCAGTTTTTCTCAAGAAATGTAGACACTAACTATTATAAATTTGCTATTCTTTAACTGCAGCCCAGTGTTTGTTACTAATAGTAGTAGTTTCTTCTTAATAATAATTCCTTGATGGGTATTGTACCTTGGAAACTGACAGCTCCATATGCAAACAAAGCACTTCCACCTGAGTGTAATGTCGCTGGAAACAAAATCAAAGCTCCACGGGTGTGGGAGAGACAGGGAGTGTATTGTTAAAGAATGTGGTATAAGACAAGTAGGATAGAAAGATGGGTGTGCCACCCCAGAAGAAGCAAAGTGGCTGTCTACCAGATCTGCTGAGTTTTTGTCTAGCACTATTAGTAGGAAAAATACTTATGCGTTGGTCTTTGTATGATTGACTTAGTTCAAATAGAAAGGATTATCCTGATATTATTGTCATGGCAAGAAATGAAGATCATAAGTGAAGATGGAAGTAAGAACAATTGCAAACAATATGTTTGCAGCATGAGAAATTAGGAGGAATAAACTTGAATAGCCTTTGGTTTAAAAATACTAATATGTTAAACGTAGTTAAACTTTACATTTCATTGAACTAAACATACATAGAACTGTTTAGAACCAAGTATTAGTTATAGGTATAGTATAGTGAGAAGCAGCAGTTTAACTGCAACCCCACTGCTTGTTCGGCGCACTTGTTGGCACTTTTACATTTTCATTTTTTAAATCCACTTTAGTTAACTAATTTCAGCAAATGTACAAAATCAGCACAGTTTCCTCAAGGATTTAATAGGGATGTGTGTGTAATGTACATACACATTATATCTGTATCTCATGTAGAGACAGACACTGAACTCTATTAGCAAGCAAAGATGGTTATTGGTTTCTCTGGTCCCTTTACTTTTATGTTTCTTTTCTGTTCTCCACTGTACACTCATCTTTACTCATTGATAAATAATTACACATCTCTTCCTCTTTGTTGCCGTTAATAAACCATACAGTGTGCCAGTGTGTTGCACATACTATATGCACTATATATGCATGTATTTCTTTATACTCGTAACCATGAATGAAGATCAATCTCCTTATTAGGATGTTGCATAATAGAGTTGCTTGATGCAACAAATAGGTGATGCTCAGCACTCCTAGGTAGATATCCCAGTTCCCTTTAACAATGCTTTGTTTCAACCCTTCTATGTTCCTTCAAAAACTTAAGTACTTTCCTAAAATTACAGAGGTGGAAGAAGCCTTTGGATAGTGAGTCCTGTACTGTGCCACTGTAGGAAATAGCCTAATCTCCTTTATTAGTTTTTCTGTCCTAAGAACAGTCAGATCTCTTGCTTTCGCTGCTTGGAAGGTGGATTCATATCAGCACTTTCAATAGCATTAGAAATGTAGTATGATTTATTGGCGGGGATTGGCGGGGGAAAGACCAGGAGTTCTATAGAATGTTTAGCATTGTATGCGCTCAATGGAGTTATAATGCATTAAATCCTGCACGCCCTGCAAAGATGCCTAATTCACTTGTAGTTTCAGAAATGCTCTTGCCGGATAGAGGAATGTGACTCTCCAGGTATATAGCAAATTGTGCTGTAAGCAAATATTTGTCGTCAAGTAGTCTCTACTTTCTCTTGCTGCAGTAGTCCCTCGGCAAGCAAATCTCCATAGTGTATGTGAAAATGAATGCTGGAGAAGACCTCTGTCTTTAAGGCATATGCCTGCTCCCCGGTGAAATGGATGGAGGATCATAGGTTTTTTGAAAATGACTCGCTGTGACTCACTACATAACATCAATAATAAGATCTATCTAAATTTGGTAAGGAACTCTAGGAACTAATTGCCCTAGTTATTTACCCATTTATTTTTTCTAGCTGTTTGTCCGTTGTATAGCGATTACACACTGAATATTTTAGGAACTACAGAGGTAAGATTTCAGTAATGACTGTTGTATGGGATTCCAGATGAAGGACTTCTGCTCTTGGAAGATTGATTGATATCATATTTTCAGTCATCTCCATCAAAAACTGTAATGAAATAATCAGATTTGTAAGGAAAGCATCAAAATGCTTTGGATTGTAGTGGTCTTGTGTTAGAAAATATGAAAAAAAAAAAGTCAATAGCATGTATTCAGTTTAAATCACTAAACTTGGCTTCTGTTGGGAAGAGGTCACATTCACTATAGATCACAAATTTGCTACTCCAAAAATTGCAGCTACTCAATTTCTTGTCAAGATTTTAATAAATTATAATATTGGTAGCTGTGTGATGGTCTGTCTGTGGCAGTGTCATTCAAAGAAACTTCATGATCTTCTGGGCCAGAGACTGATTGAACTTTGTTTTGTTATTTGCACTAGTAAGCCAAAAAGCATTAGAGTCAATGAAAATGGAAATTCCTAAAGCATCATTAAGTGATCTCAAAAAAAAATAAAAATACTATTGTTTGTTATTTTTTTTGGTTAGAATAATACAGATGTTTCCTTTGCCAAAATACAAGGTCTTTTACAAATGGAGCATCTGTGAAGGTGAGAAGTAATGGGGAAGTAACTGAGGTTGATAAATTATAATTTATGCTTGCACAATGTTATAATTGAGAAATGTTATCAGTTATTTCATTCTTGGTTAGTCTATAGTTCTGAAAGTGAATACACGAGTTTATCTCCAATGTGTAAATTAATAGTATTTTCCCTTTTA
>VWZK01000984.1:108940-191090 GCA_013396935.1 Baryphthengus martii
TTTAATTTTATATATATATTATTTTTTAACTTTGAGGATAACAAATCCTGACATATCTTCTAATTTGTGATGAAAATAATTTTTAAAGGATTGAATTTTTGCTGATTCTGATGTGTTTTCAGCATTATAGTGTGCAGTCAGTTCTTGGGGAGAGATCCCCAACAAATCCTTTAGGATTAATTAAGTTTAATTTCTGAATATCAAGTTGACAATTAAAGCAGAGCTGTTGAAGACAACTGAATGTTGCTCTTCTGAAATCAATTTTTCACCACTATGCAAGGAGCACAAAGAAAACTAGACCCTGATCCAAAAACTCATTGAACTTCATGGAAGACATCCTGTTTGTGGGTGATATATTGGCCTTTACTTTGTACTTAATATTAGACCAGGACTTCTTTCAAGTTTTATTCATAGGAGATAATTTCCTATATGAGATAGCAGTTTTTAAGCTGATTAATACCTGTGATAGAAATTTTTTTAGAGCAGAACAAACACATTGCTATTTTTATAGTGTTTAAAAAAACAAACAAACCAAAATGGTTAGGCAATATACAAAGACTGTGTGGACCACAAATGGTCCACAGATAGCTTGCTTTGGCGTACCCACATTTTCGCTCTTTCAGTACAAGATAGAACAGTTTAGTCCTTCGATACCTGTGTGAAGATGCTAAGTAGGAAGCGGAGAATCAAAAAGGCAGAAGCGAAAATGAGTCCCCTGTGAGTTGAAGCTGTTAGTGAAAGTAATGATATCTTTGCATTTATGGGTTAGCAATAAAATTCCTCTTTACAGAGGAAGTAATTCAAGGTTATGTGTTGTTTAAGTGCTCTATCAATGGGACATGTTTTCATATGCTTTACATTTTAACCAACATAAAAGCCAAAAGTCCTCTTAATACTTCATGCAATCTGCTTCAGTATGTTAAGTGTCTAAAATGAAACTGGAAATACTCAAAGCAGCTATGGACTCAGCACCTGTAGTCAGTTGTTAAATGTAATTGATGGAAGCATCTTTAAAATGACATCATAAAATGATAGTATTTGCTCTGTGTTTAAAGAAGTTAAATTTTCGAATTACAAATTTGCTTCCTTATGAGGATGTTATCAGAAGGCATATAAAACTATTATCTTACTTTAATTTGTGATTATAAAGCAGTAAGTTTATTTTGGAAGTTACTAATTCATATCTAATTTGGATGGAGAGAGGGAGGCTCTAGTTAATCTTGTTTGCAGTCAAACATACCCTTGGATGTTTTGTCAAATTCAAAGAAATGACAGCTTGCACAGAATTTGAATCAAAAATTATCTTCAAGTTTTAACAAGCTTACTCTTTCAAATAGCAAAGAGACAAACTACATCAAGGTAACTGTTTTTGCTTTGTCGGTTATTTGTATCATTAAGTCATCCAGTATGTCTAATCCATGAAATCATATGCTCATCTCAAATCTCTTCTAGACAAAACAGTAGTTGTAAGATAGGTAGTAGCACGTTTGATGGTGTTAGCTAAAAAAAAACATGTTATCTGAACAATTAGTTTCATCTTCTGTTCCTAAATTGACTTTAGCATTTTATTCTGTATGATCTATGAAATGTCCAAAGGTATGATTTTTAGTGGTGATAAGTACCTTCCGCTCATTAATAGCCATCATTAGCCTTAGCAACGGCCAGCCTTTAAAGACGAAGATTTTTCAGTGTTATCCTTGGGATTTTCTTCACTTCTTTCATAATACTGTTAGACGTTACTGGCAAGTACAATTACATCATTGTGGCATTTTGCCTCGGGGTGGATGAAACGATGACTCTGTGCATGGAAGTTACACAAAAAGAAAAAAAAGTATTCTTATGCTATTCTGATTTAGATAGAAGGGACAGAGCAACAACTCTACCAAAGTATAGCTGCTTGTATTACTTTGATGAAATATTTACTTTACTTTTCTTCTAAAAAAAAAAAAAAAGCCAAACAACAAAACAATGTGTGTTATAATCCATCTAGTGGCATGATGTAGGCCACCTGACTGGAGACAGGTAGTGTCTAGCAGACTGGTAGAGTTCAGTTGCAAGGTTATAATCAAGTAGAAGCAAGTGTTTTTCTGCAAGATCTCAAATGAGATTCTTCTTAGCTGCTTAACAACAGAGAGGTGGTTTGTCATACTCACTTCTCCCCATAATCTTTACGTATGCACGAAGAAACAGTGATCTTGTGGTTGTTTCATTGTTCAAGGATTGATGCTTCAGTCTGGCATGCTCCTCTGAAGTACGTGTTCTGAAGTTCTGACCCTTGACACTCTTATTAGTGAATGTAGGACTTGCTAAGTAAGTGTAAGATCATCCTTCTTCAATTGTCAAGTTTAGATTTGAGGTATGCATATTTGTATCCTTATTCTGAAAACGGCTGCTGATTTCATTGTGAAGTGTGAAGGGTCTGCTGTCTACTCAGAGCTCATCTTAGGACTGGAATCTTCAAGAGGATTAGTCCATCTCTGTAAACAGCAAAACGTGGTTCCAGAAAATCTTCTCTGTCTCTTTTAGATGGTTAATCTGTCTAAATAGATTGATGAAAAAGCATCATTAGAGGTGGATACCCGTTAAGTAGTCAAAATAACACTCTACTGATTGACTGTCTAATACATGTTTTCTCTGTTTGTATATACTGTGTCTCAGTAAAATAACTCGAGGGAATCTCATTGTGTATGAATGTAAACGTGTGCCATGTATAGCTGCATGTTTTGAAACAAAACTCATTTGGAAAAAAAGTTAATAAGGAAAAGTCACTAACAGAAAGTAAATGGGTTTACTGCTAATTTCTGCTTCAAGCACTAGCATGACATGCTTTTTTTCAGTTTTGTACTGAGGTCTCAAGAGATACTGTATTTGTTAATTTGGTATTAATTAGGAATGAGAGCAATTTGGTAGGTTTAGACTTGATTAAATTCTCCAGAAAAGCCCCGATAGTTCTAATGCAGAGAGAAGAGTCTAAAACTGCTTTGTATTCCTTCTGCACTCACCAGCAAAGCAATTTTTCTGTGAAATTTCCATTTTTTTAATAATTCGGGACTCTCAGAATATTTTTTCATTGTCGCTATCGATACGAGTATTCAAATTCAGTCCGATACTGGTGCATGCAGCTTCGCTGAAAGTCACCAAGAGGTGATGACTTCACATACAGTCTGACAGCCTGTGAGATTACAGTGGGGGAAATAATTTGAAAGAGTGTTGGATGGTCTGTACAGGGCCTCCTGTTTGCTGCTTCTGTAATGAAATCCTACGTTCTAGCATACAGTATGTTTTTGTTGAAAGCGTGCGAAGCCTTCCAAAGAGGCCTGATGGTGAGAGATTGTGCATTCCCTGAGAGCCATGACAAAATGATTCCAGCTGTTCTTGAGAGGCGCCTAATGCTGTGCTGAAAATTGCTGTTTTGTACATCTTCTGTAGGATTTAAATGCGGTGATGTTTATTTTGCAGTATTGTTTAACTGGTTCTTGCTAAATAGTTGTTAGCACAACACACTGTTTTGGTAATGCTGTTTTGTTTGTAATCTTGTAAGGTTGTGCTGGTGAGATGGAACGAGCCATTCCAGAAATTAGCAACCTGCGATGCAGATGGAGGAATATTTGTTTGGATACAATACGAAGGCAGATGGTCTGTGGAGCTTGTGAATGATCGTGGGGCACAGGTTGGTACACATGTTTTCTCTGCAGTCAAGAGTGATCAAGTCCCGAGAGGCAAAATGAAGAGGACAATGAATGGTGCTTTATATCTTTCAAAAAGCACAGGAGAAAATGAAATATTTCCTTACTGAAAGGAATATGCCAGAATTGTTGCAAAGACACTTTGCAAGGACAGTTGTTTAGCTGATAGCCATGACATTAGAGCTACAACTAGGCTAACAGTTGCCCTGTCTAGTTCTGTGCAGTGCTACCTTTTACTAAAACAACAAAAAATTCCTACATGGCCCATATATCTGTTTTCTTGTCTTTGATATGTTAAGGTAAGCGACTTTACGTGGAGCCATGATGGGACTCAAGCACTTATCTCCTATAGAGATGGATTTGTGCTGGTTGGTTCAGTCAGCGGACAAAGACACTGGTCTTCAGAAATCAACTTGGAGAGTCAGATCACCTGTGGCATATGGACTCCAGATGACCAACAGGTAATGGGGCTGAGATATTAATTGTGTTGCGTTGGTATGCTATGGAATACACCTCTTAAAAAGTCAGAAGTAAAATGGTCCCTTTCTAACAACAGTTTCCCTCAAAAGCGTTGCTCCCACAGCTAACGAAAATTTAACGCAGCTTGTCACTCTCCTTAGGCAAATATGATAATGTGTGCCAAGTTACCTGTCATCACTTTTCACTCCAATTCACACATAGTCTTATTTGAAATTAGTTGTTTGTTTGTTCTGTAATTGTACCCCTAATTTGTTAATACAGCTATCTTGAAAATGAATTTGAGCAGAGATACAGCCTGGACAAGTGAAAACCTATGACTGGTCACTTCTGTATAGAGCTGTCTAGTCTGCATTTGCAGCAAAAGCAGTTCCAGTGACAGATACGGTTATGTTTGCCTTCAAATGAGCAAATGGATCCAATTGATTGAGCATCAGAAAGACCTCTGAGCCTTATGCAAACAGCATAATTTAAAAGAAAGCAATTTTTCTAACCATTGAGTCCAAAACTTGCTGAGCTTTGAAAAGCCAGTTAAAAAATTCTTCTATTTTTCTAACGAAGCATATGGTATTGGTCACGTCATCATTCACAGCAGAGCATGAGCTAGCCAATTGGTTTCATTTCCAGAATTTCAAATGGCCCTTTGCTGTTGAGCTTACTGGGACGGTCTTTCCTTCCACATGCTTGCTGTTGTTGTGGTGAATGTGTGTATACTATAGTGCTGAAAGACATGATGGGGTTAAAATAATGCAAAGAGAAACTGTGTTATGGTCACAAGTGGATTACTTTTCTTTGTTCATTTTACACGACCATGAAAGGATGCTGGTTCAAGACTCAAGGTAACATTGACTTTAATTTAGAATATTGTAAATCCATCCAAGATAAAGTTATTTTTGGGAAATGCTAGTGGAATATAATAGCACTAACTATATACATTTCTGCTGTAGCATCTAATAATTTTAGAGTGCTCTGCAAAGAATAATGAATTATTGCAACACTACTCTTTAAAGCCAGGGAGTCTAACTGCCTCTCTTTAAATCTGGGGAAATGTAAATCTTAACAATAAATAATTTATTCAAGATCAAGAGGAAAAGACAAGCAGCAGAGTAGGAGGGGAAACTGAGATCTAATAGCTCTCGGTCCTATGTTTTAAACATGAGGCTACCCTATTTGTGTGACACTCAGTTGCTGCTGTATTTGGAAATATCTTGAGTGTTTAATTTGGGGTGACTGACTGCCTCTAATTCAATTTAGCCAATATGTTTGTACTTTCTAATCTGGATGCTCCATAAGTGGTTATTCCAGGAAACAAACACTTGTTCAGTGTCCAGATAAGCACTATCGAACATAATGGCCAATTCCAGCTGTGTGAAAATCACTTGCTTGAGTTACAGACTCTGCTGCTGACAAACTCACTGATACAGAGACCAAAACCAGCCACAAGCTCAATACTACTCTGTGCAGTTCTCCTAACTACAGGGTTTGCATGTTAAGTGGTGATGGATCTTTGTACTGTTCTCTGGAGCTGGTGGAAGGAAGTGGAGTTCTTAAAGGTATTTAAATGTATTTGCCTCTGGAGGCACAAGGAAATATGGTTCACTGAGGTCCAAGGTGAGGGACTATGTTCAGTTCAAATTAAAAATAGCAAACTGATGGGGAAGGAGTTTGCATACATTACCTGGAAATAACCATGTACAGTTATCTCCTTAACTCGTTTCTCTCCTGATTTTCATCAGTGCAAATGAGAAGAGAATATTATTCTAATCTAGAGTAGCTTCAGCGTTTATGCTGTTGCCTAATGTAATTTATTTGTCGATACAGTGAGTGAAAGATAGATGTCAACATTTACATTTATATTTTCAAAGTATTCTTTTTTGGTCACCCCGATGGCACCCTGAAGATTGCTAGTGCAAGTATTCCTGGAAAACATTACGCTCCATGGTCCCATGACTTTTAACACATTTAAATTGGAAAGTTACATTTCCAAGGGGAAGGTATTGTTCAGTATCAGTTTTCTATTGTCGTGATAAAAAAGTTGCTCAATATAACCTGTCTGTTCACCTCAAGTTTCAGTCCTCTTAACTTTCTCCCTCGGCCCTGTGCTGCATGCATCCTCCTCTTTTGTTCAGGTCTCATTTTCCGTCTTTTCTCCTATCTGTCTTTTCGCTACCAGTAGGCTATCACCTCTGTCACTCCTCACCACGGCTGTGTGGCAGCTCTGCAAGAGGAGGGCATTTTACTACCACCATCTATCTGTTGGGTGCAAGAAGTGGTTGGAGCTACAGTGTTGCCAACCATCATCGTTTTTGACGGAGCGTGTGTAGCCTCTGGGTTTGTGTCCTTGCTGCTCATTGAGACGGGCTTTTAAGTAAAGCCCCTGAGGTAGTGGCTGATACCATCTGTTGAAACTCCTTAGTGAACACTTCCCAAAGTCTTCTGAGAGCCTAGAGTTGGGATGAGAACTAGAGAGATGGCCAGGGTGGAGTACAGTCCTACTGAAACTGAGCATATAGTTGTGTCTTTTAACTGATTTGATACATACTTTGCCCTCCCGAAGTTGTTGTCTGATTTTTATAAATACTAGAGGCAACCGTTCTGTGTTTTCTTTTAGGAAGAGAGTGGTGACATTCTTCTTGGGCTCTGTTAAAGATTTCTTGGTTCTCCTTGTCTGTTGTGGACAAACTTACTGTGAGTCACAGGACAGTTGATATAATCTGGTTGACTGCAATGCTTTCTTTCTCAGCACTGTATGTTGTCAGATGATCTGCTTATGAAGACCACAGGCAGATTTTTACTGTGGTTCACAGCTAGGTCTTGAATCTGGATTTCAAGCTATGGGCCTCTTCAGCTAATTCAGTACATTGGTCTTTTGATTGTGATTCTGCATGTTCATTGTAGAGGACTAGAAGTTAGTTTTCTCACTTCATCGTGTGTCTGTAGTTCTGTTCATTTAGGTGTTTCTTGCTTCGGTACACTACAACCAGAGCACATGTCTGGCCAAGGCAGAGAGAACTATTATATCAACGGCTTCTTGAACATAATAAAGAAATACACACAATAGGAGGACTTTGCAGGACTGGGTCCTCTGTGTCTCAGACAGAGTGCCACACTTGGCTTAAACTCGGACAGGTGGGATCACTCAGGAGTGTGACCTTCCTTTCACTGTTTGAAATGTTTTTTTCAGGACTGCAAGAGGCTGCAGTAGAGCCTGATTCCTCAGAGTCGTATGGAGTATTTTTCTGGTGAGAAGGCTCACCTAGGATCAAGCAGGGCTGAAAAGTGTATTTAGAATGAAGAGTAAATTTGAAATATCAGAGAATGCTGTACCCTGTCCTGAGACAGTTCCGTGGTGCCATACCATGCTTGTTTGCAAAGAGGAAGTGTATATACCAAGTAGTTAGGATGACTTCCCAAGTGAGAAAAGCTTGAGTTTTGTCTAGCCAAAGGGTTTATTTATAATTACAGAAGCAATGTCAGTAAGTAATTGAGGAGTTCTTCTAAGCCCACAAGTCTTATAAAATTTCTTTCCAGTCCTTCATCTCCCCTCCTGTGTGCTTACTCAGCTCCTAGTGACATTTTTCCATCAAGTTCTGCTGCCTTTGGGCTGTCCTCTCCCTCTCTTTCTCCCAGATTTTACCTATTAAAGAGGCTTATCTCTGTTCACGATGGAGAAGGGCACATTATCAGAGAACTGAGTGAGAACTGTAGAGGGGTCTCTCTGATTACCCTCTTATTTATAACAACATAGTGTAACTCCCTGGACTTCACTGGGGTTGTTTCTGTTGCTGTTCCTATTTGTGAGAAGGGAATCAGAAGGAAATTACTCCCCAGTAAAGGGAAGCTTTGATGAATGTAAATGAATATATTTTATTTCCTGGATATCCCAAGAGGTGTTATTAATCTATATTTGTTCCCTGCATCTCAGCTGGTGTAAATAATTAGGCTTTTTTGACAGATGTAAGCGCCTGTTTCTATTCCCCCCCTGCTCCATCCTCTTTCCTATTGTAAGATTTTATTTGTGGAAATTCAGGGACTGGCCAGGATTCTCTTTGGCCAGGACATGACTGGCTACAGATACGTGTGAACTTACCCAGTGTGCTTCTTTCTGTTTGCTTTGAAAATAGATATACAAGCAGTGAGCTAACCTGATTTGCATCCTGCTGCCTACAACATTAAGTATTATACATGGTTGCATCTCACAGAATCACCTAGATTGGAAAAGACCTCCAAGATCCTCATATCCAATCATTAGCCTAATGGTGACAAGCCCTCAACTGAACCATATCCTTAAGCACGACATCTAATACCTCCAGGGATGGGGACTCCACCACTTCCCTGATCAAGCCATTCCAATGACTGATAGCCTTTCAGTAAAGAAATTTTTTCGAGTATCTAATCTAAACTTCCCTTGGTGCAACTTAAGACCATTTCCTCAACACAACGTGCATTAGTCCTAAGAATGTGTAAATATAGGCCCCAAGTTTAACCTTTTCCATGTCTAATAGTACAAAATTCTACTCTCAGTGGAAAAGCAGGACCACATTAGGAACAGATACCACGTGCACTGCAGGGTCTTACAAGACACTGGAAGGAAATCCCTTTGTCTCAAAACACGGGGTGCAGAAGGTCTGTATATTGTGGTTTTTATAAATCGTTTGTAGTTTGCAGTAGCTGTGCAGGAAGGCAGTTTCTATGCTGCTAGTCACTCCTGCTCCCAGTGCTCACCATCCCTACTCCCATGGCAACCACAGACACTTCAGCATCTTTTCCCTGACAGGCATGAGGCCGGAGCAGGCTTCAGCTCCTTTATCCTGCCTGCAGTACCCTGCCTCCAGCACTTCAGGGTGGAACCCAGGATTCAAACAGGAGCTTCATGTGAAGGAGGGGGTGCTTGCTACTTTCTGGGTCCAGGGGTGCAGTCAGGTGGAATCTTTGTGCCTTACATATTCCTGACTGGGTCAGAACTGTGCTGTGCCAAGTGGCTGCTGTGAGGTAGGAGCTACGGCACGATTCTTGCCAGGAGGTAGGAGCTAATAGAACAGGAAGTGCTGTCAAATGGTTGCTGGTGACACCAGGCATTTCATGAGCTTACCTCTCAGGCTGCTTGTTTCTGGTGTGACTTTAGTTCTTGGCAGGAATTTTGACTAATAAATCCATTATAGGAGAGGCAGTTTTTGGATCCCTCAGTTTTCATCTGTGGACTATGATTTGCAGTTGCTACCACCTTATCAGGGAAATAGTTGTTCTGAACAGCTAAGCTGAAGGTAGGGATAGTGGCCTTCCAGAACACGGCTTAAGAATAAGGAATTTGTAAGTGTCTGAAAATGTTGCATCTGTTTGGAACGTGATGTTGTCTTCTCATCTACATCTTCTTTGCCTGCTGCTCTGGAACAAGGAATTTGTACTTCCATTCACCCACTGTTTTGGTTTTAATCAAGTGCTGTAGCATACGTTTGATTCGGGCAGACCTTGCTATTGTGGTAGTCACACTGATCAAGTGTAATTACGCTCAAACATCTAGCTGTGTGGAAAAAAAAATCTTGAAGACAACTTTCTAATGAGTTGACAGAATGATGAAAGGGAGCTAGAAACAGGCAACTGGAGCATTATAGGGAAGGCAAATATTTCCCTTAATTATTATGAATGAAGGGAAGTCGAAAGGAAAAAAATTATAGCCTATAAAATTGAAAGTGTGAGCAATGATTTTGATTTTATCAGAATACATCTTGTTAAGGATCTTTACAGGTTCATGTAAAGGAGCCTTTAAAATGCCAGGGAATATCTATATTCTTCTGTCTTGATGTATAAAAATGAATCTCTTCCTCCATTAATTCTGCATGCAGAGGCTATCAAATTACTTTACGTATATGTTTAGAATGGCTAGGGCCACTCAGAATTGCAATGTAAATACAGTCTTTGAGAAGGGACTGAAAGACTTCTTTTCATTGATGGAGATATTATTCAGATTACTGGGAAAAATGACTAGAGGGTGTAGCATTGAAGAAGTGTCATTAATTAACCAGGCAGTTTATTCAAGCCACTAGGACTGCAGACAATGCTTGAATCACATATAAGGATTTTAACATTGCATGCTGCATTGTCCTGCTTTGAGTTAGAACAGAACAGTTCTGTTCAGTGATTTTACTTTTCAGCTCAGTTCCTTTAACTAACTGCACTTTCTGAAGTTAGCAGCGTGTTTTCGCAGGCAGTGGCTGCTTCTAGCAGTGTTAACGCCCGATGTTTAGAGTTAGGACCATGGACTGGTGTGCAGACCAAGGCCACTGCTAGATCCTGTGTACCACATTGGGGAGTGCAGAAAGTAAAAGCTGCCCCTGCAGGGAGGAGCAGACAGATTGGTGCCCAGCGGGGTGTTGCATCCCACAGACACCACATTTGGCTGCTGGGGGCCCTTGCTCGGTTACTCTCGGCTCGGGGGCTCTTGCTCTGGGCTGTTGCTCGGATTCTTCCTCATTCCTTCAACGACTGGAATCCAAGGAGGACTCTGTCCATTCTGCCTTCTGATCTGAGTGTTCCTGAATGCAGTGAGAGAATCCAGCTCCTGAACTTGGTTCCTGTCTGCTGCTGGGCCCTGCCTGGGACTTTCCCAGTGCCTGCTCCACAACATCAGTGGTAACGGTGACATAATTGCCATCAGGGGGGTTTGGGTTCAATACTGGTTTTGTATATATTCGTATATAGTCTGTTTTATTCTTCTTACTATTTTCCATTTTCATTAAAGCTGTTCGAGTTTCCTTTTCTAATCAATAAGTCTCTTTCTCTTATTCCTTTTCTCTTCCCCTTCGGGGAGGTAGGAAGGTTAACAGAGAGCGTCTGTTATAGGTTTAGTGGGCTGCCCTGACCCTAAATCGTGATGTGCATATTTGAGCAGCACCAATAAAGCGCAAAAAAAAAAAAGGGCAGGGGAAAGAGACGTCAGTAGTCTTTCAAGATAAATCTGCTTGTTATATAAAACAAAACCCACCACAGCTTAACTGTCTTTAGTATTTTAGACTATTTTAAGAAGCATTTGAAACCTTTGTGGCAGATTTACTATTAAAATTAATTTTGTATGCTTGCTTGGGCTAAGAATTCTGTGAATGTTTACTATCCTGTTTCATCTTTTTATAGTGAAAGTATGTGGGGTTTTTCTATGTGCTTAAAATGTTTGAAAGTTTTTGCAAGGACTTTGTATTCTTGTTTCATATGTTTGTGTGCTGGAAGCCAGTAAACACTTTGCTTTTGTTCTTTGCTTGGTGACTTGATTTTTATGATGGCACATAATAGTGACAGACGGATTTTGTGTGGAAAAGTTATGTGAATTTTAAGTGCTAGTTAGCCTTTCTTTCTCCCAGCTTTTTGTAATGTTGTTTTGAAGCTGCATTATGCAACTATTGCTGAAAAAATAGGTTTCTCTTTTTTTTTTTTTTCCTGCTGTCTATGCATAGTTTTATTAGCATTGTCTTTCCTTTGCCTTTTTATCTCAAGTAGGTTTGATGCATCATTCTGCTGAGAATACAGCTTCCAAAATAGAAGGAAGGAGAAGAATTAAATAGCCTGGCACACTATGCCTTTTTTCAGCAGTGCTCTCCTTTTCTCACTAGCAATGAGCACCTACACTGCAGATTTCAGTACTTGGATGAGGGCTGCCTAGGCTTTGCCTTGAGTTTTGGGGAGGGTAGACAACAAGGATGTTCTCCTTGGAGCCCCTAGAGTTAATCTGCAGCTTTAGGAGCTGTGACATCTCTTTGTGGGTTTATTCCAGACAAGGTTTTTCCTGCCAGAAACCCTAGACGATATTGCTACTGTTCTTGAGCAGGTAATTGAAGGAGCAGAGGAAAAAGGTGATGCTTCAACATGCTTCCTTCTTCCCACTCGCTTCATCTGTGCCTTGCCTAATCTTTCCCTCGGTGCTCTTCGTCTAGCCCGTAGTGGCAAGGCACTGAGAGAGCTGACAAGTTGATGCCGTTTGTTCTAGTCATGAGGGCTGTAACATGGGGGATGTTTATGGGCTGACAGCATCATGGCTCATGTTTTCTAAGTAGCTCCTGCAATGTTTCATGTCAACACTGTTTCAGATGAGTCTTGCAAAGACATTTTTCCCTTAATGACTCTGTCTGAAAGGAGTGATACAACTGGTTTAATGTTTGCTCATCCTTGTAGACAGGGCGTTTGGTGTTTGTTACTGTGAGAAGCAAATGACTGGATGGATTTCTGCATCCCCCCTGGATGTGTACAGTGTACCAGGATGTGCAGATCAACCTCAGCAGCATATCTTGTAACTCTTTACCTTGCTCTGACATGACACTTAGATGGGTCACAATATTCTTATTTTAGTTGACCAGAATCTGGGATTTGTTAAGCACTGCACACTCTGCCACATCTTCCCCTCTCTCAGGAAAGGAAGGATCTCAATGGCAGTGAAAAACCAGAGATGGAGTGAAGAGCTGAAGACTCATTGTGCTATTCAGTTAATGTGTCCACTTAGCATTTTTATATCCAGTGCTGTTTTACATTTTTGGAGCATTAATGTTTGAGTCAGCAAAGTAAAGATGAGCGCAAGTAAAAACACGACCAGTCGCTGTGTGGGAAGTGTCAGGAAGAAAGAAGTCTTTTGCCTCTCCTCTCACCTTGCTGGCACTTGTACAGAAAGATTTGCTCATCTAGCCTGAAGTCTTTAGCGCTTTGGGAGGGGGAATGCTTAATTGAAACTATGTTTCTGAAAAGCGCTGTGTTATGCTTCAGCTGCGGCATCAAGTAGTAAGAATGAGGATTTGCAATGCACCTGTGCCAGGTAGCAGCACATACTTAGGCTACTTTTTAGGTGGTTCACGGGGGAAAAAAATGGCGCCTCCTCCAGGAAGATGCTCTCTTTCTAAGGAGTCACATGCAAGGTAGGAAAATTTGCTTTAATTTGTTTGTTCAGATTTGGAGTTGGTCAGGAGAGGGCATATGAATCGGGAGTGTTATTCTTACAGAGGGAAAACTCTCCAGACTGTGAGGGTTTTACAGCTTTTGTCAGAAACACTCTGTGTTACTCCATTGCCAAAGCTGCTTGCCTGAGAACGATCTAGCCCCAGGACCCCTTTGGTTCATCCAGGGCTTTGTGATCTTTTCAGTTCAAAAGAAATGTAGCTGGCAGAGTGGTTAATTTAAATTTTATTGTCACTGGGAATTAATCCATTGATTTTTTTAGAAGTTAGTAAGAAGACTAGAAGCCAAATGGGGTCATGAACTTGGGTCAGATGTGTTCAAGCCTCTGAATAGTCTGAAACCTTTGTGCAGGGAAGGAGGATTGGAGTGATTGAGTCTGGAGGAGGAGATCTGTGGATTTCTGCACTAGGTCTTATCTGAGAAAGCAAGACCAAGTTTCATAGTAAATTGGAGATGAAAGATGATATTTTCAGGAAGTGGTATCTCATGGTCTTTCCACTGATTTGACAAAAGAGACAGTATGCCAATGGAAAGTGGGAGCAGGATCTGTTTATTCTCCAAAACCTTTCCCTTCAGTGTTTCACCCTGCATGGACTCAACTTGAGCTCTCTGCGCTTTGTGCAGGAGCCAGTTTCTTGGTGGTGTTCAGACATTAAGGGATTCTGGTGTCTGCATCAGTTGAAAAGGGGTTAATCCTTCCCTTATTTCCTTGCTTTTAGAAGGATAGTCATTCTTCTTCAGTGTCTCATTTTGGTAGCAGTGTATTACTCAGCCTATCCCCGTGTTGACTCAGTTATACTTGACCTCACCCATTTTATGAATTTCCTGACAATGCTGAGTTACCCCTTTCTGCTATCATCCAAGACCTAGAAGGAGAATGCGGAATTTGAGGGTCTGGCTTCCATTAGCATATAGCTTAACCCGGGAGCTTCTTGATTTTGTGTTTGAAATCCAAAACATCAAGGACATTGCTTCTAAATGGCTTTGTATTGCATTTTCACTGGTCGAGAGTACAATCCTTGTTGCTAAGTAATACCATTTTCAATTAAGATAAAAAAGAAACCACAGAACCCCAGCAGAAACTCTCCGACTTCTAAAACTGAAGGAAATTTTAACTGCAGAAGTCAGCGTATCTTTCAGGAAGTAACTAAAACCTGACTTGGGAGCATTGCAGGAGACTGCCAAGTGTTCGGTTGAGTTCTTTGCCTGATTGAGTGGTTGTTCATAAAACTAATTGCGTTTTCCCACCTAACTGTACCAAATACTTGGGTTTGTTGCTATATGTGATTGTATATATGTGAAGAATATGTGTTTTAATACACGTGGGTGCACTTTCCTCGTAGGCTTTAGTGAGAAAACAGAAAATGGCACTGCTTGAAGAGCGATCCAGCATACTTCTGCTGTGATCCAGGCTCGGAGTCCTGTCCATGTTAAATTCTGTAGAAGGTGTTCCAAATGCTGACTCTTTGTTCATTTTGCCTACTGCTTCAAATGTGATTTGAAACCTGACACAAGTTTAAAACCAAACATAATTCTTTTTCGCATCTAAAGTAAGCTGAGGCATATTGTTACTTCAGAAAGCATTACATAGAAGGGCAACTCTTTTCACTAAAAAATCTAGCTGTTATAGCATGCTTTCAGGAAAAATGTCTCAAGAGTCGAGAAAGAATATAGAAATGTGTGTGCCTGGGAATACACAAGTCAGAATTAGTCTAGGTATAATTGTAGGGACGTATAATAACCGGTCTGTATCTGATTTGCCGGAATGTTTTCAAATAACAGGATCTCTGCTTGGACAATTGCTTCTATCCCCACATGTGCAGAGTAGCCGTTCAGCTCAGGATACTGGTTTTGAGACTGCTTACGTTTTTGACTCCTGAAATGGCATGCAAAGCTGTATCTCATTTACAGTCATTCAGCTATATTACACTATTTTACAGAGGAATAAAGCCAGTGTAGTTTGAATCCCCAGCTTTTAGGATTTCAGTATTTATTAAATGGATTTATCAGCAAGACGTCCAGTGTTATTTACATTGTCTTCTCATGTGAGGACTTTATAATAGTTATCTAGACCCTCTAGACTCTGTAAGAAGCAGAAGAAACAAGCCTGAGAGTGGGTAACTGAACCATTGCTGCTTTTGAAAGCATCAGTGGTCTCGAATTAGAATTTCATTCCTGCATATATGTGCAGTTAGCTGGATGATCTTGTGTATCATCCATTTGTGGGGGCTGGTAACTCCTCGTGTCCAAAGGAAACAAAAACTCTTCTCAGTTTTTTTCAGACGTAAAGGCAGTCAAAACCTGATGCTTTTCCCACAAGCTCGTGTGTGAATTGTGGTGATGTCTCTGTTTGTGTCAGTTCAAGCAGCAGCTGCATGTTTAATGGAAATAAAAAGTATTTGGCAGGAGAGGAGATGTCTCCCTTTCTCTACTTCTCTTTCTTTCTCTGCATTTTGAGGTAAAAAGATGGAAAGCCAGAAATATCACACTGAGAAAGAACAAATTTTTGTGTTTTAGTGTATCCCAGGAGATGGCTGCTGCACTGTCCCCTGCTTTGTAATGGAGAAACAGTAAACAAGAAGAGCACAAGGAATGCAAAATGCTAAAACCACAACTAAACGCACTGCAAAATGTTGTAACTCACCCTTTGCAAGACTGTCATTTTTTTGTTGAGCTAATGAATGAAAATACTTAAAGGCAATAATTTTCCAAGTGTTTCCTATGTTGCGAAGCCTACCTGCATAAATAGAAGGTTGATCCATCATTTTGTATATTCATCAGTTTATAGTTCAGTTAATTTTGGCTCAGCAATATAGATTTATCTCTATTAGTATGATGGCATTATGATGACAACTGCAAAGACTGTTCCTATAATGAATACTAATGTTTGTCCAGATGGCTGAATCAGGGCAAACAGAACTAATGCAGCTTCCTTCAACTGCTCGGCATCTTCTAACAATGCAAACACAGTTGACCTTACTTGAATTTTTGCAGAGCATAATTTCTGAGGTCTAGTGCTGACCTTTTTCCTTGGGAGGGAGATGGGGGAGGAGGCTGAAGGCAAAAGCATAAAGACAAGTCTCAATAATGAAAAGGGAAATGTCAGGGAAACAGCATTGAATGAGGTGACTGCAAATGCACAGGTACCCAGGGTAAACTGTTGGTGCATTCCTCGTACAGCAAGACGTGTGCCGAACAGAAAAGCAACCAGAAAGGCAAAGAGTAAAACAAAATGCTGAAAGAGCAAGGTTTGCGAAGTGGGTAGGTGGGAGAGGAATCCTCCACACTCTGAAAACACAGCCTTGAAGAATGTTAAACCCCAAAAGCATGAGCTTTTGTGGTATAATTCATGGTTTACTTGGTCACAAGATGCTGGTGAAATTTCTGCGCTGGACTACGACTTTGATGTTGAGAGACTTCTCACTGAGTCTGAGGAAATTAAAAGGGGGTCCTGGAACAGGTTAGTTTGAAGTGGAGCAAGTCCTTCTGTCAGACTGGTACATCCAAAGATTATGAAAGATCTTGAATATGAACTGACTTAGCTGATGGTGGAAATAATCACGTCTCTGTCATAAGTCTTGAGCGGCACCACGATTTTCCTGCAACACATTTAGAAAAAGGTTTAGGACCATTCAAGAAATATGCAAATCAGGTTTACATATGCCTCTCATGACTGGTTAAAGCAAAACTTGAACATCAAATAACAAAACACCTGCAAACTGGCTGGAAAAAAAACTAGGTTTGACATTTCTTCCAGAGGGAGGTCATGACTCGCTAGTCTCTCGGAAGTCTTTGCATATGTCATTAAAAGTGATGGCTAGGAAAAAAAAAAAAAAAAGCCTAAATGGTGTATTTATTTCTGAAAAAGTCAAGATGTTCCAATGTGAATAGGCCCCCTTTAGGATTTCCTAGTGTAAATACCTGTATGTGTGCTTTGGCATAATGGGGATATACTCTCTACATGAATGATTTGACAGATGTAAAACCACCAGGAAATTATGACAATGCATATTTTACGTACTGTGTTTGGGTGGATGCAATACAAGGAGAACTGGTCAGGAATCAGTGTGCAATGGGGAAGACTATGTAGTCAATTTGCATTATAAATGGGGACAATGGTCTTGCCTTTATGTCATGCTATATTATAAATGATTTTTTATTTTAAAATACTGCTGTTTAAAATATTTACTTTTGTGAGATAGCAACATTTACACATTACATATAGTTATTTGTAGTACTTAGAGCTGTACAAGGCTTGAGTGTCTCATGTCCAGTAGAGCTCAGTTTGCTGGACTGGTCCACTAAGCATCTTCTAGGACACATCTAACCCTCTGCTTTTCTAATGTGATCAGTCACTGCCTGGAAAAATTTTACGTGGTCACTTTGTCCTTCCAGCTGCCACCCATCCTATGGGAGAAGGAAGACATATAACTTGAGAAATTGTTCACTGGAGTTACTGGCAACTTAGCCGCAACTTGCTAAAATTAGAGCACCTGAGATTTCATGACAGATTACATTAATTTTCAGAACATTTCAGTGTATCTTGGAACGTAAAGGTAGTCTGTTACTGCACCTTGCATAGTCCTACAAAACAAGTTCCATCTTTCTCTGAAAATGTTGGGTTTTAAATAATAGATTATACTAGGATGGAGTTACTAGATTCATTTTCGATGCTGTTTTAATTAACAGAGTCTGTGAGTTGTTTTGCTGCTCTCAGTTGTCAGATGCACATTCATTATAAAAAGTCAGAGAGTTTCTTTTTAAAATCCTGGGACAGCAGCAGTAAAGCAGATAGATGTTCCTTTTCCAACCTTCTAGCATCATGCTACTGGAATCTCTGACTTTAAATTTGCTATCCTGTAGTAGCTTCCAATGGCTTTATGTTTCTTGCAGTAGCTATAGCAAGTCTAGCTTCTAGTACTTCAACTTGAGCTTCAGGTAAAGTCTCACGCATTGTCCTGATAGAGAATGATGGCCCATATTCTAGAATATATATTGATCCGATTTTGTGGGAGTTTGTTTGACCAGCAACAGTAGCAGCCTTCAGTATTGGCACTAAATGTCATGAAGGGAGCATCAATATCTTTCTGTAATAGTACTGACTGTTCAGTTTTTACAACTAAAACCTTAGTCTGAAAAGAATTCCATCTTTTACCCCTCATATATACATGAAGTCTTTGAATATATTATTGCTGGATTGGATGGTCCTCAGTCATTATTGAAGTCAAAGTGACTGCAGTTCTGGAAAGCTTATTTGACAGTGAGGAGAGGCAAATATGTTGGACTGGACAGTGACTAAGTTCCTTGTGTATGTAAGTCAGCACAGCTTCATTGACTTAAGTCTAAAAATCATAACAATTTAATTTTCTCAGCTACAGCGTATAATAAGATGTGGTGAGATGGTAGGATCTCCCCCTTTCCTGCCGGACTAGCACATTCAAATTAACTTAAAGCTTGAGCATTCTTACTGTTAGTGAGTGCAATTTACTTACATTTAATCAGATGAAATAGCTACAAAATTTGTTTTGTGCAAAAATAACATCACTGTGAGTAAATTATAGTTCTCTTTCAAAGCAGTTGGCTTCCCGAATTGGACCTTCAGTGCAGTGAGTCTTTGGTCACTGCATTGTAGCTCTGTTGATCGCGGTGATGCCAAACCATTCTCTGCTAGTGTTGTGTCTGGTCTAGACACGTTAGGGCATCACAGCAGATCTTACAGGAATAGCAACAGTTCAGCAAAACAGATCCACACATAGAAAACTCACTGAACAGGTTCAAGGTGTTTCTCTTGGATGGAATTGCTTAACTTCTTCTTTTACTGCTTATGTCCTCATGAGATGAATATTTCTGAGCAGAATACTCCATCTTTTTATTACCGCATGTCTTTGAGGAACTGATGTATTTCAGACTGCTAATTGAAGAGTCTTTGAAATCTTGGACATTTAAGGGAATTATAGTCTTGAATGATAGTTTCATGGATAATAGTTGAACAACTATTTTTAGATGAAAAACCTTTAGATGAAAAACCTTTTTATTTACCAAAACCAGCTTGTGAAACTCATCACAATTACCAAAGAGGCTAAGGAATCAGCAGATCTCAGAGAAGCATGTTCTTGAGATATTTGGATTTGTTACAATAATTAGGAATCACCTCTCTTTCAGGGCTGAACCCAACTTCCCGCTCTTAGTATGCTTAGAAAATTATGTGTGAATTATCCCAATGCTGTTCATCACAGTTTCCCCTGCAAAGTATTCGGCATCAGGACACTATTGGAGATTGCCCTTCATTTGTATGATCTTTAATTGGCTCCACAGTAGAGCAGGATCGCTATTCTTTGATAAATTTTGTGAAGAAATACTGGGTTTGTGTTTTGTAACTGACACACTTTGGGTGATTTTAGGTATTTTGCTGTCAGATTATGCATAATTCTACAAATGCAGTTCTACAAGTGGTAATATATGTAAAAACAGTTGAAATCATTAACAGTCTGAAAGGAGAGGAGGTAAGAGAAGAACAGAACAAGGGGCCGAAGAACCACTTTAAAATAAGTATTGGTACTTTTTTTTTTTAATTACTATTATTATCATTTAACTTTTGTATTGAAGGGTTAACAAATCACTACCTTTTTCCAACATTCTGTCAGACTTCCTAGATATGCAAATACCTGAAAAAAGTATGCATTTAGGCAGCTAAAATACAACCTTTTAATTTCTGTGTTGGATCCTTCAGGCATACCCTGTGGTTCAACCTTTTATCTGAAGGTCAGGAGAGTTTTATTCATCTAACATAAGTAGCTTGAGTGTGGCATTTATAAATTGAGTAATGTTATGGATGATAGCACCATTAGACATTTTTACAGCTTCAGCAGGAGTTCAGCCAACAGAACTATCAGCCTGATAAATGCTTTCATCTTAAAGCTTGTATTGCTACAATAATCCCAAAACTTAAAGCTGGTTCTTGAAACCTATAGCCTGGCTAAAGAGATGAAGAGTGCCCTCTGACATTTTTAAGTTGCTAAAGAGCTGTATCAGGTTCCAGTGCAAGAAAGATGCCCACATGCTGCTGTTCTGATCTGAATAGAAATTACTGTAGAACATTGTAATTTAAAATTAATTGGGGGCAGTGCTACTTGAAAGAATTAGCTTTACCTTGAGATGAGATGGAACTCTGAGTGATGAGTCCCAACATTTTGTTCTTACCCAACTATGAAGTTTCTACAGGATTTTAGGAGGCAGAATTCTTATACTGCTATTTTCAGAAACAACAGAGAGTTTCACCTCTTCTGTCTGCGTATTTTGCAATTAAAAAAACTCCTAGGAAACTGTTAAAAAAAGTAATCTATAGCGTAGGCTGAAAGTGGTGTGAGAAGCTAGCAATGAAAACTGGTAGGATTGTGGCTTTTTAGAGGTTTGTTTTGTAGAGATCTGTGAGTGGTTGTGTTCTGAAAGTAGATAGTGAAAGTGGCTGTGCAGTTATTACGCACATAAAAACAGTTGAAATAACAAACAGCATGGAAGGATGTGGGATGATACAAGTGGAAGAGGAGGGATACAAGGGAAGGGAGTGTGAGATGAACAAAAGTTGGGTTCTTGCTTTTATGTCTAAGAATAGTAATCTGAGGCTTGTAGCAAACTTCAGCTGCTGTTTTAAGCCAGCAGCTATTTAACATAAAAATATTTGTAACATGAAATATTATAGTTAAGGCAGCTGGATACTAGTTTTTCATTTTTTTTTATTAGCGTGAAGCGACTCCATTGATATACATAGTTTTTTGGGGTTTTTTTTAAGCTTTTAATGACTGGAGTTTCTCTGTTAAACTGCTATCCTAGTTTACAACATTCTGTGTTTCCTGTCATCACCTTGATCATAGAAAAAAACTTTAATACTTTTTTCACTGAGACCTATGAAGCCACATTTCGTTTCAGAAACTTTGAAAAGTGCAAGCATGACAATTGCTTCCTAGGTGAGTATTATTGTGTAAGTCTGATACAGTGCACAGTTTGGATGCTGCAAGTCTGGCATGACATCTTGAAAGATAGAAAAGAAGACCTCTGACAGCAGAGGTCAGCAAGGATGATTGGAGGTCTTGAACAACAACTGTACAGGGAGATCCTAAGTAGACTATGATTCTTCGGCTTGGAAAAGAGCGATCAGATAACAGAGCTCTGTAAAATTGTGACCAGTGTTGCAAATGTAAGAGGAGAACACTTATTATATATTTCTTCTAGTGTTAAGTGGTAAAAGTTACCAAGTGGAATTATAAATTATCAAAGAAGAAGGAGTATTTTTTTGCTGGAAGATACATGAAAGTGCAGGAAAGGTGCCTGCTCAGTTTATCCTGTTCTTTTTCTTTTCCCCAAACACTTGACCACTGTTAGAGGTAAGATACAAGGCTAGATGAATTTTTGATCTGGGCATATAATTGTTAGAATCTTAAATATGCAAGCACTGGAAGTAGATGGTGGACTGACGGACAAGTGAAAGATCTGATCTTCCATTTAGCTTTGTTTGCCATGCTGGCTAGTTTTCAAGTTGCTTTTAAAGTTGCTTTGAAACATATTTGCCTCATATGGAATTACTTGGTAGCAGCAGCAGCCTTGGGTAAGGCTTTTATAATTTTGTAGATTTATTAATCATTATTTCCTGATATTTTTCTAAAACTCATCGAATACGCAGGATCTTAATTTGCTTAAAGCCTCGAGAAAGAAATTGTAGGTTCCAGTCAGTCTGACTTCAGCCAGCGTTCGTTGTCTACAGAGTAGAGTAGGGGCAGGGAAAAAAATGGTGATATCCATTTTGTATTTGAAGTGATGGACAGAAACTCTTCTTGATCTCTTCTTGAATCTGTAACATACTGCCTTCCTCTTGGGCTATAATAATCTACTTCTAGTTGACTGATGATATTGGGTTTTGCCTCTGTTTTTAGAAGACATTCTGCCACCTTCTCTCTGCTTATCAACTGAATAACTTGTCCTCCTCTATTCAGCTTTCTATTTCTCACAAGCTGTTTGAAATCTCTGCTAAGACCTCACTTTTGTCAGCTGTTCCTTTTGATATCATGATTGATGCATACCTTGGTTTCTGCCACCAATTTTAGAATTTTCTATATAACCCAAAAATACTGCAGAATCCATGGTAGCCCTTCTGCCAACTTGCTTTAGTTCTAGTAGTGGCCAATTTCAAGTAAAGTGGAATGGCTCATATCAAAGCAAACAGAACCCACCCCACTGTAAAACGTTATTTGCTCGAAGATTTTAGTCACTCGCCTCTAGACCCTGTTGCTTTAACTTCATTCTTTATATACATCTTCGGTTGCAGTGTCCTATTGTGGTACTATTTCACTGTTTCACAACCCTGACTGCTTTGCTATCAATTAGTTTCCTGCATAGCCAGTTAATTACAAGATGTGTTTGAAGGAAGATCCAGTGGGTGACATTTGGTGGGACTGAGGACTGTTCTGTTGTTTTCAGGTACTGTTTGGCACTGCTGATGGACAGGTTATCGTCATGGACTGCCATGGCCGAATGCTGGCCCATGTGCTCCTTCACGAGTCAGATGGCATCCTCAGCATGTCCTGGAATTACCCCAGCTTCCTGGTGGAGGACAGCAGTGAGAGCGACACGGACTCCGACGACTATTCACCACCGCAAGGTACTGTTGTGTGCGTGTCCTGTTTCAGCTTTGCAGGTGCTCACAAAGACATCTCAAACACCAGGGAGTTGTCATGCTGTACTAAAACAGCAGTTTCAAGGCCACAGTTTCAAGCTGGTAGATACTGAAAGATGGTACATTCCTGTGGAGGTAGCATGGGGGATGGAACTGGTACGAGAGAGTGGGTTTATCCCCAGCTCTGCCACCAGCCTCACTGCATGGCTTGCTGCCGATTTTGTGTCATCTGTGCTGATCTGCCTCTGTTTTCACAAATGAAATAACAACCCAAACCTCAAAGTTTTTTGCTGAAGATTAGTGAAAAACGCTAGATAGGGGCATATCAAGCTAAGCAAATGTGAGACATTGCAATGTATGAAGGTAGAGTGCAGTCAGAGAAGTTAATGCTAATGCACTATACACATGAATATAGAATTTTTCACATGAATATAGATTCATGTGAAAAGACATCAGTACCAGACATAGTGGAATATGCTGCATCTTTAATTTTATCTCAATTTCATAGGATTTCTGTAATGCTCATCATTGTAGTCCATACTCAATCATCCTGACATAAAGAGCTCAGTAAGTTCCGCAGAAGGACTGGAAATGAAAATATTTTCTGCAATTACATAGGATAGAACAAAGGCGGCTAGAGCTATCTGGTGTTACTAATTCCCATGCTTCAGAGCACATTGCCACTTTAAGGGTCAGGAAGAAATCCTTCCCTCCCATTAAGTATAAATAGAACTGATTGGGAGATGTTGTGGTTTTGAATTCTTTGGAAATCATCAATAGCAAAGACCTAGGATGGCTAGGTATCCATGCACAGTCAGCACCATCCTTCTTTATTCAAGTAATGCCATTGAGTGCTCTGTAAGACCTAGGTAAGCTGTTGCCGTGTTCAAGTATGTGAAGTCTCAATTAAATTCAAAACTAACTTAATATAGCAGTGTTTGTACGATGAAAAATTTTAATGCGTAATAGCTAGAAATAATTCTGAATTTGCATCTCAGATCTGAGCCACTGAATTGAGGACTCTTGGAGTTGTAATGCTAGTTTGGATTTGGTCCAAAAATCTGCCTTTTCCAGAATCATGTATGTATATAAGTCAGTATAATAAGTATATGTATTTAACAAATAATGATAGAAGATACTGTGATCATCTGGTCAAATGTTAGCATCTTTTAAAACTGAGTTTTGTTTTGGTCTTCATGCCTCACTTCTGGTACTGAGAGAGAAGAAACAAACTTAGAAGAAAAGAAACAAGCCTCAGATTTCCTAGCAAGCTTCTAAGGCAAGGCAGAGAACAACATTGAATTGTGGGTTTTTGTTGTTTTTTTTTGTTGTTTTTGTTTTTTTTTAATACTGAGGTTTCAGTTGAAGGATGGTGAAGTTGCAGAGTACACAGATGAGAACTTAAATGATCTGCATGCGCTAGCTCTTTCTGAGTCAATCAGGGGTGGGTGGACTCATTACAAGCCTACAAGCCTATTTTAATGATTACCCAAACATGATGTGTTTTCTTTAGAGCAGATGCAGCGTAAACCTCTCAAAGGTGACAAGCCTTTGACTCACACAGATGTGTAGGAAGGACTGGAAGTTTGATGTGTTTTTCTTATTCAATTATATACACACAGAGATGCTAATTACTAGACATCTTTCTCCAGAATGCTTTCTGATCAGGCTGTTTTTACAAGTTCAGGAAGCAATACCACTCTTAACCAGCTCCACCATTTTTGTTGACTGAACAGATGCTGGTTGGATCTTGAGAGTCTCTTTGTCAGGGGCCAGCAGTTTACAATTTCTGTCAGAAATTGTAAACAAAGAGAGTTAAACCACCAATGCTCTAGGTGGTGATATTGGTCATGAAGGACTTGAACAAGGGAATTTCAGTGAATGCTGAAAAACAAGCCCAGAGGAGCAGAGACTTTGAAGAAATGTTTTTCAAAGCCAGATACTTCATTTGGATTCACCTCTACCTTTGAGTGCATTGGATCCTATTATGCAGAATGGCAAGTAACTCTTCATGCTACTGTGTAGCTCTTAACATTTAGAATACAGTAATTTGTTAAAGATCAGTGTGTTCTTATCTTGTCTCTGTGATTTCAGGAGGAGTTCCCAGCACTTGCCCAAGCAGAAAGTGTATCTAGCAAAAAACTTTTAATGTGATTACATTGTTTATTACACTGGTTTTCAACTTGGGTCTTGAGGAAGACTTCCAGCGCACTGGTTTTCAATTTGTGGACAAGTTGGGGAGTTGACAATGGAAAAAGATTGAAAACCACTGCTGTCTAATACAATATGCATAAATCACTTTGGATATACTGTGGTAAAATCCACAAAATAAAAACATTGGGGTTTCACAAAAGCAGACAAGCTAACTAGCTAAACCTGCTTTTCTTTGCCCGTAGATGTTACAAAAATATGCAAGTGGAGTTTGAGGCTTGGAATTACTCCTGATGGCGGTAGGCTGAAGTACGGTGTATTTCAGCCTGGACATAATTTTACTTCTGGTTGTTATCCTCTTGCTCACTCCAGAGCCTTGTTTTTGCAGATGGACCAGCTGCGTATCCAGTCCCAGTGCAGAACACCAAGCCACTACTTACTGTCAGCTTCACGTCAGGAGACATCAGTTTAATGAACAATTATGACGACTTGTCTCCTACTATCATCCGCTCAGGGTTGAAAGGTACCAAAGGAAGCCATTTCACCCCCTTCCTATCCTCTGATTTTCTTGTCTTTTTAATGATACGTGTATAGGATATATTTTTGCAGCTGTCTCTCCTAACCCAGAAGCACTTGGGCACTGTTATTGCTGTTTCCAGCAGTGACACCTGCTGGTGGAAGAGCAGTGCTTGGCTGATAGAATTTTTACTTTTGAAAAAATGTTCCCGTCTTTGCGATCATGTTTTTATGGCAAGTTTGCAGAGCAGTTTATCTGTTTACTGTTTTTCAAATGAATGTGCTAATATGTTTATGCTTCTTTGTGTGAATGCCCCTGCTACGTAACACTTCCTTTGCATCTTTAATTCACAAGGTCTCCTCTCATGCTTTTGGTAACCGGGTATGAATCGCAGTGCTGCTTTGACTCTCACAAATATTGAAAACTTGCTACAATTCTTAACTATCAAGTGGCAAGTTATTCTGAGAGAAGGAAAATTCCACTTATCAATTACCACATATTTTGCTAAGTGATGTGCACAAATGTTTGTGCAATCAGTATCCCATGTAAAATCTTTAATTCATATTGAAACTTTTACTGGTCTTTCTTATCAAAAAAAAGTCACTTACTTTGCTCACACTCTCAGTACAATTTATAGCGCTTTGCCTGCAGAGATGTTTTAATTCACTACGACATATAAGCACATACTTAAATATAGGTTCCATTGATTCTTTTTCATTTCCACAGGTAAATTAGTTTTATATTAGATTTAAAAAATCCAAGCTGTTGGAGCAGACTCTTAGCTGTCCTGTAACAGTGGAATATTTTTAGTGAAAAGTTGCTCTAACACCAGCCCAATAATTTTGGGGCAATCCACTATGTAGGGTAGTCTTAGGAGATAAAAAATACGCCTTTGAAATTCATTTTCCACTCCTGCTTTCATCTGTGCCAACACAAAAAGAGCACAACTGGCAAAATGTAGCTTCATGAGGCAACCCTGTGATCCAGAAAACTTCTTCAGCTGAAAGGATGCCTAAAGTCTGGGAAACTAGAACCAGTTTAGAGGAGCTCTAGTGATACGCACCAAGGGGTCTGTCGGGTCTGTCCAGCATCTCTACAGTATTATAATAATTAGAGTAGAGAGTAGTCTGGAGTTGTCATATAGCCTAACTCTCAGCTGGAAACAGTAGGAGAAACAAACCCCATCTTAATCTCTGTTTAGAGTTGCAGGGCTCTTTCTTGCTGAGAATGTTTGCCCTGTTTCTCTTCCCCCATTGACTTGCAGTAATGGAAAGGAGATCCTTTAATTAAGCCACCCTCCTCTAGCAAAATACTAGCGTGCAAGGTAGAGTAGAAATGTTTTTATGAATTATAAACTGGACTACATCCTTTTCATCAGTAACGGAAAAATGTGCAACATCTTGCTGGGCTGGGAGTGTGTGTGAGAGAAAGGTGATTGATATATCACTATCTTGTTTTGAGGCATCGTACAGTGGAAAGTATTTTACATATAGTTTTATGTAGATGTACGTGTTTTCTGTATCTTCTTATCAAATTTTTTTTCAAGTGACAGTAATTTTACTGGTTTTTATCACACGCAAGAATGTGCAAAACCACCCAGCTCAGAGTCTCCATCCTTTCCAGCCACTCAGTATTCTACTGAGAGTGGATGGTCTTCAGTATTGTCTGCAAGTCTTAATTCATGGGTTTTTTTGTTTGAAATCTCGAAGTATTCCTTTGTGGTCTCTGCAGCAGATGTCCATGTCTTTATGGGCTGCTGTAGGCTACTCAGTGTGTTTTCAAAGCAGGCAACTAAAAAACTATTTCAAGAAATAACAATATAATTTTGCCATTCTGCTAGCTTTGCGTAGCTGTCGTTTTACTGGGGATATTGATATTAAATTCATATAGAAATAATTTTTGTGTTGGATGAGAATTTGATTACCCAAATTCAGGTTGTTCTTTTCATCCAGCTTGAACGCTTCTGGAAGTTTTGTCAGTTCTAGTGCAGGTTCTGGACTGTTCGATTGTATACTTTCTTTTTCTAAGCTTTTTAACTCGATGATTTTCAGTGTACTGCTAGCTGCAGAACTGCTGAACTACATCTACCAATTGCACTAGTCAGCTACAACTACTCCCTGCAGAGCTGTTGCACATTTAGGCTGCTTTCTGTTCAAGGTTTCCTCATGCATGTGCCTGCAGTGGCTGGCAAGTAGTTTTGAGGGGTAACTCTGATCCACTGATTGACTTGCAGATGGTTACCCTAGGTGAAATCTCCATCTGATTTTTAATCTCTATGTGTGCTCTTAGATCTAGTTATCACTTGAGCTATTTTACGTCAAGATTCGAGAATTGTTGAAGTCCCTGTTGGCAGTGCAAGTGTGCTGTAGAGCCACACTGTCCCACGGGATGCTGCAACCCCCATCCACCCCTTCACTGCCTTTGCAGCCCCCTAATTCTAGGAGTTTTGTGGGAGAGAGAGAGAACAAACATGCTGGACACAGTAATCACTCCTCTTTCTCTTGGTATGGGGATCAACTGAAAGTTTTACCTGAAAACATGTATCCAAAGGAGACTGTTCTTTCACTTTGGTAGTTGTGTAGTTAATCCAGTTACCAAAAGTGGAGTTGATCAGTTTGCCTCATTGATTTCTAACCTGCCTGTTACTGTACTCTCTGAGAAAGATGAATTAAACCCCATTGTAGATTACTTAGAGAGCTGAAGACTAAGACAAAAAAGAGGCATACAATGCCTAGCTGTGGAAGAATTACCTTGGGAAACACGAGTCTTGCCTCTGATGTGTACAGAAACACAATTCCCATGAGAAATATCAGAAAGTTGAAATAATACAGAACCATTTTAAATTGCACATAAAAGTTCCTGAAAATGACAAGCTGACAACTTGAAACAATTTTGAGATCCTTCGTGCCAGCTCTCATTTCTCTCCTGCTTCTTCATTTGAAGACAGCTTCTCGCCCACAAATGTCTTCAAAAGGTTCTTGGCAAATCGAACATCCCAGAGCACAGAAGTTTAGTCTTTATCTTCACTTTATCTTAGCACAAAATAGCTGCCTTTCACCTCTGCTTTAAGGGTAAAAAGGTTTAAAATCTTGCTCGGTATTCCTCGCACATGCAAATCTGCCTCTGAAACACAAGTAGAAACACAAAATACTGTTTTAGTGCTCTTCTTGAAGTGTGGCGAAGAGCTGGAAGGTTTGAAATTAGCATCCCCAAATTAATCTGTGGGTGTTTCTCATCATGAGGTTGCCTGTGGGAGAAAGGAGAAATAACTGATATTTATATTCATATCCATGTATATGAGAGACTAAGCAATCCCGGTGTGCTTCTGGCAAACTGCTGCTAGACAGATGAGTAGAGTCAGGTGTCAAAAGAAAACCTATGGCACGGAGGCCATATGTATCTATGGACAGAAAGCCAAAAGTCTTTCTAGTTTGACAACATACTAAACTAGAACTCTAGTTTGAGTTATGCTAAAAGTTATATTCAGAGCTAGTGAAAACATAGGCATTGCCAGATATGCTGCTTTTTTTCCCTTTCTAGACAAATACTCCCTGCTGCTGTCTTAGTGAGATTATTTATCTATATATTAACTTGATTCCACTTATTTACTCCAAAGATGTACATAGGATCTTCCACATCAGTTTTAATATCTCTAATAAATTCTTGTCCTTAGGTACTTAGGAGCAACCACTGATTACATTCTAGGCTCACCATAGAGAGAGGAAGACGAATGGTTCTTACACATTGTTTTTTGCGATATACAGAATAAAAAGAGTCATTCTCAGAACCATATATATGACATATTTGTTACAATTTCAGTGAAAGGATTTAGGTTTCTAAGTACTTAAGTAACTTTTGAGAGCACGGTTTAGCTGTTTATAAGTCACTTTGCAGCATCTGGAAACACTGTTTGCACTGATTCTAATCAGTGATTATTGCAAATCATCTTTGTGATTTCAGATGTGGTGGTACAGTGGTGTACACAAGGAGACCTACTTGCCGTAGCAGGCATGGAGAAGCAAAGCCAGCTGGTTGACCTCAGCAATGGTTCGCTGTTGAAAAGCGCACTTGTCAAGTTCTACAATGTGCGTGGGGAACATATCTACACTCTGGAGACACCTGTGCAGGTAGGAGGTATTTTTCACTCAGCTCACAATGCTCTGCTGACATGTTTTTCCTACATGAGCTCGTTGTTGAAGACCTGCAGTGTGAAAACAGTTGCAAACAACCCAAACACTTTTTAAAATACGATATAGATAAAAGTGCACTATAAATAATTATTGTTTGCATTCAGGTAGACATCCAAGAGTGCATCTGGTTCTAAGACCCACTCTGTTAGGTATTGTGCAAGTATATGAGAAACTGTCCATTTCCTAAAATCATTGGACCATGAACAGACAAGATAGAGAAAGGGAATTCTGCTGTTTTTATGGATAAGTGACTGAGGCAGAAAAAAAACAAAACAGGCAACTTGCTTGATGTTGTAACAGAGCCAACAGCTGGACAAAAATATTCCAAGTGCAGTATGTTAACTACAAGATTATTTTCTCTTTGTTATTGCTATAATTTTCTAATGTGTAATTAGTTGATCTGATGCAATATTTTACTTTTTATGGCATCAGATGGAGATGGATGAATCAGTCTTGTTTCTGTTCCCACCTTCTGTACAGACTTTCATTGTAACCTCAGTCAAGTTACTTGACAAGTGAATTGTCAACACATGGCCTGTGTGCTGCTTAGAAGCATAACATGCTTCATAGTCTTCACTCATATTTCAGAACCCAGCTGAATGTCTCTTTACAGTTTATTCCATTTTCTGCAGAATAGGGATGACTCTGTTCTGATTTCTGACTGTTCCTAGTGAAACTTAATTAATTTATAATAGCTTTGAAATCTAAAAGTGAAGGAAAATGCTACAGATATATTTACTTAATTATGTTTAATGATGATGTGATGTATTATCATTTTTTTTTCAGTACCCTGACCTGGAATGGATACAAAAGGATGATGTAGTAAACCAGCTGCTAAGCTTTTGTGTTTGCTTATATTTAGCATTAACCTGTGCTTATTAACATTAGCACTCTAGTTTAGATAGAATTCTTTAGTTTCATAATGTATAAAATAATGGTCTCTAAAGCCAACCTACGTATGTACAGTGACATCTAATGCTGATTTAGGTACCTAAAGGACTTGCCCATACACACAGCTTTATTGTCTTAAACGTAGCCCTTCCAGCAAAGTAGCACAGCCCTTTCCTTTCTGGATTGGTTCTGGAGAAAAATATTTGTATCAGTGTTACTTATTCCCAGCAAACCTTGTTCTTTTACCTCAGTGCCAGAATACGGTATGTCCATGTTAACTGTTGAACCAGTGTAACACTCTGGTGTCAAGCTGTTGAAATGGTGGTTTGAGCGTTGGAACGGATAGGGTCAGGTTGCCATAAGGTGTGCGTGTGTGCAGGCTCTTCTCTTACTGCTTTGTTCCCAGTAACTTCAAATTCTCCATTGTTTAAATATCATCGTGCACTCTAGTTCTCCCTCTGTCTCTTCAGTTCTTTCTCATATTTTCAGCTCTTCTCCTTTCTTCTCCATTTAATCAACTGGGAGAAAGCACATATTGTGACTGACACGAGGACTAATTATTCTGCCTTTATTTTAGTACTTATAGGGCAACTGACAGGTCATACAGAACACGTAACTGCCAAGTTCCTACTGCAGTATTTGTCATAGTGAAAATACTAACATGAGCCTCTCTGCTCTTTCCAGCTGCTAATTTTCACTGAAATTGCAGCACTTAAATACCATGGAGCTTCCTTTCCCCATTGTCAACTTCAGATGAAAAGCCAACAGCTTCAGAAGTTGTAAGCCATATTGGAAGTGAAGGATGAAGGGGGTGGCGGGTGGCAATCACCACTTAGCACAATCGTGGAGTCTTATTTCCTTGAGAAACCGGGATAAAAATAGCGTTCAAACTGATATGTTTATTTTTATTTTAACATGGTGTGCATAAACATATCTAAAATTAGAGCTGCTCCTTTTATTAATCAGTGTATATTCTCCTTATTTAGTGCATCTAAATTCTTATTTACTAAGCTGCAGGAGGAAGCGAGGGGTCTTTCAGAAGGGCACCTGTATCTGCTCATGGGGATTTAGTGCATCTATGTATTTGAATGCTGGTCTAGTGGTATTACTGGTGACATGTATGCTAGAATATTGCTAAGTGTTTGGTTTACTGACTTTTGTTACTCTGTGCCTCTGCTCCGAAGATGTATATGCAGAGATGACAGAGTGAGTCAGTCAGTGGTCCCAGTAATTTTTCTGATGACAAATTCATCAGAGTAAATTAGTTTTCTGTACCATGACAAGTCACCCTTGTAATGGAATTTTATAAAATTAATCATTGGCCATTGAAGAAAAGAAAATAATTTCCTCATCTTGAGCTCTTCTGCTAAAACTGTTCCTTCTGAAACAAGCGACTGTGTGACTGGAAAAGCACATTTATTCTAAATAAGCATTGTTCTGAATATAAAGATCAAAAAAAAAGTAAAGCAGCAACAAACAGAAAATAGTGGATTACAGGTGCAAAACTGATTTTCCATGTGGTCCTCTGTCATGATTTTTTGATAAAGCAAATGTCTGAAAATGTTATCAGTAAAATACAGTGAACTGGTTTTGTTTCTGCTGTTTGTCTGTCCTGTCTTTGGTAGGATATTCAGGAAATGAGATTTTACTGTTTATAAGAAAACTCAGTCTAAAACTGTTGGAGGATTTGTATGCAGCTTGGCTGGAATGTTACCTAACAAAGTCACTGCAAACCCCAAGGTAGAACAGACTTGAATACTGCAGGTTACTCATCTTGATGATGCCTTTGTCATGGATCCCCTTCAAAGTGTTTTATTTGCCACCTTCTCCAGCTTTAGTAGGGTTCTGGTATCCTCTGTCTCATTTGATTAACTAACTCTCTTAAGCTCTTATCTTCAGTGTAGGATCTTATAATTTGTAAACCTAGTTTGCTGACTATAAAACACCTAGATAGGGAAGTCACACTTGTTTAGAAGGATCCGCCTGAACACAGTAGCTTTGCATGACAAATAATGTTCATAAACAGAGTGTA
Source organism: Baryphthengus martii (assembly GCA_013396935.1). Taxonomy (NCBI): domain Eukaryota; kingdom Metazoa; phylum Chordata; class Aves; order Coraciiformes; family Momotidae; genus Baryphthengus; species Baryphthengus martii. The sequence goes on from VWZK01000984.1 coordinate 141,483, forward strand.
GAGTTAGCACAGTGTAACAGTCTCTCTTGCTCCCTGCTCTGGGGCTTCAGCTTGCCACCCTGACATGTGGCAAGAATATATTTGCTGAATATAGCAGAAAGAGCTGAAAAAGCATCGGTAAGGGTTCGGCAAATATTGAAGTACTTCTACATAGAATCAAACTGTTTTGAACCTTGAAAGAATGAGGGAAAAATTCAGAAGGATTTTCAGAAAGTAACACTAGACTTATATCTTATTGGAAGCAGTTCTATCAAAATTGGGTCCATACTGTGACTCCAATACTGGTTATTTGTTTTATACAAAGAGCATATCTTAAAGGCTGTTGATCAGCTTACAACTATTCAAAAATATGCTATGAATTTCTGTAAAACTTAGCTGTTGCTGCAGTCACCCTTGTGTGCACAGACACCGACCTAATGTTCCAAAAATATGCCCAGTTCTTTTAGCTGCAAGTTTTTTTTTCATAGCCCTACTTTTTTAACATTCAAAAATGTGATTACAACAGCAGGCTGCCCTGTTGGTCATAATTTTTTCATTGGGAGAATGTTAATTTCATATATTGTTTGTTAAATCCTCACAACCTTTCCCTGGCATGCAGCAGGGGTGAGATTAATCAACTCATTCATGACTATTTTACAGTCTTACTGAAATTGTTTACTGGAAATGCTGCAACCTAGTTCTGTCACTTCAGAATTTCTCATCCGATGTGCAAACAGGTCTTAATTATGTCAACTAACTGTACCTGCTGTCATGTCTGAGTGGATACAGCTGCTTCATATCTTACCATTTTCACTTTAAGCTGTGGAGTCTCCTAGAAAATCACTTCAAAGTTGCATAACTACCAATTTAACAAACCTGTGATTTTTTTTATTTATTTATTTTTTTTCTAGTTCAAAGTTGTGGCTTATATTTTGGTTCCTTCATTGCTTTTTTTAATTTTCTTTTTTATATGTCCCAGAGAGGACGTGGGGAACAAGAATATGGATTTAGAAACCCTAATGCTGATCTCATCTATACACCTATAATTCTACAGTAAATTTACATTAGCTTTTGATTTTGTACCACTGAGTAACTGGTGTAAGAACGGATTAAACCTCAAGTGCAATGAAGAAGGATATGAGTGAATTGAGCCCCATATGTCCCAGAATCAGTTGTACAGCAACAAGATTACATGCAGAAAAATTGTAATGACATTTTTATCACTGTAATATTTTTAAACCCTAAGTGGTGTACCAAAGGCTAAGTCTTTATGGGAGAGGTTTCCAGGAGTCGTTGAGAAGACCCGCTTGCTCTAAACCGGGACAGATATAAGAAGCTGTGATACTGCGGAAACCTGGTAGTTGTGTAAAAGCTGGTTTACTATAGGTTTGAGAAGGAGAGTGCAATTTTAGGTTAAATTCAGATCAAAAGGCTTTGAGAGAAGAGGCTGCATTTTATGTTGCCCAACTGAGCTGGCCTTGCAGACTTTGTCTTCATTTATTTCACACAGAGTGTTCAGGTTTGTTGCTTCTGAATTAATGTTGCCTTTCATTTGTATTGCCTAAAATTAATCCTGTTTAGTTGTTATCAGATGACAACAAAGCTTCAATAATTTATTTTCTTACAGAAACAAGAGCAACAGTTTAGAACTAACTGGTGAAACATTCTTTGGGATATTAATAGGGACCTTAATATTTTCTGTATAGAATCATAGATTTGTTTTGGTTGGAAGAGACCTTGAAGAGTCCAGCTGTCAACCCAGCACTACCAGGTCACCACTAAACTATGTCCCTCAGCACTACATCTATGTATCTTTTAAATACCTCCAGGGATGGTGACTCCTCTACTTCTATGGGCAGCCTGTTCCAGTGTTTTACAACTCTTTCGTTGAAAAAATTTTTCCTGATATCCAACCTAAACCTCCCCTCACACTACTTGAGACTGCTTCCTCTCATCTTATCACTGGTTACTTGGGAGAAGAGACCAACCCCTACCTCGCTACAACCTCCTTTCAGATAGTTGCGGAGGGCGAGAAGGTCTCCCCTGAGCCTCCTTCTCTCCAGGCTAAACAATCTCAGTTCCATCAGATGCTCCTCATAAGGCTTGTTCTCTAGACCCTTCACCAGCTTCGTTGTCCTTTTTTTGGACATGCTCCAGCACCTCAGTGTCCTTCTGGTAGTAAAGGGCCCAAAACTGAACCCAGTATCTGAGGTGTGGTCTCACTACTGCCGAGTACAGGGGGACAATCACTTCCCTACTCCTGCTGGCCACACCATTTACGATACAGGCCAGGATGCTGTTGACTGCCTAGGCCACCTGGACACACAGCTGGCTCATGTTCAGAGGGCCGTGGGCCAGAGCCCATAGATCCTTTTCTGCCAGGCAAATTTCTGGCCACTCTTCCCCAAGCCTGTAGCTTTGTCTGGGGTTATTGTGACCCAAGTGCAGGACCTGGCACTTGACCTTGTTGATCCTCATACCACTGACCTCAGCCCATGGATCCAGCCTGTTCTGATCCCTCTGTAGAGCCTCTCTGCCCTCAAGCAGGTCAACACTCTTGCCTGACTTGGTGTCATCTGCAAACTTACTGACAGTGCCCTCAATCCTCTTGTCCAGCCTGTTGATACAGATATTAAACAGAACTGGTCCCAGTACTAAGACCTGCGGAACAACACTTGTGACTGGCCGCCAACTGGATTTANTACTTCTATGGGCAGCCTGTTCCAGTGTTTTACAACTCTTTCGTTGAAAAAATTTTTCCTGATATCCAACCTAAACCTCCCCTCACACTACTTGAGACTGCTTCCTCTCATCTTATCACTGGTTACTTGGGAGAAGAGACCAACCCCTACCTCGCTACAACCTCCTTTCAGATAGTTGCGGAGGGCGAGAAGGTCTCCCCTGAGCCTCCTTCTCTCCAGGCTAAACAATCTCAGTTCCATCAGATGCTCCTCATAAGGCTTGTTCTCTAGACCCTTCACCAGCTTCGTTGTCCTTTTTTTGGACATGCTCCAGCACCTCAGTGTCCTTCTGGTAGTAAAGGGCCCAAAACTGAACCCAGTATCTGAGGTGTGGTCTCACTACTGCCGAGTACAGGGGGACAATCACTTCCCTACTCCTGCTGGCCACACCATTTACGATACAGGCCAGGATGCTGTTGACTGCCTAGGCCACCTGGACACACAGCTGGCTCATGTTCAGAGGGCCGTGGGCCAGAGCCCATAGATCCTTTTCTGCCAGGCAAATTTCTGGCCACTCTTCCCCAAGCCTGTAGCTTTGTCTGGGGTTATTGTGACCCAAGTGCAGGACCTGGCACTTGACCTTGTTGATCCTCATACCACTGACCTCAGCCCATGGATCCAGCCTGTTCTGATCCCTCTGTAGAGCCTCTCTGCCCTCAAGCAGGTCAACACTCTTGCCTGACTTGGTGTCATCTGCAAACTTACTGACAGTGCCCTCAATCCTCTTGTCCAGCCTGTTGATACAGATATTAAACAGAACTGGTCCCAGTACTAAGACCTGCGGAACAACACTTGTGACTGGCCGCCAACTGGATTTAACTCCATTCACCACCACTCTTTGGGTTCAGGCATCCAGACCGTTTTTTACTCAGTAAAGCATACGCCCATCCGAGCCATGAGAAGCCAGTTTTTCCAGGAGAATGCTGTGGGAGATGGTGTCAAAAGTTTTACTAAAGTCTANTCTCAGTTCCATCAGATGCTCCTCATAAGGCTTGTTCTCTAGACCCTTCACCAGCTTCGTTGTCCTTTTTTTGGACATGCTCCAGCACCTCAGTGTCCTTCTGGTAGTAAAGGGCCCAAAACTGAACCCAGTATCTGAGGTGTGGTCTCACTACTGCCGAGTACAGGGGGACAATCACTTCCCTACTCCTGCTGGCCACACCATTTACGATACAGGCCAGGATGCTGTTGACTGCCTAGGCCACCTGGACACACAGCTGGCTCATGTTCAGAGGGCCGTGGGCCAGAGCCCATAGATCCTTTTCTGCCAGGCAAATTTCTGGCCACTCTTCCCCAAGCCTGTAGCTTTGTCTGGGGTTATTGTGACCCAAGTGCAGGACCTGGCACTTGACCTTGTTGATCCTCATACCACTGACCTCAGCCCATGGATCCAGCCTGTTCTGATCCCTCTGTAGAGCCTCTCTGCCCTCAAGCAGGTCAACACTCTTGCCTGACTTGGTGTCATCTGCAAACTTACTGACAGTGCCCTCAATCCTCTTGTCCAGCCTGTTGATACAGATATTAAACAGAACTGGTCCCAGTACTAAGACCTGCGGAACAACACTTGTGACTGGCCGCCAACTGGATTTAACTCCATTCACCACCACTCTTTGGGTTCAGGCATCCAGACCGTTTTTTACTCAGTAAAGCATACGCCCATCCGAGCCATGAGAAGCCAGTTTTTCCAGGAGAATGCTGTGGGAGATGGTGTCAAAAGTTTTACTAAAGTCTAAGCAGACAACATCCACAGCCTTTCATTCATCCACTAAGTGGGTCATATAGGCCATAAGATCATCTCTGACTGTGGCAGAAATGGATCATGATCAGGACTGGAAAATAGGGAGATGCTTGTCTAAGCAAAGACTCGTTCTGCTAAAATGGAATCTCATCGTTGTATAGAAGTCTTAAAAAAACATTACTGTAGAAATGGAGAGGACATAAGAAACATCTGCAAATCAAATAAGAGTTTGCTACATGAAAAATCGTATAAGGCCACAGCAGTGTGGTTTCTGACCACATCATAGTCTTTATTGCTTTTATCACCATCAATTTGTACTAGTTAATGTTGTTCCCACTGTAAATATGGGGAACAGAAGAATGAAGAAGTTACAATACTTCCCAGCAGCCATCTGTGAATGCTGTGACAGTACAGAGATGTACACATACAATTCACAAGAGCTGGGTGGACGCCACAGCCATTGCACCTTCCAGCTTTTCTCTGAGAAAAGCAAAGTGAAAAGATGTGATCTCCACAGCAGCAGTCTAAAATGAGAGCAAGCAGGCAACGTACACCAGAGTTTTACTTACACATACCATTCACTTGGTACTATTTTACAGCTGAGTTCTTTCTCTTGAGAAAAATCCCACTTATTGCTGGGCTTTCTGCCCTGGAATACCATTTTTATTTCATTAGCAGTGGGACTCCCAGTGCCAGCAGACAAGGGATTAGTGTAAGCAGCAGGCAGGCCCCATGGCTCAGGATTTCTGAGCTCAAGACAGGCAGCAAGAATCAGCTGGAGCAGTATTTTCATTGACTGAACTGCACACAAGTGATGAAAGGTATGTAAATTATGTTTTCTCCTATAAGAGCGACAGATGAGTGGCTTATAAGAAGCAATCTCAAAGCTTGAGCAGGAGTATCCATTCCCTTGTGCTCTTCTAAGGGGAGTAGACATCCCAGCTAGGGGTACAGGTTTGATTGGATGTAGGTGACGTTCAAGCCCACTCTGAAAAAAAAAATAAAAATGGCAAAACACCTCTTTGTTGGCCACTTTTTGAGGTGTGTTTTCAGTCAGTATTTCTCTTGATAAAACATCTCATTTTTTTATCCTTTACCTAATTATTTCTAATATATAGTTGTCATAGAGCTACATCCTGTGTGTTGCAGTTCAAGGGTTTTTCCAGGATTTTTTATCCCTGTGTGTTTTTATTTAAACCCTGGAATTCATTCAGGTGTTTACAGTTTGTATATGCAAAGTGAGATTAGAAATTATCATTAGATGTTGCATTTGTAGCTACATTTCCTTGCTCCTAGCAGAAAAAAACATGTGCGCGAACACGGAAAATAAAATTATTTTGTGCGAGTCTGCTTGTTCATTTTCTAAAGGGTGCAATATGGGTATCAACAACTTTTTTCCTTTCTTTTTTTTGCTAAAACAATGCAAGTAAGTGGATGCTTTATGAGGAGCAATACTTTGGTGTTGGACTTTGGAGTTCAATTGGTTTTTGTCTGCAGAGTTTGGAAGGAATGCCGTGGCCAGCTCATAACTGACTTGCTGCAGTAATTGATTCACATCCCTTGTCCTTCAAGGGAAAGAGTGGGAAGCATAGTTATTGAAAAGTATTATTGGAGCAACACATTTAAAGGTCAAGTCAGATCTGGCATTTGGGTGATCTTTTATTTCTCCCAGCCTGTAATGACAGGCCAATTTTCTCTGAACCTCATCTTAAATCTTAGCCCTTCACCGTAAATGAAGTGTTGCTGGATATTAGGCTTGAGGAGTGCTGGGGGACTGATAGTCCCATGGAAAAGGCAGGCAAGGTATGGCTGGTGAAACAGTAGGGAAAGACAAACCAGTATGATGCAAGTGCTTGTTGATGAGATTGAAATTATGAAGATTAAAACGTGAGTTGTGTGACGAGACTAAATGTAAAAATGTAGGAGTAGGAATTTGATTTACAAACAGTACAACACTCACAGGTACTCTGTGTGTGTGTGTGTGTTTTGAAACATGCACCCACTCATATTGTTTACATAAAGATGCAAAGACAGAATATAAGGGAATCAGACATTCAGAAATGTAGAAGATGGCTGAACTCTGGTTGCCTGTTGGGAAGCTGCAGTGAAATGATGCGGTGAGACTTCACACTTTATGCTCTTCCTCAGCTCCACAGTGCTGTGCTGCTAGAGGTCCTACCCAGCATTTCAAAGCTTCTGAGAAAACTGTTCCTTGGGAATGTGTTTAAGATTGCAAAAGTTCTTTCACTGGTGCTGTCTGCATCTCTGCTGATCTCTGCATGCAGCGGTAACCTGAGGAGAGAAGTGGCTTCATTTGGCTCTATTTGGATAAACAGAGGCCTATCTGGGTGGGTTATAACAGCTGCAATACTAGGCTTCATGGCAGGCCTATCTGGGTGTGCTATATTGGATTATGATAGCTGGGATATTAGACATCGCTTTGGGCATTAAACTCTCCAATACATAAACCTTTGTGTGCTAAGTCACGTATTTGTTTGTTCCTTCACTGTATTTATAGGTAAGCTTTAGTTGATGCAAAGTGAACAAACAGAAGGATGCATTTTGGATCTTACAGTAATGCTCAGTTCTGCCCACGCTGGGTTTCAGCCCTTGGGAAATCAGGGTCACTTCTACTGGTGCTGTCTGAGACTGAGACTGTCGTATAGTAGATATAGCAGGTATCTAACTTGTGTCCGTGTCTTTTCAATTGCATTTTTTTTGCAAGCAGCTTGAACTGTCTCATTACTGCCAGAGTATAAGGGCTGAGCCATACTCTCAAATCATGAAAACACTGATCCAGTAAGTCATACTTTGTGTAATTTCTCATCAAATTTAAGGCTCTGTCCCGTAGATTATGGTTATGACAAGCCGTTTAGTAATTATTGATGGTACACAAAGGATTTCTCAATTCTTTTGAAGTTCCCCACTACAAAATGCCTTTAGCAATTACTGTGAAAATCACAGGGTTCGCATGTTGCTGCTTTCTATTTGCATATCAGTCAGCCTGAAGGTTTGTGCCTCCATGGAAGTGTGTCTGTGTGGTGATGCCTAGATGAAATGAAAATGAAGCCTCTTCATTCTTCTTACTTTTAAATTTAAAGGAAAATATTGGTTTTAATCTAGGATAAGATGACATAGCAGGGAAGATCTTTTTTTCTGAAAAAGTTGTTTCGTCCAACCCTTTATCTTGTGATAAACATTGATATAGGGCTGTGCAGCTGCAGTTTACTTCGTATCATTCACATAAAACATCTTGTCCCAGTTTCTGTCCTTTAAGCATCTTGAATTTGTAACTGAAGGGAAAGCTTTTTTCCTCAGACTAGTTTAGTAATTTCTGAGCTGATGTAACCCAGCTGTCTGGGAGAGGAGTGGATGAAAGTTACTATTGATGACACCCGGACCCTTGTCTTCTGTATAGTTAATTCTCATTTAGTGCATCTTGTGAAGAGCAGAGATATTCCAAAGAGACCCTGACCTTTCAGTAAATATAGTTCATAATTTAGATGAAAACTGTGTTTGCTTAAACTTTTGAGTGTCGTGGATTGTCAAAAGAAGGGAGCCCTTCACAGGAAGGAGCAGAGCTTTTGTAATTCACCGATTACAGCCTGCTGCACAGAAATCTTCATGGAGTGGGAGTAGTTCTCTATTCTGTGTTGTTTGTTTGCATAGAGATAGCAGCTATGGGATTGAAACTCCAAACAGTACGGAATCTGAAAATACAGAGGCTTTGTAACACAAAGCAAGAGATGCGAGGTGGATGCAGCTAACACTCATGAAGTGCAAAAGTAGTAATGATAAGGCTATAAAAAGTTGCAATAACCTAGTGCTTTACATTACAAAGATGGGATTTAGGAAGAGAGTTGTCCTTGCAAGCACAACTGTATTCTCACATGAACTCTCAGTGTTCACGCAGCAGGGAACCATGTCCAAGGCAGTGTTTTGTTGTTACTCTGCTCTGCATTCTGCCACTTAGTACGAGTCACCTCTGACTCTTTCTGATTTTACTGTCATGAACTGAGACATTTCTGAGCGTAGACAAATAGAAGACAAAAGACCATTCTCTGTTTTGTTCCTCGTTCTCTTCCACAGTTCGCTTCCTCTGGGAATAGTTCAAAAGAGACACTGCAGCAGAAGACTCGCTGCAAGGCAAGAAAGCTGGGTTTTGTCCACTAGTTTACTAAGTGTCTCTGGGCCTATAATTTAACTTTTCAGTTATAAAATGCAAGCCATTCCTGGTAGATAAGGATTGATTAGATGACGGAAAAAATCATCTGGATAGGGCATCGAAAGTTCCTACTTTTTAACACATAAGTGACTTTAAAGTCATTTATATTATCTAGGTAATGAATTTGATAGACAGTTCCTTGCGTGAAGAGCTTTAAGCCTGGTGAGTAAAAAGCACTGTATAAACATCAACTACTGATATTGATAATTTCAGATGTTGACGTTATTCTCCCTTTTCGTGCACTGTAGCATGCACTTCTAAGTTGCTGGAAGACTTAGGGTAGCCTGAATCGTGCTGAATTCATGTGATCACTTGCTGTGCAACAATCCTGGGGCCAGGACAGGCTCTTTTAAAGTTGTATCCTTTTCCTCTCCATGCAGCGTCCCATCATCTCGATCTGTTGGGGTCACAGGGATTCGCGCCTGCTGATGGCTTCCGGACCTGCATTATATGTTGTCAGAGTCGAGCACAGGGTCTCCAGTCTGCAGCTGCTGTGCCAGCAGACCATCGCTACCTGTCTGCGGGATGACAAGGATATCAGCAAACTGACCCTGCCCCCTCGGCTCTGCTCGTACCTCACCACTGCCTTTATACCAACAATCAAGGTAAAAAGAGAGAAGCGCGTGAGTGTGTGTGTGAGGAAGAAGAAAGGGTTGCTTGATTACCACCCTCCGTGGTGCTCCAAAGTGACAGTGGCTAAATTACAAGATAGTATAACATCATAATTATAATTTTAAAAGCTTAATTAAGGGTTATTCCTGTCCTCTTGAAGAGACCACAGATTCATTTGGTGCCTATTAAAATCTGCAAAGAAGGCTCACACACTCTGGTCTGCATTATTCCATGGGGATGTCCTTGGAAAGGCCATCCCCAAGGATGAAATGTTGTGGTGACTCACAAAGGCTTCTGAAGAAGCTCACGCTGATGATAATGCTGTGTCAGGGTTATAGGAGAGATTCACAGTGATAAAACTGTTGCCTCCCTACTTGTTGCATGAGTCCTTATATTGCCAGGAAAGTTATACTTGAAACCTGTGGCTGCCCAAATATTTCTATTGACAGGGAGTTCTGCTAACCTTACTCTTTGAGCAGTACTATGGAAAAACAAACCAGATATTATACCTTTTACTGTACCGCTAGCAGAGCCATCTACTCAACCCCTTTCTTTTACGGTTTTGCCCTCAGTCACGTCTCAGGATTTCCACGCTCTTTATCACAGCCTAAACCAGAGCATTAGCTGGTAAATGTCTTCCAAATTCAAACATAGATTTTTGTGTTACGTACATTTTGTGTATGTGTTACAGCATTCTCTTGAGGCAGTTTCAGGTCTTTGTTAAAACAATGAAGAGCTAGAGTAACTAATTTGAAATCGGTGGTGTTGGCCCAGCTTAAACAAGAACAAATTATGTCTATAAAGTAATGATTCAGCACAGTTCCATTTGGGTACTGCTAGTCAGAGCAATTTGTGCAACTGTGAAATATTTCATTTGCCAAAAAGTAAATGCCTTGCTGTATCCGTAACTGCATCTCCAAAGACGGAGAGCATTTAACAGGCAAGTGATTCTAAGCTCATAGAATCACAGAATGGTGGGGGTTGGAAGGGACCTCTGGAGATCAAGTCCAACCCCCCTGCCAGAGCAGGATCACCTAGGGCAGGCCACACAGGAACATATACAGGTGGGTTTTGAAAGTCTCCATAGAAGGAGACTTCACAACCTCTCTGGGCAGCCTGTTCCTGGGCTCTGTCACCCTCACAGTAAAGAAGTTTCTCCTCATGTTGAGGTAGAACTTCCTATGTTCTAGTTTGTGCCCATTGCCCCTCGTCCTGTCACAGGGCACCACAAAAAGAGACTAGCCCTTCCTACTTGACATTCACCTTTCAGATATTTCTAAACATTAATAAGATCCCCTCTCAGTCACAATCCTCTCAGCCTTTCCTCAGCCCAGAGATGCTCCAGTCCCCTCAGCATCTTTGTAGCCTTCACTAGACTCTCCCCAGTAGTTCATTGTCTCTCTTGAACTGGGGAGCCCAGAACTGGACACAATACCCCAGATGTCGTCTCACTAGGGCAGAGTAGAGGGAGAGGAGAACCTCCATCACTCTGCTGGACACACTCTTCTTTATGCATCCCGGTTCTTTCTGGCATGCCTACTTCTCCCCATCAGAGCATCAGTGACACTTGCTTGGCTGTTAGTTAAGCGAGAGGAGGGAATGGAATGGAATGGAATGGAATGGAATGGAATGGAATGGAGGCAGCAGTTGGCTGTAGCAAGGCTGGGAGCCATGAAGGAGATCAAAGGGGCATGAGCAGTACGTAGGCATGCCATTGCCAACAACTCTTCCATCACCTCCTAGAGAAGATGCCAGGGTGAGGAGCAGTGGCAGGGCTGCAGAGCTGAGAGACTGAAGCAGGGTTCCCAGAAGTCTCATGCCCCTACTGTTTCACGGGTGTTTCTGGAGCCTCCTTGGCACTGCTTGGTACTTTACCCTGCCTCTTTCCCAAACATGTATTCCCCCCTACCTTTGTCAGCCATACCTCCAGTGCCTGCCAAGGCACCTTCTTCCCTGCATACATTCCTTTCCTCCCTCCAGCTTGAGGAGTACATTATAAATCACTCCTCAGCTCATGTCCATCTTGCTAGGTTAAAGAGGCTCCTTTTTTCCCTGTACTTTTTTTTTTTCCCTATACTTTCATTTTGAGAGAAAACTGTTGCCTTATATAGACATTAGTAATATTTGTGTCATTCAGGCTGTAGTGTCCTAGACGAAAGCAGTCCAGCCACTTTAGGACTGAGCTTTTCATGAATTAATATGGTGTGCAAGCAGGGCACAGTAACCCACCCTGAGCGTTGTACTTGTATTTCTCAGCGAAGATGGGTCATGTGCTTGGAAGTGATTTAAGTAATACAAGCTTCTTCTAGAGCTGATGGTATTGTAGCCTAGTGGCATAGCATGTACCAGTACTAACCAGGAATGGGAACCTGAGAGGCTATGTTCACTTGGGGGGCCAGCAAGAGACAAAGATACTCTGAGACTTAGACTTGACCACATTACCCTAGTTAAAAGAGAAGTTTGTGATAAAGCCAGGACTTGAAGACAGGCTTGTTGTCTAATTCAGTTCTCTAACCACAGGTCCAACCTTCCTTTTTTACTTAGTTTTAGTTTTCTGTGTACAGCTGCTTTTGACCTAACTAAATAATACGCAGTCACTCTGTCATGCATGTGGATCCTGCATAACTCATGCAGTAACCTGCACTGATTTTGACCTACCAAATTAGAGGTGGGTTCAAATTCATTTAGTTGTGTTGGGATTAAGTCACCACAGAAACAAAACCTCAGTAATCTGTAGGAAACTTTCTCTTTCCTTCCTTCATTTAATTAAGCCTCCTATCCCAGATCCAAACAATATGAGAGATTTTGTCAGCTACCCAACAGCTGGTAATGAACGACTTCACTGTACGATGAAGCGGACAGAAGATGACCCAGAGGTCGGTGGTCCATGTTATACTCTGTACCTGGAATACCTTGGGGGACTGGTGCCTATCTTGAAAGGACGTCGTATCAGCAAGTTGCGGCCAGAGTTTGTCATCATGGATCCTAAAACAGATGGAAAAGCGGGTAGAGTTGAATTGTTGCTCTGTATAAAAAATGATTTAGAAATATTTCAGATGTTAAATCCTCAAGAGTTAAAGAAAATGTATATGTGCAACATGGAAAGTGGCATCTGATTATTTTTTTTCTCATGTGAAAAAAATCTAGGCTCAAGCCTCTGAAATTATACCGTGCTGTCTTCTGTTTCACAAAAGGGAACTTCTTGTAACTTGAACAGTGGGGAATAGATTGCTAATTAGCAAAAAATATTCTTTAGTATCAATTTTGAAGACGATTGAATGTTCTTCATCCCTCTGAATCATGTTCATTTGAGATTGAAGCATTGGAAATTTGGATTTTGCACTAGAAAGGATGAAGAACAGTTAATTTTCTCTGCATAGCTTTATCTCAACTGCTGTCTGGGGATCAGGTTTGTGCTTCTGATGACTGATAGTTCTACTTGATACCGCTTTTCTGAAGCAACACTTATATTTTCTGCGGCCTGTCTTGATAGATGAAATCTATGGAAACAGCTTGATTTCCACTGTGATTGACAGCTGCAACTGCTCGGACTCCAGCGATATCGAACTGAGTGATGACTGGGCAGCAAAGAAATCTCCTAAAATCAGTCGAGCTAGCAAATCACCCAAACTCCCCAGGTAATAATTTCTTGGATATTTCTTCTTTTTCCCCAGATGCAGTCTCTCGTCTCCTTTTTCTCTTTCCTGTTTTATCTTTTATCTTTTCTCTTTCCTCTTTTATCGTTTATCTTTCATCTCTTTTATCTTTCTAGTTTTTCTCTTTTATCTTTCTAGTTTTTCTCTTTTATCTTTCTAGTTTTTCTCTTTTATCTTTCTAGTTTTTCTCTTTTTTTTTCTTTATTTCTTCNTTTTTTTCCATTTTTTTCCTTCACCTCATAAAATTAAAAGCAAATTCCTTTAAGCAGATAGAAGTCTTCTGGAGGAGTGGGGTCTTCTGCAGTGTGCAGATCTGGAGTGATCTCAGAAACTGTTGAGGTGGACTTTGAAGAAGTTTCTGGGGCAACGGGTAATGGGAAACAATAGGGCACAACTTCTACCAAAGCAGTCTCGAAGAAATATTTTATAAATTCTTCCACCACTGCCTTTGCCACATGTGAACTACCACCCTAAGATATATTTTGTCCTTCAGACAGTGTGTGGTTTTTACCTCCTCTGTGCTTAATGTCTCTGGTCTAACTAAAGCCTTTATTTCCTCAGAGGTATTTTCAGATTCATAAGTCCCTGCTTAGGTGGCTCTGCTGCTGTGATGACCTTGCAAGGGAGCCTCAGCAAACAAAATAATATTGTTATTCATCTGGTTGCTTTCCTGCCAAATCTTCATTATATTCATTACGTACATGGACAGAACCCTCCACCTGCACAAAGCCTCACTGATGTCTGTGATGCTTCTCAGACAGCTTCGTGTTAATAGGATTGAGGCCCTGATGCCTTCTAGCTGCAGCTAACACTTTTCCAAAGACCTTACATTGTGAGCTTGTCCTAGTATGAGGCAAAACAAATACATCCATTTATATGTGAACATAACGTGTGAAATACCAAAGTTTTAGTTTGATAGTACTTGACAAAAGAACCGCCAATTCCTGTGCCTAAAACTGAAATGGCATAGGAAAACCAGCTCCCCTTCATCCTTGGTTTTCTAAGACCATACTTTTGAAATGTAACTTTTGTTCATTAATTTTTCTACCTGTGAGCTTTTTTGGATGCTTTGTGTCTTATGCATGACTCTGTTTGTACAGTGGGAGGTAGGAATAACTTGTGGCTTAGGGTAAGAGTGCTGATAAAGTTTGTGGAGCCTTGGTTTGCTGTATGTGGAGTTCTGCCAATTGAGGTGTCAAGTTTCCATTTCTAGAGATTTTACTCAAAGTCTGCATAGCTGAAGTAGCTCAGAGCTACACCTTTTTATGGATTAGTGGAGAGTATATTGTACCTGACAGAACTGCTGTAAGCTTTGTTGAATGAATCAGAAGACTTTCTGGTCAGTTCCTGCACATGTGTCAGGCCTTATACATCTTTAAATTTGACCTATAACTCTTCATCCTGTAGACTCTAGTGTTCATTAGTCCCTTAGAGGACACCATACCAGTTGTCTTAATTACATCTTTACATTAAAAGACATGAATTTTGTGTGTTTTTGCATACCCATTGATGATTCTAATTATTGCTTTATTTGCAGAATCAATATAGAAGCTCGCAAATCTCCAAAGATGTCACGAGCTGCACAGGAGATATCAAGATCGCCGAGGTTGCCAATAAGGAAACCTTCCATTGGTTCACCAAGCCTAACACGAAGAGAGTTTCCTTTAGAAGATATTACTCAGGTATTGTGAACATTGTTACCAGATCTGAGTCCAAATGTATCTCCTTCCCAAGGCACCAAATTGTGATACAGATTCAATAATCACCAATAAGTTTTTTTTGTTTAATTACAATAACTAGACGGAACAATTAGAGAATTGCATCTTCCAGTTCAATGTTAATGTTCAAAAGTGTCGGTGGAGTATGAGATGTTGTTTGATAAATCCTGACATCACTAGCTTCTGTCAATGTGAATCCATTTGAGAGGTTTTATTCTAGGTGATGTTGTTGACCATTTTAAGAGTGTATGTGAAAATGCTTTCTCACCTCCTCAGAGCTATCTTAATGCCATGGTAGTTCTCTGCTTGCTAAGGATTGCAGAGATAAGGAAATGCCTGCTTCAGAGGACCACATGTTCTCTGTTTCATAATTAACATGGAACAGCCTTAATTGAAAGGAAGGCAATGAATTAGCACTTTCTGCTCCTTGTGATGTTCACGTCCTGCGGGTGAATGAAACTTAGCAGGCTGTAGAACTGTCAGGGTTACATATTTAATAATACCAGCCTAAGCTATTTTAGTTTTGTTTTGTTTCCTGTCAGTTGTTTCCTTCTGCTCTGTCATTTTATTTTTCCCTTTTGTATTCAAAAATTCTAGATCAGTTATGTAGTAGTGGTAGATTGGACCAAAAGTCCTTTGAATAGGGCAGGAGACCAGGCTTAGATCCTGCTCCTAGTATTAACAGTGTAACTTTTGGCCTTTGACAAAATCTCTTGATCTTTCAGACCCATAATTTGATCACCATGGAAGCAGTGGTTTGGGAAGCTGCTTTGGAAGCTCCAGGAAAAATATGTTTGTTGTTATGAGTAATTAATTTCTGTCTCATTTATTGTTCTGTGAAGTGATTGGTAAGCATGGAGCCAAAGGGCAGAGTGTATCACTTTCCACAGTACAAAAGAGCCACGCTCTTGTTGTGCAGGAGAAGCAAACATCTGAAAACAGGCCTATTCTTACTAAGCAACCATTGTGTTGTTCAGTTCTTTCAACAACTTTAATCAGCCTGTGTGACTATTGTGTACACCATTTCTGATGGTGTTCAGACATCACAATGAGACTTCTTAGCGACTGGCTATAACAGTCGCTACATAGGCACATTAGGCTGTTTCAGTAAAACAAAAACAAAGAGAAGCTGAAATTTTATGATCACTTGTAATAGCTTGATGGCTCTGCAGGTTTTTTTTATTAGAGATTGGTACAGACTCTATTAGGTGCAAATGATCTTGCTTTTGCTTTTCAGCACAACTACCTTGCTCAGGTCACGTCTAATATCTGGGGAACCAAATTTAAAATTGTGGGTTTGGCTGCTTTCCTACCGACTAACCTTGGTGCAGGTAAAAGTAAACTGTTGATTTTTTTGCATGTCAAAACTTATGCCATGTAATTCTTGTAAGTGATCAAAAGGCTTCTTTAACAAAGCACTTATTTCCTGTGGACAGTAGGAATTAGATTTTAAAAAAATTCACTGTAACTAAAAGATTATAAATACAATGATGTGATGATCAATACAATGTTTAAAGTCTCAGTGGTAATAAAAAAAAGATTAATTGATAGTCAAGCCCAGACCTTCATTTTTACAGTTTATTTGAAAAAAATCTCAAAAGAAATGAACATTTATTCAAGAAGACTATAAAATTGGTAGGGCTTAAGTTATTGCTAATTATAGTGAAATAAAGTTTAAAAACCTCTTACAGCATCGTGCTCAAGATTCCTCAAGTCAGTGCATAGCCTTATTGTATAATTCTCTTAGTGGAGCATCAGTAAATTGGTAACCTTCATTAAAAGCAGCAGTTATGTAGTCTCTTGACCTTCTTCTGGGTAGGCCAATTCTGTGAAGGTAGTCCTGTTGAAAGGAAGAAGGCTAGGTAAAGAACAGGGTACCACGAAGCAGAACTGAGCTCTGAACTGAAATATTAACACAAGTATGGGAGTTTTATGAGCTCTTTGGAAAACTTATTTTTTCCTGTGTTGCGTTATATGGTTAGCTCAGGACTACATAATGGTGCCCTGGATGCAGAATTAGTAAATAGATATCTTTGTGACTATTGTCTACTATCAAACAAGAGATGGAGTCCCAGCTACTGGGAGAGGACCTTTTCTGGCCCAGCCTGTAGACAAAGGTTGTCCTTTTAGGATGTTGTCACCCTGGGGACAACCAGGGCTATTATTGGGCAGTAGCACCTTCTGCTTAATAAAATATTATGAAAACCCTCAGATTTGTTTCCGACGCTTATTTTTTTCCAAGTAATTTATGACTTTCTGACATCTGCATTTGCAATAATTGTCAAAAGATAGTGTCAGAATGACCCTACTGGGTTAGACCAGAGGTCATTCTGATTTTCTCATTGTCAGTGACAGATACGTAGGGAGGGATGTAAGTGTATAGTGGTACTTCCTTCAAATGTTCTTCCAGTCTCCAGTGGTTTGGGTACCAGGGACATCCTGAGCCAGGAGGTGTTTCTTTATATGTATTAACCCTCAAAAGATTTCCTTTCTGAAAGTTTTCCAATTTTCCCCTAAATTTCT
This sequence comes from Baryphthengus martii, assembly GCA_013396935.1. Taxonomy (NCBI): domain Eukaryota; kingdom Metazoa; phylum Chordata; class Aves; order Coraciiformes; family Momotidae; genus Baryphthengus; species Baryphthengus martii. Next base: position 158,675 of record VWZK01000984.1, read on the forward strand.
GTAAGTCAGCAGCATCCTGTGGTAAAGAGTTCCACAAGTAGAATGGAAAATTATTTTCCTTTCATAAAAATAGATGTGAATACAAGATGAAGCAATTCATTATTTCCATAGATTATTTAACTACAGAGATGCTGCTTGCATTTAAAGAGAAATATCTGGAAGTGCCAATCTCTTTCATCCTGTTTATGTAGTGTGTTACATAGCGATTTGGCTAAGAAGGGCCCATACATGCACTTGTTCATTAGCACATTAAATAAAAATAGTCATAGCTCTTCTTTCTGCTTTGAAGTGATTCTTTCTTAGCTTTAGATGATCTTTGTGTAACAGATTTTTTTTATTTTTTTTTTTTTAATATTATACTCTTTCTCCAGTAATATATAAAACCAGTTTGCTGCATCTTCAGCCCAGGCAGATGACAATATATCTCCCAGAAGTGCGGAAGATTTCAATGGACTACATTAACCTACCTGTCTTTAATCCAAATGTTTTCAGCGAAGATGAAGATGATTTACCAGGTAAGGAGGAGCTGGAGGCCTGACATGTTATGGGTTAAGCTAGATAGAGGACAGATCACTTCTGTCACTAGCCCTTCTGGTCAACACAAAGGTCAAAATTCCTTAGTCTGATGGTGTCCTGTAGAATTGAATTAGAATAAAGCTAATGTGTACTACGGACATTGTTTTCTAGAATACATAGAAAATATAATCTATATAGTGCTGAGAAGTTTCAAGTTCGTTGGAAAATTAATCATACTCAGTTTACTAAGAATTTTCTGTAGAGCGAAGCCTTGTGTTCTGCGTCTTTGCAGGACAGAATTGTAATGTGTTGGAAACCCAAAAGGATCGTTCTTGTGACCTGATGGCAGCAAACTACGGCCTGCTGATAGGAGCTTGGGTTGGAGGGCAGATTGCCATAAAACTCAGCCACCATTTGACAAGTGATAAATGCCTGTTTGGATTTTTATCAGTATCTAGTCTTATAGAGGAACTAAAATTGTAGTCTATAAACAAGGGGGATCAGAAAGAATTTCTCATTTCACTGGGATGTAACGTAGCAGAAGATTCAAGCAGTGCAGGGAAGGCTTGGGTGCAGGTGATGTGAACGTGACGGGTAAAAGGATTGGAAGTACTCAGGACCTCTTCCAATCACAAGTTAAAAAAATCATCATGCTAATTAAATTAACTAATAATAGACAAGATAAATGAATACACCTTCAGAATTTTCACATCAGTGAGGGATTCCTGTTGCCAGGTCACAGGTTTTCGGAAGTACAGGAGTGGCCATCATGCCAGTATCCTTTAAGGAGGAAGGAATGTGAGCACTGCCAAGCAATTAAAAGCTTGTGCTAGAGACTATTGAAATAAATGGAAATACTCCCACTATTTTAGACCAAGGTTTTGACTGCTGAAAGCACCAAAGCTTGTATCTGACCCAAGCATCAGAGTAGTCCTCTGGACTTGTGAAGAAACACTTAGGTGCTTAGAAACAAGCCCATTCCTTCATGATTTGGGGCTTGGCTTGCCTAATTTATATCTACATGATATTCGCCTGTAGGATATGTAGAAAATAAGAGACATTGATGTTTGTATATGTATTGTGCATAGGAAGCACTCAACATTTTCTGTTACGAAACGTGGTCCAAGCTGACAGAAAGTAATACAAAAATTAAATAGAAAAAAAAAGTTAATATAAAGCTTTTGTAACTCTTCCTGAAAATTAGATTAGATCTGCAATATCAGTTCCTTTTATATTTTTTAAAGAGCTGAAATGTACTCAGAATTCTAGGTTGGTGAATGCTACATAAATACAGGGAAAGGTGTTAGAGTTTTGTTACAGCAATTTGAGAAGGCTAGTAAAATAAAAAAAATCATATTACCCTGTCCTCCATAACAGCCTTCCTCTTCTTGTGCACTTTTTTCTTTTTACTTTTTTCTGAAAATTCATTTCTGACTTAGGAAATGGAGCCTACTTAAATCTTCAAAAGCATTTTGGGGGTTATCCTTTCTTAAAGCCTGCGTATGGAGGAAAAAGTGTGCCATGTACTAGGGAGAAAAAATATTGTTGTGTAAATAATGATTACATGATAGAAAAAAAACCATAGTAGAAAGCTGTACTTGAGCAGTGGAATGTTAAAAAAAAATCCCCTAGGACAGGGTTTTTTTTATGTACTCAGTAAAGATTTGACCAGGCAAATGGACAGCGAATTGATTTAACTTGCAAATTATGCAAACAAATCAATTAAAAACCATTGGAAAAATGAAAAAAAAAAAAAGGATTTAAACACTTTGGAATATCAAGCAACATGACAACGAATGGAATTTTGTTTGATAGGGCACTTAATACCCATGACAGCAACATTCCAGGTTGCTCAAGCCGAGCTAACAATTAAACCTTAAGCTCTATCAGATAAATTGCTAACCCGCAGGCATGGGGATGAAAGCATGGCCAGCTAAACACAGAAACACTCTGTCTAAGGGGCAGTTAAGTTCAGCTGTTGGGCTTCTTCTAAAGGAACAAACAGTACTACCATAAAAATTAGCCAACACAGCCACAGACCTATCTGAACACCTACCATGTTTGTGACTGATGCTGCTAAAAGCCTGATGCTACTGAAAAGATAATTATAGGGCATAGGCAGATGACTGCAGTTTTAATTACAAATTATCTAATAACTGGACAAGAGCTGTAGAAGTCCTGACTAATGGATCTCTTGCCTGATCTGGTCTTGCAAATCAGAAGTCTCCACAGAATTTGGCACACTTAAAAGATCCTGGATATGACTCTAGGATTCTGGATATTAGTCTCTAGTCTGTTTTTCTCCCATAAACCAGTTGATGTAACTCACCATTTTCCGTGGGTTTAATACAGGAAAACTAATAGAGAATCTGCAAGATTCTTGGGGATTTTTGCTGTTTACCCTCGTTATTATATTTTGTTCCTTCTTGACTTCTGCACCTGTGCTTGATTCCACTGTCCTCTTTTCCCTGCCACACTCCAGCTTTTCAGTGGTAGTCCTTGTTGGAATCACGCTCACCACTTTTTGCAGAAGGAATTGCAAGCAATTGAGCAAGCTCCATGCTGCTGCTGCTAAAAATCATCAGAATTGCTTCTTACCTCACTCTCCCTTGTTCACCACCACATGTGGGAAATTTTTCCTGCATACGTTTGCTTCTTTTCACATTTCTGTTTGCAGTCTGTCCAAACACTGATGTTGAAGTAGCCCTGACTACAGCACTCACTTCTTGAAACGTCTTGGCTTGGCATCTATTTCTTCACATCTTTTCCTTTTAAGTTTTGTCTCTATTTCATTCCATAATATTCCTCTCTTGTTTCGTCTTCCTTCTTTTTGCGCTACTGATTGCTTTCTCACCTGTTGTATTTAAGACATAATAACACTTCCCTTTTCCCAACTGTTGTCTGTATTCTCCAGTTTTCCAAAGCACATTGAGTCTGGGGACATTACTCTAGATACTATACAGTGCGGGTCTTCAACTTTCTTTTTGTCTTCCTCCACTTTTTTTTTTTTTCCTTGATGACAATAAACATCCAAGTCAAAACTCGTAATTGCTGTCAGATCAGAGCAGGCTTGAGGAGCATCATTTAATCTTGCTCCTGAAGCATGGCACAGTGACATTGACTGGCTCTAGAGGGAGTCATCCTGGGCCAGAGAGGACTTTTTTGTGACTCACGATCAGGTAGTAAGAGTCCTAGAGGAAGCCAGGAGGCCACGTTAGTGGTCCTAGGACTAGGGTCAAAGAAAAGATGGCAGCAACCACAGGTGGTCTGTGAATGGATTTTCCTTCCCGTTGTTTGTTGGTGTATTTATTATCAAAAAACTTCCCTAAAAACTAGTGAATCCTAGTTCAGCAAAACTTTTATTGATTTTTGAGTAGGAGTAACTAAAACTGGCTGGTAAGTGAACAGTAACTCAGACCCATTAGGTAAACTCCTTGCTCTGTGGAAGTCCATGTCAATCACAGTGTAGACTGAAAGTGAGCTCTGAACTTTACCTCTGAAGCATCGCTCCCAAGAAGTTACTTAAAAGTTGACCACCAGCTGTTGAAATGGGAATCAGGGAAGACGACCTGGCTTACTTGTGCAAACTACGGTCTGATCCATTGATTCTGGGAGCTGATAGCACTCCATCCAAATGCCACAGAAATATCGGGTAGTTTAAAATGTCAAAGGCAATGTGGAATCACAAAGTACAAAAGTCATGCAGTGTTTTTTCATCTAACTAGCTTTAAGCAACAATTTCTCCCCGGTTTCTGAGTCTTATGTCAACACTGCCACGAAATTTACCCCTTAAACATTTTTTTAGTGACCCACACGTCTTCTGCGTGTGCTGGAAAAAAACCACGCAAATATGCGAAGCGCTGCTGTGGTAAAAGTCCCTATTTTAGTGCCTGTTACCCAGCCGCTCACTGAACTTCTACAGCCAGCACAGGCTGGTGACCCCTCACCCCTCTGGGCCTGGGGCTGGGGTGCCCCACGGCACAGGCCTTGCGAGGGAGGGGACGCCAGGGCGGTAGGAGGCCAGGATTGGGGGTGACGTGCTGTGTTGTTCATTTGCAGTGCCCGGCGCCCCCGGTGCCCCCGCCAGCAGCCCACCGTGCACCGTCAACATCCCCATCGCCCCCATCCACAGCTCGGCCCAGGCCATGTCCCCCACACAGAGCATCGGCCTGGTCCAGTCGTTGCTGGCCAATCAGAACGTGCAACTGGACGTGCTGGCCAATCCTCCGGCGGAAGCGGGGGGTGAGGGGGCGGGACCCTTCCCAGGGCCTCCAGGCCGTTTTCCGGGCCCTGGAGCGCTGCCCGGGGGGGAGTTGGGCCGTGCAGCCCCGGTGCCCCCCGCCCTTGCCCCNGGAGTTCTCCCTCTATCCTGCAGGGCACTACCAGACACCCCTGGGGTATGAGCGGATAACGACATTTGACAGCAGTGGGAACGTGGAGGAGGTGTGCCGGCCTCGCACCAGGATGCTCTGCGCCCAGAGCACCTACACTTTGCCGGGGCCTGGCAGCTCTGCCACCTTGCGCATCACCGCCGCCGAGAAGAAGATGCAGCAGCCCTGTGCCAGCGCCACCCTGAACCGGCTCACGGTCCCACGTTACTCCATCCCAACTGGGGACCCACCGCCCTACCCTGACATTGCCAGCCAGCTGTCCCAGGGGAGGAGCATTGCACAGAGGCTAGACAGCAGTATCATTCATGCGACTCTTCGGAGAAACAGCAGAGAGGCAGCCTTGAAAATGGCTCAGCTGGTGGATGGTCAGAGAGCCACCTTGCAACTTCCCCCAAAAGCCAAGAGCAGCGTCGTGACGGCGCAGTACCAGCAGAGAGTACCCACCGCCTTGTACACGTGCAGCCAATGCAGCAGCAGTGGCAGCAGCAGCAACACAAGTGCTGGTGGTGTGGGCAACATCACTAGTGCCAACGCTAGTAGCAGCACTTCAAGTATTGGTGGCATGAGACCTGATCTGAGCACGGGGAGCAGCTCCCAGCACAACTCTGTCATTGCTCACTCTGTCAGTACTTCGCCTCTGGCCTCCCAGTCCTCCTACAGCTTGCTGAGCCCGCCTGACAACTCCCGTGAGCGAGCGGATTATATCAACTCCGCCTTCACAGAGGATGAGGCCCTTTCTCAGCACTGCCCAGTAGAGAAATCAATACGGCATGTACCCATGTCATTGACAGAGGCTGCCCTCGGTGTAAAACGACCACCTCCATACCAGTGGGACCCTATGGTGAGTGAAGAGATATGGGTTCCTCAGGAAAGGACATCTCAGAGCTCAGTGCCCAACCCTCTAAAACCTACTCCTCTCATCATCGGTCAAGCTCAACATCTGGATATGTCTCGAGTGCCATTTGTTTCCCCCAAGTCTCCAACCAGTCCCACTGCCACTTTCCAGACGAGTTACGGGGTTGGAGTACCTTACCCAGGAAGCTACAGTGCCCCTCCCCTTCAGGGAATGCAGCCTCCCTGCTCCCCCAAAGAAGCTCTGGCCCCAACGCAGTTTGCACAGCAGGAGCCTACAGTTGTGCTTCAGCCAGGTTATCCATCCAACCTCTCCTATTGCCCTTTGCCACCCATGTACCCAGGAAGTAGTACCTGCTCTACTTTACCACTGCCACCGATCGCCTTGCACCCCTGGAGCTCCTACAGCGCCTGCCCACCCATACAGAACCCCCAGGGCACCTTGCTGCCCCCTAAGCCACTCCTCGTGGTGGAGAAACCAGTGATGTCTCCCCCACCGGCAGAGCTGCAGGGCCATGTGGGCACAGAGGTGATGGTGGAGACGGCAGACACGTTCCAGGAGGTGCTCTCCTTAACGGAAAGCCCTGTTCCTCAAAGGACAGACAAATTCGGCAAGAAGAGCCGGAAGCGCCTGGACAGTCGAGCCGAGGAAGGAAACGTGCAGGCTATCACCGAGGGCAAGGTCAAAAAGGAGGCAAGGACGCTGACCGACTTCAATTCGCTAATATCCAGCCCTCGGCTGGGGAGGGAGAAGAAGAAGGTCAAGAGCCAGAAAGACCAGCTGAAGTCCAAGAAGCTAAACAAGACGAACGAGTTTCAGGACAGTTCGGAGAGCGAGCCAGAGCTTTTTATCAGTGGAGATGAACTGATGAACCAGAGCCAGGGTAACAAAAAGGGTTGGAAAACCAAAAGGAGTTTGAGGACAGCCAGTGAGCTGGATGAATTCAAGTGCCGGAAGGCCAGCGAGAAGGAGGATGGGAGGCTGGGAAGCCAGGGCTTTGTGTACGTGATGGCCAACAAGCAGCCTCTGTGGAACGAGGCAACGCAAGTCTACCAGCTGGACTTTGGAGGGCGAGTGACCCAGGAGTCGGCAAAAAACTTCCAAATTGAGCTGGAAGGACGACAGGTAGGAAGGGGTGGCACACACGGGCCGGGGTGTGGGCCAGGGTGTGGGAAAGCTACATCAGAAATAAGCTCTGCCTCTCACGCAGCTGAGTGCCTCCCGCTCGTGTTAGCTGCTCTATGAGAAGAAAACTTTGCCAAATGGTCAATAAAAAACAGCCATGAAAGGTCTAGGTTCAGGATGGAGGGTGAAGGTCAGTTTTAATGTAAATGTACAAAATGTGTTTGGTCTTACTACAGTCGGGCAAGAGAATAATGACTCCTTTAGTCTCACTGGCTCTCTCTACTGAAGGTGGGTGGGTTTTGTGATGAGTGCAACAGACGTCCCAAACAGTCGCTGCACTTGCTGTCGGTGGTTGTGGATGGCAGTGAGCTGAGTGAATGCCGCTCCCTTTTTGCGATGCTCGCAACGGTTAGCTGCTCAGCACATAGCTAAGGTAGAGACAATGGGTGGGCAGTTAGGCTTCCCCCGTGCCAAAATTTCCCCTTGTGGGTTACCAGCCCTCTGCGGCTGGTTCGTAATGCTAGAGGAGGGAGGTGCTGGCCCTCCTGAGAACAAAGTGCTCCTGGGCCGCTTCTGAACCACTCGTGGGTACAGGGGTTTGAGGATAGTTCAAAAACTGAAAACACTAAATTTAGGCTCTCTCACCTTGGCCTGAGTGGGATGTTACTACACCAAACCAAGGCTATTAAATGGTACCTGTCAGCAGGACACTGGACTGACACTCAGGAGACATAAATTTATATCCTCGTCCAGCTGTCCCATCTCCGTAAATCACTTTGGATTTATTAAAGACATCAAAGTTCTCAAATCCCTCTGATTTAACTTGCGAGTTAGATGTCAAATATCCAACATACATGACCAGTGGTAGCCTCTTGCTTTTGTTTGTTTGCAGCAGTGACCAGAGCCATTTATACCCCGTTCTTCTTCAGTTAAATGGCTGCAGATATGGGCCCCTGGGCAGCTGTGCAAAATCACCTGGCCACAGATTTGTTGGTGTAGGAGCAGAGCCTGACTCTGCTTGCACAGCCAGCCTCCCTTCCAGCTACCTTGCGTCTTCACTGTACAGCAAATACAATCTGGGCTTCTGGTGAAGTGAATGAAAACGTGGTGACAATAGGCCAAACTTCAGATATTCCCTGCAGAAGAACAGCGAACAACCAGACTAGCCTTGCTTTACATTTCAAACAGCTCCCACTGCCCTTTGGCTAATTCATCCTCGGTGTCATTGTGTGCTAGAGGAGCTTACACAAAGGAAAACAGAACTGCCAAGAACATAGAGCTTACCAGCTATAAAGTGCTACAGTCAGGAGACTGGTTATTCCCTTTCCCTGAAAGCTCCTTTCTTTGAAAACAAAATCTATTTAGCCAATGGGCTGATGATAGGATCTCTCCAGGGGAGAGAATGGTATTTTCCTGCAGGAAGAGTGATGCTGGTGTAACACACCTGCTGAAGTACTTCATGAAAATCTACTGACACCAATGCTATATACACTTTAGCATGTTCTAAAGCTCCGTTGACTATAGAGTCAAATATTAACAGCAGTCAAATACATTCTCTACAGCCCAACAGTAGAGTACTCTTATTTCTTTGGCATCATACTGTATTCTCGGAGTAGCCCCCTTCATATTAGCTCAGGAGGTGAACAAAACCATTTCACTTTTACTCTTCTCTGATTCCCTTTCTGTGGTTTTTTTTCTGACCTTGTTCTCTCTTTCCTTCCCTTCTCCTCTTCCCCTGCTTCCCAGGTGATGCAGTTTGGAAGGATCGATGGCAATGCTTACATTTTGGACTTTCAGTATCCATTTTCTGCAGTGCAAGCCTTTGCTGTGGCTCTGGCTAATGTGACTCAACGCCTCAAATGAACAAGCAGAGACTGGAGAGAGGAAAAATGTTACCCTTCTCGTAAAGTCCAAACCGGAAAATGTCAGGGCAGCCTGCTTTAGGTGTGCAGAGGTGCCTGGGAGTGAAGAAGGCAGTAAAACTGGAAAAGTCTCTTGGTGCCCGACAAAAGGGCATTAACTCTAATCAGTCATGGGGTGGAGGGTGGGGGGCTGTTTACTGTTTTTGTTTGTTTGTTTGTTTTCAGGTGGTTTTTTTTTTTTCCTTTTTATGCGTTGTGCTGGGTCTCAGAAAGAGCGAAGGGTTGAGAGCCATTCAGTGTTACGTGGAGAAGTGTGACTTTTGGCTTGTTGTGGTGGTTCTGCCGTGTTTGCTATAGTAGCTGATGTAAGCCCATTGGGGGATTAAAAAAGACTGCTCTTTTTGATAGACTGCCTTATCTCATGCTGTTCTTTTTAAAACAGGGAACATAACTTTTTTTCTGGTCCAGTTTGTACTACTACTACTGCTACTACTACTACTCTACTACTACTACATCAGTGATAGCAGCAAAAAAAAAAAAAGAAAAAAAAAGAAGCTATAATACTTGAAGACACGTGTTTCTTCTCTGATCTCTAATAACTGAGCACCACAAGTTCCAAGGAAGCTTATGTAGGTCAATGTTTAATTTATAAATAATGATGTATTATTCAAAAGAGAAACAATTGTTACCATTGGGTGGTTTAAAAATCCACTGTATCAAAGAAGTTGATGTCTGCTTGTTTTGTGTGCTGTTCTTGGGGATAAACATCTTTCAGTAGGTGACAGAAGATAGAGGAGTAAATAATTACAAGCATTGCTTCTTTTGTTATTGGGGATCTCTCAGTGACAGAAAATAGGCAAGGAAATAATAGTGAACGTTGCTGCTTTGCTCATATCGATCAGCAGTGTTCTTCAATTTGACCTGTAGTTGGGAGGGGTACAATGTGACCAGATATACCTGTGAGGCCATGCCTATACATACTCCTCATTTAAATGTGTTTACACTTTATAAAGTCTTTCAAGTGAATGAGAAGGCCCAGTGTATTCAGCGTTCTTAGCAATCAATATGAATCAGTGCTTGAATTAGGAAGGAGACAGAAGTGTAGCAAGTCATTACAAGAAGCACTTCCATCAGGAAAGCAATTTCATTACAAGAAACAACATCATGGCTATCTGGAGAACAAACGAGTTGAAAGAGGAAGAAAAAATTGGACAGGATCATCCCTTTTATTACCTTGCTACTTGAGTGGTCTTTCTGAATGTGGTTTGAGAATATAACGCTTCAACTAAGAGCGGGAAGCCAAAGTTTACATGGAGTATTAAAAGGAAGGCTTAATAATCATAGAATATGACTCTGCAGTTCTTTCTGGTGAAGATGCAGACCTGTTGAGCATTTCAGAAGGGTTGCTTGCACAGAAGAGGTTCCATGTTGTCCCTGTGTTGTGCACATACTTAGTTTGCTTTCCCTCTTTCCTCCTTGCCGGCATTTTGCTATAGAATATGTTTTGATATGGAAGTAGTTTCCCCAGTAATACACAAACCCCCAAAATAATGTAATTATTTGGACATTAGGTTAGAAAATGTAACTGCAGATTTCCTTCAGAAATTACTCTTTTTGAAGTGAAAGGCACACTGAGAAAGGTGTGTTGGTTGAGGTGTCGATGGCTGCTTTGTCTTTGTCTTTCATCCACAGTTTAACTTCTTACTCGAAAAACACGGTATAACTTAAGAGGAATAGATGTGATTCTCTCTCTGCTTTTCCTAGATTCTGATGGTAGGGCAGATGTGTGTTATATTTGATTTGTTCTAGAGGAACATCTCACATAAGATAAGACCCTGCTGTATTAGATGTTACCATCATGCATTGAACTTACAACTTCAGCTCTGTGGAGGCTTCTAGAGCTGTACAGCACAGAGGGAGTAATGCCAGTCAGAGAGGAGCTTCAGGGAGTTGCCAAGAGAGATGATGAGGCAGATCGTCCACAGGTAATGTCCCGCAGGAAAAGCCCAGGAAAAATTACCCGCAAGCTGCTTTCCTTGGAAGGACGAAGCAGAGGTAGGAAGGAAGGAGGGGGGAAGTAGATGGTACCATGCCTGTATTATCCCGAAGCTCAGCAGCTTCTGTTTGCATGTGGGAGTGGTCAGGCACAACGTTGACCTTGGCATCTAGCAGATCATTGTTTGCTTTAATTAATTAATTTTATTTCCATCAGTTGCCTGGGCCCATTTGTATTCTTTCTTATATGTGTGCTTTATTCAGCCGTTTGAGTGCCTGTATGTGTAATGTTTGTGAAGCGGAGGAACCAAAATGGGTTTGGTTCTGGTCCCTTTCAAATCAGTGGAAGCGTTTCCCTTCGATTGATTTTTATGGAGGAAACACTAGTAAGCCCTTTGTCTATATGGAGTTATATGCTGTACAAACAACAGCTTGAAGTCTCAGCGCACTGATGCCAATACACAAGGAGGAAAGTTGGCTGATGAGAGTCCTCACCTGCCCTAAGGTCTGTGCTAACCAGCCATACCCTAATTAGAGGAGATCAGGCACACACTGAACACCATAAGAGAAGAAAAACACTGTGGCTTGCTTGTTGAGGGAAGGGCCGCTCAGTCACACGTTAGAAATCTTCAACTGGAAGAAATATCACCTGTACTTTTAAGCCAGAGTTGTTAGTACATGGAAACAACACAAATGTTTTTTCAGAACAAAGTCTAACCTAAAGAGAAGGACTCCTGCATGCAGTTTCTTTAACCTTCCAGGCAACAGTATTCCTCTTCACTTAGTTCATTGCCTAGTTTTTCCTATTGTCAGCAGTTTCGTGCTAGTGGAGAACCAAGAAATGAAGCCCGATATAGCAAGAAGCAGAGTTAGAAATGTGGTTTCATTGGCTCAGGTCATGAATGTGTCCTTCTGATGGCATTTACAAAGAGCCTTGGCATAGAAAGAGACCTGCTTTCTGTCTCAGCAAAGCATGAGGAATAATTAGAAAAATAAATGGAATTTCCAATTTTCTGCTCAGAAAATGCTGTAGGATAAGAAAATATAATATTTAATCTTTTTGAAATTAATTTAACAGAGTCCCTTTAAGAGAGGATTTTAATGGCATAGAGAATACCCAGTATTAGAGAGAAGAAATACTCTCAAATATGTAGAATTTTAATTAAAGGAATGGGAATTATGTAAATGTCTGAGTTTTTAACTGGATCCTAACTTACACAGAGAACAAGTGAAAGTGACACTTATTTTATTTTTCATTGAGACACAGTAGAGGAAACAAATTTTAAAAGCCCCCCCCAATAATCACTTAAATCCTGGAGATCAGTATTGCATTCAACCAAAAGATAGATGTCACATTTTACATTTCAATAGTAAACCCCAAGTTTTCTGTAGATAACTAGGTTCTTCTAGGAAGAATATAGCAAAGTGTTCAGAAATATCTATTTCTTTTGTACACAGCAATTTCCAGTAGTTAAGTGTGTTTTTTCCAAAGCTTTTTTTTTTTCAGTTGTGCAATAATTGTGCCAGTCTAGGGTTTTTTTGGGATTTTTTTGTTGGTTATTTTTGTTGAGTTTATTTGGGTTTTTTTAGGAAGTTTTGACTGCTTTTTTTTAAAGATAATTTAATCCAGATTTTCTGTTAATATCCAAAGAAAAATTATTTATCTTACGTAATGTAATAAGTGGTTTAGGGATTATTTTATTAGTATGTATCAGTTATACACACTTTCTTATTTATATTTAAAAAGCATCTTTGTAAGTAATTGTTTGCTAGCAGTATGTTTTACTGCAGGAAGTTAAAAATACATTTAGGAAGACCTGGTTTTGCTGGATAGTATACAAAGTTTCATAATGCAGGCAGGCAAAAGTATTTTTTTGGCAGCTGAACACGGTGAGTTTGCTATGGAGGACTGTGTAGACTACAAAGAGTGCAGATGACATCTTTGGGACCTGCAGAAATCTGTCCTTCTCCACTGTTTTCCTCCTTTATTTCTGACTATATATTTCAGTTGGGAGTAGTTTTAAAAATACAAGGCTTGGTTTGCTTTCCGTCTTGGTAGTACAGTGCATTCTCTTGAGGTATTTACCAAGGTGGGTTACATGATAAAAGAGGGTATAACGATGTAGGCTCGGTTTATAAGAAGTTCATGACACAGTTTAGTAGGGTTTGGCAATGGTGTAATTCAGTGCTATGCAGATGTGCAAGCAAACTAGCTTGGAGTAAGCTAGAGCTGAGGCACAAGAAATACTGTGGCGGTAGATGCGTTTTTCTCTGCTCAGACTAACAGCTCTCCTCCTTCAGCTGGGCTCAGCTGATTCCAACACAGCCATAGTGCTTCTTTTACCTGAGCTAGCACTGCACAGGGCTGATGGAGCTGAGCCCTGATGCTGCCTGCAGCAGCTTCGCCTCTTGTGGATGCTCCGTCAGAGACCTGGTGGGGCAGGCGTTCCTCCACTCACCCTTCTAGGTCTGATCCAAGAGCAGCGTGAAGCTGCCGTGGGGTTTGGCTGCAGCAGCTTTGGGCAGAGAAAGCCCTGATGCCAGCCAGTGGCCATGGTGGCCATTTGAAGTCAGAATCTGCTCCACGGCAATTGCAAAGGGATACAACAAAACACTCGATTCTTTTGAAAAAAATATGGCTGGTGTCCTCAAAATACAGCTCCTCACAGAGCCTAAAGATGTATACTTGAAGTCTGGTATGAAGCGTGCCGTGCATGGAGTGGCAAATTTTAGCTTCAAACAGCGAGAATATCATGTTTCTGCAACACCCTAAGAAGCTATGAGAAGAAGAGGGGTGAAAAAGGAAAAAAAAGGAATTATATTAATAATTTTGCACTAGGTTCCACAGGTGACAGTAACATGTACCATGGGCTGCCTGAATATCAGTAAATCTGCACACGTGTTCATCACAGATAAACTTTCTGTGATGCAACCAAACTAAAACAGTTCCACATTTCTTTCCAGTTTTGTTCCATTGTTTTTATGGAGATGCATAAAGGTCTACAGCTGTCAGACCTTTAGCTATCTAACTTTGCTGAAGCCTTGAGCGCAGACGTGCCATAGGTCCAGGCTTTCTTTGATGTTTCTTTTCAGTGTCCTCTCTGAAATTCCAAACAGATTTCAGAGCTTGTCCGATTGTCACCTCGGACAATTTCTGTGCATTTGCTCTTTGCACCCTGATGTATGTGGTCATATGTTATATTGGAGCCCTGTTACCTGCCAGAAACAGTTTAAATACTTAGATGAAGAGAGCACCATGTGCAAAAACTGATTTGATTGAAAGGGGAGAGAAGATAGAGGAAGTTTTCACTAGCTTTTAAGAATGTGTTTCCCAGAACAACATTTTGGAAACTGCACATTTCTGCAGAGCCCAAACCACTAAATCAGTAAACCAGTAAGTCTGTCTTGGAGATTAGTAACAGATGAGTCACTTGGGTGGCATGCTGACAGAGGGCCAACTTCTAGCCTCACTGCATGGTTACACCAAGATACAAAAGAGTAGAATCCAGCCCAAAATGTACTTTCCCGTTACTGTGTGATTGTAAAGTAAGAATGACTTGTATGACCTATATATCCGCTCAGTAAAATTATAAAGCATTAGCCAACAGCTATATTGACAGTTCTGTATAACCCCTTTGAAGAATCATAGAAGTAAAATCCTGTCCAAGAGCAGTCATTCAGATTCTTGCATTTCTTCCAATTTCTAGGATTCCATCACAGGAAAACAAGCTGGTTGTGTTATTTAGAGATTGACAGATTGACATAATGGTTTTCCCGTTATAAGAGAGCAAGTGTTATTCTGCTGACAAAAATGGAAAAATTCTGGTAGAATTTTTTTCATTTTCGAGTCCCTTCACCTTCATGCCAAGCACAATCCTCCATCAGCAGTTACCAATTTAGAGTCCTGTTACCCTCAGCAGCAATCTGCAGGTAGACACTACAGGTCCTCTTTGCAAGTTTGGAATTTACATGCACCATTTTCAAAGGACTAAGATTAATTACTACTTGTCAACAATGAGCCATGTGAATTATTTTATCTTTGTATTTATTTAATTTTCTTCTAAAAAAAAACAAACCCAAAACTGCAGAGGAGTTCTAAGATTAAAATACTCAGCTTTGCCTGTTGCCTGATTATTTCTCGATGTGTATCAGGAGATAATTTCTGTGGGCAGTTTAACTGTTGCTGCATCCAGAAAACCAGATTTTTAAGACAAAAGCAATTAACCAAATAAAAGAATGAAATAGGATTCAGTGAAGCAATTCTTGCTAAGAAAATGAAAAACTTTGCCCTTCAACTTTCGATGGCTCTGTAATGAGAAATTTGTGCATCAGGGCAAATTGGTGGTTGTGGAGCACTATGCAAGTGCACAGGTTTGCTGACCCAGAGCTGACTGCAGGATCAAAACAACATGATTTTCTGAGACTTAAATAAACAAAAATATCAAATACTTACCTACCCAGAGTGTTCAATGAAAAACTTAGATGGTATGATGTTAAAGCCTGCCAGTTTAATGCTTGCCCTCTAGTTCACAATATTACAAATTTTAAAATGTGATCTGATTCAGCAATTCTGAATCTTGACAAGTGTCTATTTGTGGAATGTTTATTTTACTGGCTAAGTAGATGGTTTAAGGTTAAAGTAATAGCAAAAGAGAAACATTTTTGAACACTCTGAAGACACCTGAGTTCCGAGTATTTCATCAGAACAGTGCTCAGCTGGTAATTCCTACTTATGTTGTTTCAAGCTATTTGTTCAGAACTTTCTTAATTTTCCTGTTGTTTCTTTTGTTTGCTTGATACATGTTTTGCCTTTGGTTGCCTTTCATTTTGCTATTTCTACATTCTCTGCTTTTCGTTTTTGTGTTTTGTGCGTTTGGGGAAGGGTATGTCCGTTCAAGGTCTTGTTGTTTATTGTAGATAAAATATATGGTATTGTGGAATAGCATGGGGGATGCATTTGATTGAAAAGGCACTGTAGTGTTTCCTGAAAAAGAAGGGGAGTTGCATTTGTTTATAAATGCATTATTTTGGTACTACAACTTTACACGCGATTTGGGATTTTTTCTTTTTTTCTTTTTTTTTTTTTAATTTAATGAGCATATAGTCATGCAGGTGCATGCATTCTTAAGCTAGCAAGCCCAGCATGTTTTTCTTAAAGCTTTTGGTACACAATTTGTGTACTTCTACATACCTATACTAATTTTTAAGTATATTTTTTGAATCTCAAGTTTTTGTTCTTTTTTTTCTTTCCCCCTCAGTGTACCATGGTATACCTGATTCCCATTGTACTTAAAAACTACCCTGGTCTGCCTCTCCTTTTATGTATCTCGTGTAATAGATTTTGCAGGAGGTGCCTAGAAAGCATTGTTGGTTTCCCTGTGAAAATGTGGTTTGTCCAAATTCTTTACTGTCTACATGATTGAGAGTTGGACTGATTGCCCTATTTTTCCTTGATGATTTGGAGTTGTAAGAGTTGTCCAGCTGTTGCTTAATAAAATTTTGCAGATTAGAAAATTCCTGACTTGTTTTTGTTGCGTTCTGCATCTTGTCACGCACCTTACATACTTTTAAAGCAGATGACAAGCCTGCACTGGAAAGACCTGAATAATAAATGGCCAGATGCTGTTTTATGCTTTCTCTTTTCAGTAACTGTATCTTCAAGTTCCGCTGAATGAACCTGATACGTGTACTAGCCCATCATACTTTTTGTCATTCATATGGGAGGATGGATGGCAAAGATTTCATGGTAATAATGTGCCTCTCTGTCTTGATATCAGCCAATTCTTGTGCTATTTCTCCTCCGCTTGCTTTCCTTTTTCAAGGAATTACCTTTGGGATTTCTGGTACTTTAATTTTGTCATTGATAGACTGAAAACTTTAACATTACCACAAGGGATTCCTCTGTCCTGTCATCTTCAACAACAGAATAAAATGATGTGATGGCCAGTGCTAATTCTCTGGTTTCTTAACTAAAATTAGCATTCTGAGAGCTGAGAAAATAATGAAAAAAAAAAAAGTATAGTAAAGTAACTTACCTTGCATAATAAACATCCCAGCTATGGTACAAATGTGAGTATCCTGGCCTGGATCCTCATAAAGGGCTCAGATTGCCAGTGGAGTTTTGTAGAGGTCTGTAGTGGATCCTCACCTATTCACCCTGTTCAAGGATGGCCTTGAGAAGAGTTTGAACATTGAACTGCAGAATTTACTGGTGATATGAAGTTATACAAAATAGTAAAGGTAATGACCAGTTGTCAAGACTCTCAGAAAGTCTTTGTGGAACTTGGCAGTAAAATGACAGGTGAAACTCAATGTGGGAAAATGTAAAGGGATATGCACGGTGGTTAGGGGGGAAATCCTAACTTCCCATTTGCAGTAATGATCTCTGTAGTGATCTCTACTACTGAGGAGAGACCCCCTAAGAGTTTGATAGATAGCTCTCTGAAAACATCAAGTTGGTGCTCAGCAGCAGTCAAAAGAGGAAAATGAAATATTGGTGATGATTGAGAAAAGAACTGATATCAAAGCAGAAAATACAGGATCACTGTATGAAGGTGGTATTGACCAAACTGCAAACTGTGCAGTCCTGGTCCCCTTGCCTCAGAAAAGGGAGAGATCTAGAGAAGATTGACAGAAGGACAACAGAAGGCACAAATCTACTTCTACACGATGAATGACTGCAAAGGCTAGGACCCTTCATCCTGGAAAAGTGTGTAAAGCGATTGCTGGAGAGCCACCAAAACAAGAGCAGTGTGGAAAGGTGAGTAGGCTTTGTCTGTTGATTGTCTCTTTCTGCAGAAAATATAGGAACTACACAGTAAAGTGAAATAATCATGGGGTAGGAAATCAAAAAAAAGGAGGTGGTTCTTCAAGGAGGTGAGTAGCCAAAGCCACTTTGCCAAAGGATGCTGTGATACAGAAAGTTTACAAGAAGTAAGTGAATTGGGAAAGTATGTGAAGAAACGATCCACTGAGACACTAAACAAACTACAAGAGCAGAAAGTTCCCTGAGCTGAAAATAGTCATGAGACTGGGACAGTATTAAGGGAAATGCCGTATGAATTTGCTGCATTCTCACTCTTCCCAAGGAATCTGCAAATGGCTTTTAGGAGACAAAACACTGGGCTCACTGTGAACCGATGTCACCATTTGTATGCCAACACTTGTAAAACAAGCTTTAACTTGGAGTGCAAGCCTCTGGGAATGAGGAGAGCAGGGAGGATTCCCAACCTGGTGTCTGAATGCTTTGCACTGCAACCATGAAAAATCCTCTTAGAGTATCAGCACTGCTCAGGGAATGAATTTTGGGGATTTGCCAACATTCCTGAAATCTCCCGTAGCTCTAGATGAGTTTTCAGATAAAATTAAGCTTCTACTAAAGCGCAGACACTATGGAATCAGTTGTTAAGTTCGGAGACACAGAAGGGAACAGCAACGTAGCTTCTGGTCATGGCACTTTGCTTCAGCCTTGTGCTTTTTTGCTTTTTGCTTTGGTTCATTTCATTGTTTCTCTGAGTTAGTAACTAAGCTGATTCATACAGTTTCCTTTTAGACTGAAGTTCCAGCAGTTTTCAGGGTTTTCTTTCTATAGGATACTGACTTAAAATACAGTCATCTGCTTCCCTGCCCTCTTTTAATGTTAATTTGGAGTGTTCTGTCAGCTACAGCACTGGTAATTCAATCAGGGTAACAAGTCTATCTGTCTTGCTCATGGAACTGAGCTAATGCAGTTTGATTTGTTGTTCTGTAAGATCATTCTTGGAGGGCCCCTCTCTGTTCAATCCAACTAGCTAAATTTAATGCATGTAGTCACTGGAGTTTGTAAACAAACTTCAGGTTTGCTGCATTGCCTTATCTAGGTGTTGTTACAGAAGCGTAACTAAATAACACTTGGAGCTGTAACTCACTCTTGAGAGAGAGGAGGCAAGAAAGGAAGCAAACAGGCCTGAAGTGGTGGGCTTGTTTGGGGGAGATGGTTGCTGAAATGTGTCTGCCTGGAAATGTCAGGTGATGCAAAGGTAAAATTTATCAATTAACAGGAGCTGCAGTAACCAAAAATGTGAGCCTTTAGGAAAATATCCTAGAAAGATTCCTGTGATCAATTTCTTTCCTCTTGGAGGGGTTAATAACATTTCCGTGTTCTTTTTTTTATAAATGGTTGTGGTTGTTGTTGGTAATGGCGTTTTCTTAGGTTTATGATTTAGATGAACACAAGGGTTGTTTGTGCCCAGTGCCCTCTATTCATGCTGCCTGGTTTACACGTCAGGACATGTGCGGTCAGTGAGGGAAGAATATTTAATCAGGGTCTTTTTAAAAAAGTAGCCGGAAATACAACAGCTATACATATAGCTAATCTTGTACATATGATTGAAGAACTATTGGCCAGATCATGAGCTTTTTGACCAAGACAGGTTATTGTTGATGTTCTCCGGTCAGTGACATAGTCCATGTCTTACTGGCATTGCTACCAAAATAACTATCGATAATAAAATATTGTTTTGCTAATATTATTATGCTAATATTTTCAACAGCAACTCAGCTTTCATTATGCAATCTTAATGGAACAGACTCAGGAGCTAAGTAATTAACTAGTTATGAGAGAGTTGTACAAGATGAGAAAATAAAAAAACTGGAGCACTTCATGCCAAGCAAGATTCATCTCAGACGTTTCATCATGGTCCTCATCCATTATAGCTATCTATTGCATATTCTCATTTTCTGTTCTGTTTAAAACAGGCACTTTTCTAATCTTTTTTTCTTTGATCAAAGGAAAGCCTATTTATCTGGGGAAATGTTTTGCTTTGTTGCATCTCCTGATGTTCTTATCCTTCCCAGCTGGTCCAGATTTTCTTTTATTTCTCACTTCCCCATGGATAAAAAAAGAGGAGTTAGATTTGAACTGCAGTAAGTAACATTTCTTTGTTCTCCTTTCACATTGCACTCTGAGGTGATAGTCCTTTCTCTGGAAACAAGAGTGTCTTTGTTCACTTTGTTGCAGTTTTGGTGAAATGGAATTTTTCCTTTTCCTTTCAAAGCCGTTTTGGATTTTTTTACCTTTTTTGTAATCTGAAAGTATGTTTATTTTAAAGAAGAGTCTATATGAGGTGGTTATAGAAAAAGGAAGATACTAAAGATGATTTAAACATCATGGAGTCTTCAAAGTGCCTCATACGGAGGCAGCCAAATGCAGTGTCTCATCTTCAGAAGTCACATGACTGTGATTTGACTTCGAAGTCACTTCTCTATCTCATTTTATGATTCTTCTAATGAGGGAAACATTCTTATTTTCGTCAGATCTGTGAACATACCTTTAAGATTTTTCTTCTTGAGCAAGTGTGGTAGCTAGTATAATCTGAAGTGGCAAATACTCGTTTGGACAGGCTTTATTTCTATGGCTTAGAGAGTCATTAAAATTCCAGTTTTGTTCATAAATCCACTGCTAGTATTCCTATTTAAATGATACTAATAACTTTGTCTGCAGTTTAAATAATATACAGGTTTCAGCAGATTTGAATTGTGTCTGATCAATGGAACATATCTGTGAGTGTGAAAAACAAAATAAAACAAAAAAGCATGGACATCTTTCCAAAAAAACATGGCTTATGTATAATTCACACTGGAAGTTCTGCTATGAACTTCAGAAGTTCCAGATGCCGATGAAGTGTCCCCTCAGGCCATAAACTGCGAGAGCATCACTAGGAGAGCTGCCAGAATCCACAATTAGATTCCACTTCTGGGGATCATGGAGAACTTGAGTGAGAGTAAAATGCCACAGACTGAGTATCATTAGAAGTACTGCAGCATGTGCATGATGAAAAAGCTCTCCAAAGAGCAAGGCAGTAACAATTGAGAAAGGAGAGGCTTCCAGGAAGTCCCTGAAGCTGTTGGGATGGGGATCAGCAGTATATGAGACAGAACATACCTTACTTCAGAAGAAGTGAGGAAAGAAAATCCTCATGAGCTGATGCATAAGTATAAATCTCTTGTATTCGGATACATCAATGCAAAATCTACAATGATGGTCGTGGTGATAATAAAAATAAAATGGTAGATGGTGAGAATGATCACCTAAAATCTAAATATTTTGAAAGAGAAAATGTTGCATCCTAAGAGCAGTTCAATTCCACTAGGAAAATACCTTTATTTTTCCAAAGATAATAAAAACTAACAACCTCATAGCCAGATTGCTTGCATCTGTGAAGTTTTAAGCAAGCTAGTGAAGAAAAGATCCAAGATGTGCAGCTGTCCTAAGCCGAGGCCAGGTCTGAATGACCAAAACGTGGAATTCATGAAGATAAAGCAGTATTTATCATGGTCCCAAAGTTGTTGCATTGATCTACTCTGTTTAGATTACTGAGTGCAAGAGACAAAGTTGAAAACAATTTCAGCAAACAAACAGATGTTTAAAATGGTTTTGAGTAGAGTTTTACAGATGACCGATGATGTCAAGTGTCTTTAAATTGGATCTCTATGTTCTTTTGGAAGTATCTTAGTGTAGCAGGCAATTGAGAAGTAATCAGCGGAAGAGATTCAAAGAACGGGATGTACAATGAAATATACTCTCAGAAAAGTTGTTAGGGGGTAATTACATGAATGTGTTAGTAATCATGCAAAACACCTGACAGCCATGATTTAACTGATTCATTTCAAGATAGCTGATGAAGTCCTGTAAGTACATATAACTTTAAAATGCCAGATGGATGATGAAGCTTTGAAAAGTTTGAGAGCACAAGATAAATGCAGTCAGTACTAATGAGGCAGATACTGTCAGTTTGTTAACTGCTTGGCCAATTTCTAACTGCTTGGCCAGTTTCCTCTCTGATGTTGTTTGTAAACTCTTAAAGTATGTAAAGTTAGGGAAGAAGCAAGTAATGGTATCAGGAGGAATTGTTTTAGACATGATTCGCCGTCATAGAAACTTTATGATTAGACGCCCAAGTAGAAATGTAAGTTGTTTTCAAGTACCAACAGAAAGAATGGAGTTGGAAAGTCCTTAGGAAAGGATGTTGGGTGAATTTCTTAGGAAAAAATAGTAATTGTTGTGCAACACAGAGGGCCAAAGGAGTCCCTGTGTATTCCCTGGGCACTGGCCACATTGCCACTGGTTACAAGTGTGACTCCTGATGAGATCGTTATTGTCCCTGTTACTACAGAATGAATTTAATCCAAAGAATGAACAGTGTTAACTAAGCACTGACATCACCAGGTCATCAGCACTAGCCAAATGATACAGAAGCTGCAAAATTTATGTAATGTGTACTATTTCCAACAGATTACAATAAAAGATGCAGATATGCAACAGCGGATGCAAAGCATGCGGTCATTTCAAGAACAGAACTGTGTAGCTGTGGAGAAAGGTTTTTTGAATCCCTTCAGTATCTCAGGCCTCATCAAATTTGTGACAGAAGAGAGTGAGTTTATGTGATAAATTTTCAATGTCATAAAATGAATCGCTGAGCTAATCAGTGACTTGAAAAGAACTCTCTTATGAAAAGCTGATGACCTTTTTGCGTGCAGTCTGCACACTAACGGATGGGTAGAAATCAGCCCCAATTAACCCTGAAGGCATAACTATTCTTGTGCTTAGCTGTGGATGCAGCAATTTTATATCTTAGCCAGAATTTCAAATGATTGGGACACAAGCCTGAATAAGATTCACAGGCATCCATGAAGCTGAATACTCCCGAGGCTGGTGTTTGTGGAGCTGAAACAAGCCTGTGTACTGTTTGGGATGTTAACATTGCGAGATGAGGGAAAGTTAGGAGACAGAAAACACAGGCAAGTGTAGCTCTAAGCACTGGCGCTTTCATCAGATGTCTTTGAAACATAGGTGACATGAAATCCTAGGAGGAGTGATACTTGGTGTCAGTAAGTTTCTTTACTAGCCTTTCTAGGCTAGTAAATTAGGTCCCAGCTGTCTTTTGGTCATGCACTGTGTTAGTTTGCACTGTACAGAATTATGCTGGAATTTGGAGGCAGTTGCTGCAATGCAAACATCTTTTGCTCAGTCCTGCAACCCGCGGCTGAACAACTGGCACCCAGAAGAATCTGGACGTGCCCAAACCAACAATGCCTTTGCTTGAACAGAGAGATGCAAACTGCAACTCTGCCTCCCAGAAGATTAGAGATGAAGAGAGATACTGAGTAAAATCATCTCACTGAAGATTTGTAAGACTTGGAGGTGAATTCTTTTGTTGGAAATAGAATCTTGCAAGTGTTTTATAGTGTAAGAACATGTTAAGGGAAAATATTATGTTGTCTGTTTATGGTGCTTTTAAACACAATGTGTATCATTCTTATTGTACTAATAATCAAATTTTGACTGATAAATATGTAAAGCTTAAATGTTATAGTGCAAAAATGTATCACCAACAGGCAGGGCACCATTTTAAAAAGCTTAATCACCACTTTGAAGTTACCAAAAGCTGAAGGATCTGAACAAAGCCTGGCAACAGTGTTGTCTTTGAAAACCATTGTTCAACTTTACTTCTTCAAATGGCACCAGCAACTGAATTTTCTGACCTTGATTCATTGATTCTGTGAGCTGAATGCTATTCCCAGGAGCTTTACACACAGGAAGTTCACCAAATCATCTATTTTGTCCTCTCAGGTGGTTCCTGACAGTGACTTTGCTAACGCAGTGACACAGAGAAGCCCTACAACAACAGTTCTCCGTGCCTGACTCAGAGTGATTGAATAAGCCAGCCTTTCAACTCCTCAGAGTTTTGTTCTAATGGCTTCCCTTTTATTGCCCTTTTCCTTATTTCCCTTGATGTATTCATCAAGCCAATTAAAAAGAAAAAAAACAAAACAGAAAACATCTACAACACAACGCTGGCTTTCTAGGATGTGATACACAGAGCATACTAGCAAGCCTCAAAGAAACTTGAGTTACCATCCATCAGTGGTGGTAACGGTGTGGTGGGAGGGCAGGGGCTTTTCATAACAGCATATCAGGAATGAAGAGGAAGCATTCACAAAGCAAACACCAGTTCCTAAGGTGCACCTGCAGTAGTAATAGGAAGGCAGAATGGCTCACCCTATTTCATCATGCCTGCATGAATTCTCTGAGAGAGGGACTTTCCTGTGGAGCAGGTGATGAATGAACATGCAGACTGCTGCTGTAAGGACCACATACAGTCTTGGGAAAGCCAGAGGAGATCAGGGAACCATAGGCTGCAGAAGTGTCTTACAGTCACAAAAATAAAGTAAATGTGAAAAACAGATCCTTGCTGCAATAGAAATCACCTGAGACTGCAAAGCAGTGAATTTGAGAAAATTAGCAGGAGAAATATTCACTGCAATTCCCTGAGGGACCAGATAGTACAGCCACAGACAGCCACAAGAGACGCCTTGAATATCAAAGAATTTGAGCCTTGAAAGCAATGCAGAGATGTGGAAAAGCAAGCTATATCATGTCCAGTGGCTCATAGTACAGATGCAATGAGCAGTACTCAAGAGGTGGACTTAAACTATGACTGATTTCAGGATCTATAATTTTAATAATGCTCAGCTCTCTCTTGTGAATAGCAATAACTGGATAAAATCCAACTATAGCTTGAAACTTACAGTACAGGTTCAAAATAAAATGTTTTGTAAAGAAATTCCTTTCTCGCACAAGGAGGCAAAAGGTGCATGGAGACATTAGACAGCGTATCAGGAGACTCCAAGCTCCAGAGCCAGTTCTTCAATTTTAGCTCAGAAGAGAAATACCCCTCTCCAAAGTACATGAGCTAACTTGAAGAAAAAATGTTGGAGTCTACTAGCTACACTTCGTCACCCTGAGTGATGCAAGTTAGTATCATATACTACTAACATATTGCTAGACTTGAGCATGCTTAACACCTTACTTTGGATAAGTTAAGTATAAAATTAAACGTCCTGCCAAAATTGTTCATCAGACAGTATAGTTAATGACTTGTAGTAATAACCAGCATTGACCTGCATCAGTTCATCCTGTTTCATTCTTTTTTTCAAAAGGTTGAGGCTTGACTAGGTTGTCAATAGTGGCATAGAGCAGGCTGAAGAGAATTCCAGCCAGCTGATGTGCATTTTAAATGAATTTTATATAGTCTGAGAAATTGTTTAGGTAATAATATTCGAAAAAAAAAGAAGTAGGTAGCAGACCAGCCATGCTGACCTCAACAGCTGCCAAAATAATAAAAATAATTATATGAGTTAGATAAAAAGTGGAATACAAGGATGTAAACCATGAGAAAGTACTTTTAGGTGATATGTTATTATGGGGAGAAAAAAAAAAAAAGTCTTATCCTGCTGTGTCCTTTGACACCATTATTTGAGGTTATTACCCCAATTTGAAGATAAAATTTCATTCACAGGGCATTTGATGAAATGCTGTCTGAGGTTCCAATAAAGAAATGAGAAATAAGTAATGTGAATGAGGTGTGCTTTAAATAAATAGATTACAGATAAACTGAGAAATTTCACAAAGTAGGCCACGAGAGGGAATCATCACTGTCTAGAGTGTTTCTGATAAGATTTTGCAGAGACAGGTACTAGATTTGAGAATAAACAGGACTTGAAAGCAAGTGCAGGACCATGGTTGATCAAATGTGGACATGGCACAAAACTGCCAGAAAGGCAAATAGCACTGAGGACACAGCAGCGAAACGTTACAGACAAAATGCATTTGTAATACAGGCAAATACAAAGTTACGAGTTTAGGAGCAAGGAATGTGGGCATATCTTCAAAATCAGTAGTTTAGCTCTGGAAGCTGCAGGTCTGATTTGGAGGCACAGGTCAGAACAGACAAGCATCTCAATGTGGTACGTTAGCAATCCCAAGATCTTCTTGCAAAAAAACCTAGTACAATCCTGATTGGTAAATAGGGATTGGAAGGGGGGAGGTGATTTCACCTGATTAAATACTCGGTCTGCTTCTGCTGTCCCGGCTTTTAAACTATCTTGGAAGATGGGAGAGTGCTGAAAAACTATGAAGTTCAAAAACTGAAGAAAATGCCTCACAGCAAGACATTTGTCTGTAGCTTATTTCAGAGAAGAGCATAATTAAATAATTCTTGCTATCTTAAAGAACTTAACTAAAATAAGCAATATCAAAAAGGACTTTAACAGGGAAAGGTAAAACAAGCCCTAATGACTGGGGGCTGAAGCCAACTACAAAAAGAAGCGAGACACGTTTAATGATGAAAATGATTAACACTGGAACAAGCTGCAAAGAAGTCATGGATTCTCCATCCTGTGAAGTGTTCCAATCAAGACTGCTTTAGTTAAATGTGTTTGGATAGATGTAGAGGTAAATGTGTGAAGATCACACTGACAAAAGGCAAATTGGCTCCAGAGGAATAGATCAGTATTTGCCAAGATCTTGGTGCCTCCATTAGCACCAAGATGACCTGGCTGGAGGACACTCCTGCTCTTTCGCTGTCTGCTCACCCAAGTTTCTTCTTGCCTACAAGAGGAGGAGAAGTGAGGCCCTGAGGATGAGGAAGTCCTGTCTTTTGCAGCCTCGTGATTTAGCCACACATGTGCCTGGGCCCAGGAGCTTAGAAATACACCCGAGTCCTTCAAGTTAGCTGTAGTTCTGAATTGCTGAGTAGGAGACACCTTTGTTAGTTTGTGCAAGCAAGAGCTAATTCACTCTAGTGGGCTGCAAACACAGGCTACAAGACCTATATTATCTATGCTTTCCTATTACTTTGAAAAAAAAAAATCACATGCTATTTGGAGGTGGGTATTCAACTTTGCAGTTCAGATCAGAAACAACTGGCTGGAGAAAGGAGATTCCCAAGCACAGCATAAGACTGGTGATACTGCATGCTTCTGTTAGATCTAGCAGTACCTACGGGTTCTTACTTACCATTAATTTATATGTGACTGTGTATGTAGGCAATAAGCTGCTTCTTAAAGGATGGAAGTCTTCCAAAATATCTGGCACCTTCAATATTTCCATGTTAGTTTTAATTGCTTCCCTTGAGATGTACAGAAAACAGTTCAGAACTAGAATTATTATAAACAGTGGAAAAGTATTATGAAGTCTTCTATCTGAATGATGACATACTGTATGGGGTCCAGGTGTCCCGGTGATGCAGACGTGGCCTCTGAGGAAAGAGGTCAGGGCTTCTCTGTGTCGGACGCAGATGGTTTCAGCCAGCTCCAAAATGGACCCAGTGCAGGACACAGCTGAGCACATCAGCAAAGCTGGTGGCACCTTGGTGGAAAAATATTTAAGAAAGGACAGAGGCAGGAGAGGGGAACAAAGATTAAGAAACAGCAGGGGAACACCAAGGCCAGAGGAGGAGATGCTTCATGGTGGGGTGAGCCCTCTGCCACCGCCAAGGTACTGTGTAGCCCATGGAGGACACATACACATGCACACGCACCCTGGAGCATGTACAACCCCCTGGAGGGACTGCAGCCTGTGGATAAGTTCATGGTGGAACAGGTACACCCCAAAAGAGAGAGCAGCCTGCAGAACACCTCAAGCAGAGCTTAGGAAGAGTGAGAAGAGGGAGAGGAAGAGAGAAACCATTGTGTTCTAATTGCATCACCAGCTCCACCCATTACCTCATTGAAGAGACTGAATGTAACTTACTTTGATAATTGGGGAGGGTGACTGGAGAGGAAAGGTGCTTTGATGAAGATGAATCTGGGAAGGGTGGATTTTCTTAGGTGTGTAAATGTTTGGTCTGGGTTTTTTGGTTTTATTTCCCAGTATCCAAATCAGTACCCACACATTTATCTCAATTGACAATAAATTAAGTTAAATTTCTGGAGTAAAGTCTGGTTTGCCCCCAGCAGGAATTGCCAAGTGACCTCCCTGTCTTTATCTCTACCTACAAGCTCCCCTGTTCAGCTGGTTGCAGGGCAGAGTGGGCAGGTGAGCGAGCAGTGGGATGCGAGTTTGGCTGCGCATCCAGGATCAACCCACGGCACGTTTTTAGTCTGAGGTGGTATAGTTTGCATGATTATTAGTCAATTAATCCTAAATATTCTTGAGAGATGAGATTATATCTCTCAAGAGACCTGACTTTCAAAGGAAGGGTAATAGGCATCTTAAAATCAAAACAAAGATGTTTTGCATAAAATAAATACAATAAAACTGGCAGAATATGATGTTACATGTATTTTCTCAAATGTTACAAAATGTTTTAGCAAAACACAGCTATGTGGTTTGAACATTGTGTTGCAATATGCTGTCTATTTCATTGACTTAAGGCAACCAACACACAAAAAGTAAGCATCAACTGAAAATATGCAGTTACTCGTAAGTCTTCACTAGTTGTTACCTAGATATCACAAGTTGTTGAGGTTTTATTTTCCTTACAACTGTTCCTTTTAATACAAGTGGGATGTTTAAGCTAATAGATGCCACTGGTAGTCATTATTCCAGGTAGAGTTGACATTTGAAAGCCAGTAATCACACTAAAACACCGTATTAAAATTTATATATAGGTCAGGCAACCTAGTCAGGCTCCCAATTAGGCCATTTCAGTCTTCCCATTGTTTTCAACGTGACAGTCGAGAGAAGAGCAACCCAGCCATGCTAAGAAATGCATGAGAGTGTGAATCAGTTCTGATTAGTTCTTGGTCATTCCTGAAACTACCTCACAAGAGATTCTTCTTAAATTTTGATCAAAAATATATTATAAATCATATTTTATTTTCTTGTCCTCACATCTCTTCAAAGCATGATAGATTCAGGGAAGATTCATCTCCAAAGACACAAAGAGTGATGAGTCTTTCTTGCTGCTGCTGTGAGGGTTAGGACCAGCAGCTGCAGCCAGCTCTGTAGAGCTTTATTCCTCCCAGTGATTACAAGATCAGCTGTGGCTCCAAAGCCCCTGTCAGCTCAGAGGTGATTTGTTATGGATGATCTGTCAGGGGCTGTCCCAGCTGACGTCTCTGTGCCACCTCTTCAAATAAATGAGAAGCCTTGCTTCGCGGTGAGTGCCACACTCCTGCTGAGCTCCCCCAACCTTCCTCTCCCCAGCACACTGCTGTGATCTTCTGCGTGCGCAGCAGGGACTTTGTGGCAGCAGTTGTCATCACGTAACTGGTTAGTTGTGACAAAGTATTTCTCTGACAGGAATAGACAGTGGAGCCATGATGGCCTGGGGCAGCACAGAGGTTTGTCTCTTCCAGAAGGAAGGCAGCAGTGAAGAAGAGGGCAGGGTGGAGCAAAGTCCTGAGGTTTCCATGGGGCTCAGCACAGTTCCTACTCATGCAGTTCGGCAATACTCAGTGACAACTCCTGTATGTGGTGAGACTCAGAGGCATATTTGCAGCTGTATAGCAACAGCATGGACTCCGTTGCCTCAGGAGAGTCACTATGGATGTATGCTTGTTTCTGTGCCATCTGACATGCCACCTGGAAGGAAAAAGGCGGTTGCTCTTTTCAGCTAGCAGCTACCGCTAAGGTCTTTCTCCAGCTCAAAAGTTTTGAAGGAGAAAATATTTATAAGCAGATGGACTTCTGCTTGTTCATGTATTTTTTCCTTTGCTGAAGAAAGAGGGACTTGATTTGGCAGCATTTATTCCCTCAACTTTCTCAGCACCAGCTGCTATTGCTTCTGAAAGAGCCCAGAGTACTAATCCTGGTGCTTTTACGTGAATTGCCAAGCTTTGTGTTTAGCTACTATCACAATTTAATACATGTGGCTCATGCTGTAAAAGGCTAACTATACACAGGGGGAGAATCCGAAAGAAAAATTATGCAGGGGACTTCTGTTAAGCTCCACCCTCAAAATAAACTTTGTCCATGTGATGTGATACAATGAGTGCATTGAACAGATGTTGAATTTGATCACATCTTAGCTGTAGACTCTTGGGGCTCTTCTCTCCCTCATGAAGTCTAGAAGCACTCGGGGGATGAATTGAGTTCCAGATGCTTAAATTCTAACTGAGATTTACCGGACTTTCAGTATCACTTTAGATTGGTTTGTTCTTAGACGAGGTTTGATGCTGCCTTTCTTTTATTACGTGCTGTGAAAAGCAGCAAAACAAGGTTGACAAAGAAGGTGCTGTGCTTGGACAGATGAGTTAGGGTGCCCTGAAATTACTGGAGCAAGTCATACCCCAGTGTCAAGTCCCAGTACAGGTAATTTGTTGATTACTCTTGCATCTTGTTTGCAAAGCTGTCTGTAAAACCTTGACCTTCGTTTGCTTTCGCTGAAGTTGTGCTTCTTGCAGAACCGAATGTTTTTCTGTGCCATGACTGCACTGGACAGGAAAAAAAGGACAACTGATAAAGGTAGAAGCATGATGTTAGCATCTGCAAGGCTAGGGGTAAGTGAACAGCTAATTGAAATGTTCCATTCATTAGGGTTTGACAAAAGAATATAGATTGGCACTTTTAATAGAAATGCCTGTTTAATATGAAAAGTCCATTCTAGTATTTTTCTCATTTAATAAAAATAAAGCCTGAAATTTCCTTGAAGAAAATGTTTGGATGTTGGTTTTTTTCTCCTTAAAAATGTTACCTAGGAATTCCTACTGTGTAGCAAGCACAGCACTTGTTAAAAAAGCAGCAGGCCAGTCTTGTAACTACAGTATCATTTTCTCAAAGCCGCTTTCAGGTGGCTGAGCTTCCCGGACCACCAACATCCTTTACCTTTGGGTGTTTTCTTGGCTGCTCAAGGCATGGCTGGTGCAGCTCTGCATGCTTTCAGGGTCTGGCCATTTCCCAGGCAGAGGAGGCCATCCCTGCACTGAAAACGTTTGATTTGCATACTGGTACAACTCTGCATTTCACTTGTTTTATCAGCATCTTGAAGTGTTTTGGAGGCTCAAAATGAATTCTTGACCTTCTTAGAGCCTTTGAGTGTTTAATACGGTCCTCAATAGCAATATTCAATTAGCTTGTGTCTTCACATGAACTTCACTATTCACAAGCCTAGTAATTTTAATCCTGTAATGCCTGGTAATTGTTAGTTGAAAAAACTGTCTGGTTTTTGGATAGCAGAAGTTGATGGGTTAATACATGGTCAGTGTTAACACTTCTCTGTGTGAGTAACTTGCTGGTCTGATGTCAGCCTCCCACAGCGGGTGTGATTTCCTCCTGCAGCACTTAGAGTGTAGGAGGCAGACATGGTTTGAAGCTGGTCTGGATTATGTTCAGCACAACAGGGAGGAAATTAGATTGCATCTCTGGAACGATGCTGCTTTGGGCCCTCAAGGAAACTCTGTTTGGTGGGATTTTTTGAGAAATAAATGCAATAGAGGTCACTTAGTTGTAAGTAATGAAATGGTAATCAGTTTGTAATCTTTGAGCCCGTTTTTATCACTTTGCTACACTAATAATATAACTCCCAGCAGTGAATGCATTTTTACTCAGCTGAAGCCTTAAATGTTTTATTTTCTCCTTTTAGTAAATATTTAAAGATCCCCGTTGATAATTCCTACCTCTGAGTCTGAGAGCTGGAAGCAGCACATTCATCACATATAACAAAGAATTTTAATTTCTGCTTCAAGGGGAAACATGGCTAAATCTTGATCACAAACGAAACATTTACCCTGAATTAAACACTTCCAGGAAAATCCTATGTGACCACATCAGCCACATGTACTGTAATGAGTAGGGTGCTGGCAAGTTATAACGTACAGACAGTCACAGAAGTGCAAGGGACCCACTGAACCTGCCCTTTAGTAGCAATTTAGAAGCCGGTCAAGCTCTACCCTAACACTGGCTGGACTCTTTGCTCTTCTTTGGAGACTGCTCCAGAGCAACAGTCCTGTGGCTGTTAGGAACCTTCTGTCTCCAGCCTAAATGTGCATGTGGCTTTTACCCTGCTGCTATCTCTTGTCAGGCTTAGAAATATTCAGAGTTAGGAAACAGAAATTCTCAGTCAAAGGTGATCCTTCCTCTTTCTCTCTCCCATCTTCGAGAGGAGATGTATTGTCCCTCTCCCACCACACCACCAAGTATAAGCTCTTATCACCACATATTGGTGAGGTATTGAAATGGACTTTTAAGTAAAAGTGCGTGTTCTAGAGTTAGTATGTGATAAAATACAGACTAAGGGCAAGGCTGCGAAATGACCCAGCCCAACATCCTAAATGTGAAGGGGGAAGATACTACCTGGGAGGGGTAATAGAGCAGACTTCTATATTTATGCTCTCTAGAAACAATTATGACATATCAACAGTAACATATTTTCATATTTAATATGGATACCATCATTGCCATTAATTAATGCAAATTATTAGGGTTTAGATGGATAAAACAATTCTAAATATAGTTTACATTTGCATTTATTAATGAAGAGAAGTTTAATACAAAGGGAGCTAATGTGGCACTCTGCAAAATGACTGGAGCTCAGCAGAAGCCACTTTGAAAAAATCTAAACATCTTTGTTGTTCATGTTGGACCGTTTATGGCATTGTGACCATAAACAGTGGATTTAGCATAGGATTTCTTTTACACGCATGTTAGGCCTTCTGTGGTGGTGCAAACTGGCCTCAGTTAGGTTGGGTGAAAGACAATAAAAATCAGGGCATTCATTTCATATTGAGCTGGCATGTTTTTAAGGCTTGTTTTTTTTTTAAAAAAACAGATGTCTTCAGCAGAGGTGATGCGAGGCCTCTGCTTACTTCGCTGGGGAGCTGCGGGCCGGAGGGCAGAGGGCAGCGCCGAGCCGGGCAGGAGCCTGGGCCTGGGGGAGACCCGCCTGCCCGGCATCAGCTGCCGCGGGGCG